>CM055068.1:13966303-14129390 GCA_029204045.2 Tillandsia leiboldiana
ATAAAACCCAATGCGAAATAAAAATAATACACAAGATTTTTACGTGGAAAAACTCCATCACCGGAGTAAAAAACCACGGGACCGATAACACGGCAGAAATCCACTAGAATAAAACACGTACAAGGTGATTTACCGTACACATTACGACTCAACCTTTTCCATACGCTCCTAGAGGATCTTCTCCGCTCGCTCCGCGACGCTTCTCGAATCCACGATCTGCGCCCAACGCCGAATCCACGGCGTCCAACGTCGAATCCACGACGTCCGACCGAATCCACGGTCTTCACCCAATAGCACCCTTCGAATCCACGAACGTGCCTCTCCGAATCCACGAGAGCGGTTGAACCTTGAATCCACAAGGACACGCGAATCCACGCGCCGATTTTTGGGGTAAATCGTTGTTTTTGGGTGGTGATGATCCGCCGAATACTTAGATCAAAGATAGATCGGAAATACCATCTAAGTATTCATTAGTTTGATTCAACTCAAGATGTGAGTATGAAAACCTAGAATCAAACTAATCAATATAGATGAAGAAACATAGAGTATTCTCTAATGATTTCCTTTCTTCTCTATATGTGGATCTAGAGCCGTATAAGATGATATATGAAAATGACGGCTATTTGGATTCACCCTAGAAAAGAGTCATAGGGTCTATTTATAGGTTAGAAACCCTAGGAAGGAGATAAGAATCAAAAACCTAACATTTCTGAGATTTTACGGACGGCGATCCGGATCGGATTAGCTGTGATCCGGATCGTCGTAACGAGTCAGGCAATTCCAGAAAAACGAAGGTTCGGGATCCGGATCGAAGTGCTTGATCCGGATCGTTCATACAGTTCACCAAACATCAACGTTCGGGATCCGGATTGCGAAGCCTGATCCGGATCGTTCAAGGAAGATGGTAAACTCAGTGTTCGGGATCCGGATCAAGAGAGGCTACGATCCGGATTGAACTGGTGTATGAACGAACCACCTTCGGGATCCGGATCGAACAACCTGATCCGGATCCTGAACATGTCCCAAGTCCAGTTTTTGATTTTTATGCAATGAAAGATTCTTCCAAGTGTTTCTACACTACAAGAAGTATTCGGATCACACAAAATCTTTAGTTAAAACATACCTGATCCTTTTGAATTCTTCTTTCTTGAGATTGAGTTAAATGATCCAACTTTCTTCACCTTCAATCTTCAAGACTTGAGACTTTCACGAAACTACGCCAACTCAAATTCCGTAACAATCTCCCCCTTTGGCGGTTTCGTGACAAAACACAGATCCACTAAAGAAAATTCAAAAAGATATTTTTGTTGCTATCACCATACAACAAAAATTTACAATGGAGATCCAAAAATTTAAAAACATGAGATAAACTCCTAAAACAGACTCTAGACTTAGACATCTGTACTCTCTGCACAAAGAAATCATTCTTGACAAAAAGAGATCGTTAGATACCTCAAGAATATTTAGCATACAAAACCTAGTACAGAGATAGAGTTTATCTGATCATCATGACATTTGAGAATTCAGATATGTAAGAGAATCATAGTCAAAAACCAACATATCTTCTATGCAATTAAAAACCAAATGTCACAAAATGTTAGTCCAACATCAACTTGTTAGTCATATTACATGCCCAAATAGTTAGTCGAATAGTTAGTCGAGACATGCAAACAATCACAAGATAAAAACCAAAGTTGAAGTTGAAGTGATACTTACCTTGATGTATACAAAATCTTCATCAGCAAGATTTTCACAATCATTGTTCAAGTTCCCTTGATGTTCACTTACCTTGATGTTCATTCACATCATCATTGTACCTTGATGCAGTCATCATTGTTCATCATTGATGTATACAAGATCACATTTTCACAATATCATTGTTCAAGTTCTCTAAACTCTCTCCCCCTTTTTGTCACAAACAAAGCCAAAGTTACCAAAAAATTGAAGGAGAGTTAAAAAATATCAACGAAAATGTTCCGAAATTTAAGAACTAGAACTAAAAGTAAGTCCTAAAAACTGAAAAACCTGCACAAAAAGATTAAAAATCTGCAAAAGAATAAAAAGAAGGAATCAGTCATCAGATTCGGAGTCTTCAGAGCTCGTGCAGCCCATCTTTGAGAACATCTTTTTCACCAGCTTGTTCATAGAATTGATCTTCTTAGTTATGGTAATGTGAGCTGCCGTGATGAGCTCGAGCTCATTGGAGATTCTCGTCTGTGCCTTCGAGATCTGTTCCTGCTCAACCGATAATCGTTGTTGTTCTTTGTAGATGGATGAGACTGATGCTTCATCCGCTGGTGTGGGTGCTGGTTGTGATGGACGCGGAAGTGCCGCTACTAGGTTTCGTTCCGCACGTTGGGACTGGAGTGACATGGGGCAATTTGTGAAGTGACTTCACGACGGTGGACTCATCGATCATGCCCAAACATTGATGATAAGTCGGTGAGGTAATGTCAACCTGAAATTTCTTCAAAATCCTCATTATAATCAGTGGAAATGGAATTCTCTCTGTGGGATGAGGGTGCTCAACATATCTTGTCATTCTATTCCAAATAATGTATGGAATGTTGATATTCAATCCCATTGCCTCAGACGGATGTCCTAAGAGATACAAAATAGCATTCGATCCCATCTCAAGACTTTCGTCTGCAAATTTGGAAGGATATTGTAACAAGTGATGAAGTTTAGAAATCGGTACTCAAGACGAAGTTCCTTGGATCTGATCGATTTCTCCGTTGATTGCGTTCCTTCCAAACAAATTCCCTTTATAACCATTTGCCACACAGTGTTCGTCAAAACCTTTCCCTTCAAGTAATTAACTCCTGTCTTGCTGGCAGGCATTCCCAAAACCTCGCCAATCAATTGTGGAGTAATTTTGAATCTTGTGCCTTGGATGTTCGTGTAAAATTCCATTGGACCGTTTTCAATTTCACGAAGGTGCCGTGCATTTGTATAGAAGGCCCTTACAAGATGCAGACAGTATCCAAGCACTTCTGGAAATCGACAAACTTGAATAAGGTTTGCTTGTTCAATTAGAACGCCAAACTCAGGAGAGTGATCTCGTAGAGCCTCTATATTGACATGCCTCTCACCAATGCATTCACGATTCTCAAATGCCCTTAGGCGATCCGAATTAACGAACACTTGTTCCTCCCGAGGTGGAGAATCCGGAATAATCGGTTCGTTAGCCATGAAACCTCGTGCTCGTCCAAACCGTCGAGCGAGTCGTTTCCTTTTCACTGAGATGGTTGGTGCAGTCATAGGTGCTTTACCTTTGTCCATGGGTGCTTTTTCTTTCGATGCATCGGACGCCTTTTGTTCAGGCAATGAGTCATCATCATCTGTCAATGCAGTCCAATCTACCTCGTGACAATCTACTTCTGTGTCGCTGATCACATGAAACTCACCCTTTGTTGTGTTTTCTTAGCTCTTTTTAACTTATTTGTGGCCCGAGTGTGCACCATAGTGACCAATAAAAGAATGATCCATGAGAATCCCATTGATCCAAGTGCTTTAGAAGATTAAAATCCTGTGAGCAACAACTCAAGAACACAGAGAAAATTGTTAATTTTCAAAGATTTGAAAAATTGTACCCAAACAATCATAATCATGTAGAGAGACTAAGAATCAAATTAGTTTTGCAAAAGGACTTTTAAAAATAGATCAATTGCATGATTTTCGAAAATCCTTATTATATGCCCTAAACCGAAATTTTAGAAATCGAAGCCTAAAAATCCGTTAATCAGGAGAATACCTAGCATATAATCAAAACTAATCTACCCAGAGTTCTTATTTCAAAAGAAATTTTGATCAAAAACCATCCACAAACAAAGTTGATCCAAGAAATTCATGACGTTTGAGGAAGAAGAGAGAAAAAACGGTGAAAAACTGAGATTTTGATCAATAAAACTTACTTGGAGTTGAATAACTTGAGTTTGAAAGCTTCCAGGAAGGATGAATCTAGAGAGAGAGGCTCTGGAAACTTTGGAACAAAAGATTGGAGTAAAAGAAATCAAAACCCTTTTGTTCTTTATAAAACCTAGCCGCGATCCGGATCAGTTCATAACTGCGATCCGGATCGGCTACCCGCAGTGAGAAACTGCGTTCGGGATCCGGATCGGCAGATACAATCCGGATCGTCAGCCCGCAGAAGAATTCCTGCGTTCGGGATCCGGATCATCTTGCCCGATCCGGATCGGCTCCAACTTTTTCTTTAGAAAATTTCAAGAAAAACCAGAAAAAGATTGTAAGCACAAATGTGTATCAACTTTAAACAAAAATCATCGTTTCATACAACAAGAATTAGATTATGCCAAATCTATCAATAATATCCAAAATGAAACGAAAATTTACAAAAATTAAATCCCTTAAAGTTGAACACCTTCAATTACATCTAACTTGATCTTATGAGTAATGCCTTTATCAAATCATCAATTCAGTAAAGAAAATGAAATACAAAGATCAATAGATGTTTGAAATCCCAAATATAATAGATAATGTATCTAGACAATCTGTTGAAGAGAGTGGCTCTTTGAGCATCTTTCTTTAAAAACCCACCTTATACCAACCTTGAAATTTGACGGAGTCAAGTATTTCAACATGCATTTTACTTAATCAAAAATTTGAACAACCATGCTTGGTATACATGTGGTAGCTGCACACAATACTCGGACGACCGAGGTGGTAGCTCTTTCCTCCATGTGGTGGTAGTTTTCACACTCCTCATTGGGATGTAACTCTTTCCACATCTTTTGAGCATTTTACTTTTTCTATGACTCCCCCTCAATTGGCTATCAATTATTTAAGATATAAAGTATTCAACCAAATATTGATCTCGATTTCATACTCGACTAAGCAGTCAAATAAGATAATGACTATACCAAGAGATCATAGAGAGAGAGAAATTGACTTTGATCACTTAGAAGATGATTTAATTAACATAAATGATCATTGCAACAGTGAAATATTATGATGGCAAAAGCATAATAAATTTCTAAATGTGCGAAAAGATGCAATTAAAGTCAATTATGATCTATGCTCAATTAATGTCCTATGTACAAACATAGATAATGAACAAAACAAAAACAAATACAAAACCTATCCTAAGCAAAGGTTTCAAAAAGAAGTTTATTTCAAGGAAAGCATTCCAATTGCTTTTCGTAAATGAATAAAACGTTTTTGATCCAAAGGTTTTGTTAGAATGTCAGCTAATTGATCCTCAGTTGAAATATATGAAAGTTGAAGAGTATTTGATTCAACTAGCTCTCTAAGAAAATGATATCTAAGTTCAATATGTTTTGTTCTAGAGTGCAACACAGGGTTTTTAGAAATGTTAATTGCACTTGTGTTGTCACAAAGAATTGTTACCGAAGATGCTGAAATGCGGAAGTCGCTCAATACGCTTTTCATCCAAATGAGTTGAGTTGAGCAACTTCCAGCTGAAATGTATTCCGCTTCGGCAGTCGAGAGTGCTATGCAGTTCTGTTTTTTACTGTGCCATGCAACAAGGCAATGGCCAAGATAGAAGCATGCACCACTCGTGCTTTTCCGATCATCCACTGATCCTGCCCAATCGGCATCTGAGTATCCAACAATATCCAAACTTGTTCCCATAGGATACCAAATTCCGAAATTAATTGATCCTTTGATATACCGGATGATCCTTTTCACCGCTTTCAGGTGAACCTCCTTTGGTGCTGATTGATATCTCGCGCAAATCCCAACACCAAAAGATATATCCGGGCGACTAGCCGTGAGGTAAAGTAGACTTCCAATCATACTTCGATACAGTTTCTCGTCTACATTCTCACTATGTGATTCACTTCCAAGTCCCTTGTGGCTAGTTCCCATTGGAGTCGGAAAATCTTTACAATTTTCGAGATCAAACTTTTTGACCAACTCCATTGCATACTCGGATTGACTCAAGTGAATACCTTCATCATTTTGTTTAATTTGCAATCCAAGGAAATAAGTCAATTCGCCCATCATGGACATCTCAAATTCGCTTTCCATGGTCTCCGCGAATTTAGAAGCATCATTATCTCTTGTTGCGCCAAATACAATGTCATCGACATAGATTTGTGCTACAATAAAATTGCTTTGATAATGCTTCACAAAGAGAGTCCTATCAGCTCCCCCTCGAGTATAGCCCTTCTCCAAAAGGTGCTTTGTTAACCTTTCGTACCATGCTCGCGGTGCTTGTTTCAGACCGTAAAGAGCCTTTTCAAACGAAAAACATGGTTAGGTTGTTTATGATCTACAAAACCTTTCGGTTGAGCCACATAAACTTCCTCATTTAAAAACCCATTTAGAAATGCGCTCTTAACGTCCATTTGAAATAATTTGATTTTAAAATGACAAGCAATAGCAAATAGTATACGAATGGACTCGAGTCTAGCTACAGGGGCGAATGTTTCATCAAAGTCTATACCTTCTACTTGAGAATAGCCTTGAGCAACTAATCGTGCCTTGTTCCTGATGATAGTACCATCCTCATTTTTCTTGTTCTTGAAGATCCATTTGGTACCTATCACATTGTGTTGCTTTGGAGGCTTCGTTAATTCCCAGACTTTGTTTCGCTCAAATTGATGGAGCTCTTCCTGCATTGCTTTAATCCAGTAGTCATCCTGAAGAGCTTCATCTATGTTCTTTGGTTCGATTAAAGATACGTAGCAAGCGAATCCACAAACCAACTGCCTCCGAGTTCTGACTCCTTCTTGTGGATCTCCAATAATATTCGATTCCGGATGATCCTTGGAGATTCGTAACGTTTGTTGAAACGGAGTACTCGGAGATACATGAGATGATTCCTGCACATCAGATAAACTTGAAGAACCATTAGATGCATCATTAATATTGGAAGTATTATTATGAGAAGATGCATTAGCAGGAGAATCATCATCTAGAGAGATATCGAGGGTAGATTTTCCAGATCCAAAGTGAAAAGCTTCATCTACTTTAACATTTATAGATTCTACGATCGTCTTAGGTTCAATGTTAAAAACTCGATATGCTCTGCTATTCGTAGAATAACCCAAAAAGATCCCTTCATCACTTCGAGAGTCGAACTTTCCAAGATTTTCACGGTCACGTAAAATGTAACATCGACTCCCGAAGACACGAAAATATTTGATGTTGGGTTTTCTACTAAACCACAGCTCATATGGTGTATTTAAAGTTCCTGGGCGCAAGTAAACTCTATTAATGACATAGACAGCGGTGTTCACGGCTTCAGCCCAAAAATGTAGCGGTAAATTCCGGCTATGAAGCATCACACGCGCCATCTCTTGAACAACCCTGTTCTTGCGCTCAACAACACCATTCTGCTGAGGTGTATAGGGTGCCGAGAATTCATGTTTAATGCCATTTGAAGTGCAAAAATCAATGAATTTTGAATTTATGAATTCTCCACCTCTATCACTTCTAACACGAATGATCTTTTCATTCTTTTCAATCATAATACGATGGCAAATCTCATGAAAAGAGTCAAACGTATCAGCTTTCTCTTTTAAAAATGCTACCCAAGAAAACCGAGAGAAATCATCAACCAATAAAAAAAAAATGTACCATTTACCTCCCAAAGATGGTTGACGGGTCGGCCCCATTAAGTCCATGTGCAAAAGTTCCAAGGGCCGTTTTGTACCAACGTGGTTCAAGTTCTTGTGTGCAGTCCTAGACTGTTTTCCCTTTTGGCAACCACCACACACAAAGTTTTGTTTAAATAAAAGCTTTGGAACCCCCTTGACCACGTCCTTGTTTGAAATTCTAGTAAGTTCCTTAAAATTTAAGTGACCTAGCCTTTCATGCCAAAGAGTTTCATTATTCAAAGCGGCTAAGTTACAATTTTCAGAAAATTTATTAGGAACAACATAACAATTGTTTTCAGATCTAACCCCTTTTAAAAAGAAGACATGGTCCTTATCAGTTACAACGCATTCAACAGATGAAAAGTTAACTGAAAAACCATTGTCGCAAAGTTGACTTATGCTTATGAGGTTAGTCTTAAGGCCATCAACAAATAAGACGTTTTTCAAAATCGGGCCATCTGGAATAGCTACCGTCTCTTTTCCAACAATTTTGGAAGATCGACCGTCTCCGAACACTACGTGTCCTCCGGAGATTTTCTCAAGATTTTGAAAACTATTTTTGTCACCGGTCATGTGACGGGAACACCCGCTATCCAGATACCAAGACGAACTATCATATGCATGCAAGGAAACATTGGAAACAAGACAAGGGAAAATTTCACCTTTGCGCACCCAAACCCTTTTGGAGTGCGTCGGTAATGGTCGTGAAGTTATATGCCTAGGTGAAGGCGTCTTGTTATAGCGATTGTTGTTCCTTGATGAAATCGTCTTGCGCGATGAACTACCAAGTCTCTTTTCATTTGAAAAGTTTTGCTTTGATTTTCGGGGAGGAGCCTTTTTGGTAGTTGTTGCAAGAGGTCCTTGAGATGAGCGTTCGACTCCCGTCTTGCAATATCTTCTTATGTGCCCTGAAACACCACAACGAAAACATATCTTAGATCTTGACGATCCCAAAGAGGATGAAGTAGGTTTGTTGTCGTTGTTTGTCTTGAATTCCGGTGTCGGAGGAGGAGATACCGACTGAGGCACAAAAACTGTCTCACTCGAACTTGGACTGTTTCCAGTTTGAGTGTATCCGAGGCCGAACCGATTTGATTGACCAAGACCAAGAAGTCTATCCAACTTACTCCTTCCTGAAGAGAATCGCTGTAAGTCATTCTTGAGTTGGAAAATGGTCTTTGTCATTTCCAGGTTATCCTGTCGAGCCTCGTTGTAGAGCTTTGAGAAGTGATTCGCGTTATCCACCAGATTTGTATGTTCCTTCTCAAGTTGCTCATTGGACTCTTGAAGGGAAACATTTGCCTTTATCAGGTTTTTCCTTTCCACTTCAAGAGCGTTTGAGAGAGAAGTCGTTCTTTTTGCTTCTTCTTCGAGATCATGCACTCTCCCTCTCAAACTCTTGTTTTGCTTAGCCACTTTCTTTGAGTCCCTCAAAAGTCTGTGGTAGGCTAGAGCAAAATCTTCACCTTCCGAATCATCCGATTCGTTGTCCGTTGCATTCTTTTCAACAGTGGAGTTGGACAACGACTCGGATGTACTTGCCATAAAGCACATGAAGGGTGAAGATACGGACGCGTGGAATGCGGTGGAGCTCTTTTCTTCATCACTCGAAGACGACTCATTTGACGTTGAGTTGTCATCCCAAGTGACGACTTGCATCGCCTTCTTCTTTGCCGGATACTTGTTAGGACACTCCGTTGCAATGTGGCCGTAGCCTCGACATTTGAAGCATTGTAGTTGTCCTTCTGAACTTTTCTTATCCTTTGAGAAGTTCTCTAGCTTTCTTGACTTGTAACTTGAAGTACCCTTGCCTTTGTTCGACTTTCCGAAGGATGGAGATTTGCTTGAATTACCCCTTCGAAAGTTGCGGCGAAACTTCCTTGTCAAGAGAGCGAGCTGCTTCTCAAATTCCTCCATAGAAAGGTTCTCGTCATCGTCTGAGGAGGATGTATCCGCGTCTTCTTCCTTAGTTGTTTTCAACGCATAACCTGAAGACTTAGAAGTGGATGCCTTTCCAGAAGAATTGTTAGTAGTAAATGTCATTTCATAAGTTTGTAATGAACCAACTAATTCTTCTACACGTATTTCGTCCGGGTGTTTAATAGTTTCAATGGCAGTAATCTTTGGGCGAAATCGTTCAGGAAGAGTTCTTAAGATCTTTCTTACAATCTTAAATTCTGGAATCTTCTCTCCCAGATTAGCACATGAGTTTACGATGTCTTGCAATCGTGTATAGTAGTCCGTGAAAGATTCATTTTCTGCCATTAAGATAGAGTCAAACTTGCTCGTAAGCATTTGCAGTTTCTGAATCTTCACGAGGTTAGTTCCCTCATGTGTAACCTGAAGAACATCCCAGATTTCTTTCACAGTCTCACATGCCGAGACGCGAGAGAATTCAGTTTGAGATAAGGCATTAAAGATAGCATTAATTCCCTTGCCATTGTAAGAAGATGAATCTAACTCTTCCTTGGTCCATTTCGACCTACGTTTTAAGGTGCGAACATCACCAATAAATTCAGTTGGATTAGACCATCCTAATTCAATTGATTGCCACACCCGTTCGTCGATGGAAATTAAAAAGGCTTTCATCCGTACTTTCCAGTACGCATAATTTGTTCCATCGAAGAACGGGGGTCGGTTGATGTTTCCACCTTCAACCATTGTTTACAACCCTATTCCCGCTCTGATACCACTTGTTGGGTTATATGTAATAAGGATCTAAATAGGGGAAAAAACACCTAGAGGGGGGTGAATAGGTGTAAACGTATAAACACTCAAAAATCGTTGCGATAAAAACCCAATGCGGAAATAAAAGATAATACGCAAGATTTTTACGTGGAAAACTCCATCACCGGAGTAAAAAACCACGGGACCGATAACACGGCAGAAATCCACTAGAATTAAAACACGTACAAGGTGATTTACCGTACACAATTACGACTCAACCTTTTCCATACGCTCCTAGAGGATCTTCTCCGCTCGCTCCGCGACGCTTCTCGAATCCACGATCTGCGCCCAACGCCGAATCCACGGCGTCCAACGTCGAATCCACGACGTCCGACCGAATCCACGGTCTTCACCCAATAGCACCCTTCGAATCCACGAACGTGCCTCGCTCCGAATCCACGAGAGCGGTTGAACCTTGAATCCACAAGGACACGCGAATCCACGCGCCGATTTTTGGGGTAAATCGTTGTTTTTGGGTGGTGATGATCCGCCGAATACTTAGATCAAAGATAGATCGGAAATACCATCTAAGTATTCATTAGTTTGATTCAACTCAAGATGTGAGTATGAAAACCTAGAATCAAACTAATCAATATAGATGAAGAAACATAGAGTATTCTCTAATGATTTCCTTTCTTCTCTATATGTGGATCTAGAGCCGTATAAGATGATACAGGAAAATGACGGCTATCTGGATTCACGACCCCCAATGAAAAAGAGTCATAGGGTCTATTTATAGGTTAGAAACCCTAGGAAGGAGATAAGAATCAAAAACCTAACATTTCTGGAGATTTTACGGACGGCGATCCGGATCGGATTAGCTGTGATCCGGATCGTCGTAACGAGTCAGTCAATTCCAGAAAAACGAAGGTTCGGGATCCGGATCGAAGTGCTTGATCCGGATCGTTCATACAGTTCACCAAACATCAACGTTCGGGATCCGGATTGCGAAGCCTGATCCGGATCGTTCAAGGAAGATGGTAAACTCAGTGTTCGGGATCCGAATCAAGAGAGGCTACGATCCGGATTGAACTGGTGTATGAACGAACCACCTTCGGGATCCGGATCGAACAACCTGATCCGGATCCTGAACATGTCCCAAGTCCAGTTTTTGATTTTTATGCAATGAAAGATTCTTCCAAGTGTTTCTACACTACAAGAAGTATTCGGATCACACAAAATCTTAGGTTAAACACACCTGATCCTTTTGAATTCTTCTTTCTTGAGATTGAGTTAAATGATCCAACTTTCTTCACCTTCAATCTTCAAGACTTGAGACTTTCACGAAACTACGCCAACTCAAATTCCGTAACAGTCATAAGTAACCTGATATAGCAGGACTAGATCACGACTCTAAATAAGTGGGAAAAACCATCCACTAAGGAAGCCCGATCCCTCACCTCCAATCTGATGCAATAATAATAACCCGGTCAACCGCCCACAGTTCGCGGTTGCCGCAATCCCTGCCATCAGGCCCTGCCTGTCCCAAATCCCCAGAAACCTGACTACACTATCCCAAACCCCCTGCTCGCACCCGAGCCACAAATACCCAGAGTCTAAAATGAAAAGGAGAAAAGTATAAAGCATGGTTTCTCCTAAGTCAAGTCCAACATGATAGTGTAGCAGAAAAAGGTGGCATATCTAGATGACCATACAAGAATGAAGATGTCCCAAGATGATATAAAGTAAACAGGTGTCGATGTTCTACATTTATTAGAGCATGCTATTCCATAATATTGATTATTGCATAAGAACATTAAGTGCAACATAGCCTATGCCTGCCAATACCACATACACGATGTTCACAAAGTATGAAAATAAGGAAGTGCCACACCTAATCACAAATCACATAAGATGGTACAACGCTGGTCAACCCTCACATTCATACAGGAATAAGCCCAAGATCATTTAACATCACTTAAACAGGGACATTCAATCAAGTATCACCAATGAATAGCTTAAGGTTCAACAACCTTCATTGATCTTACATAGGATGAACATAGGATCTACCAACAACGTCCAATCTCACTGTAAATAATAGGAGTCATGAAATTGCTTTGTCTCATAAGGAATAGGCCTCAACTCAACAATGATATCCATCTTTTCATGAATGAACTAGGAATCAAAAGCATAGGTCATTCTCACGTCGACTAGATCAATAACCAACATCAACACCCATTTTCACATAAACTAGATCAAAGATCAATCAACTCCTGATTCTCACATAGATAGGTTAAGAATCAACATCAATGCCCAATATCACATATTGTAGGTTAAGGATTGACAACTATAATTCATATCACAAAGTGGAGGCTAAGGATCACTTAACCAACTACTCTCATATAAGTCATTCTCAAATAAAATCAACCAAGTCCTTCTCACACAAGCAACCAAGCACTTCTCACATAACCCCATCAAGTCCTCACATAAATCAACCAACCATTCACATATATCTATCACCATCATCCTCACATAATTATGTTAACCATTCATCACAAGGTGTAGGTTGAAGATTAGTTTCCCAATTATCCTCAAATAGAATTGGTTTAAGGATGATCACTTATAATGAACTTCATATGAGATAATGCAACATCAATCAAACTATTCAATCACTCATGTATACACTGAGGATCAATTAACTTAATCTAAACATGGATATCCAAGCATATTATACCAAGGAGAAGAAAACATCAGCCACAATGCCATGAGGGAAACCAATAGCCCGAGTGGGTAAATCGATGTTTTCGGCAAAGCACAACCACCCACCTGAAACTTGACGATCCGATGCCCGATCTGGCTGAATTTTGGCGTGAGTAATCATTATCCTCCCAGGAGTCCGATGCCGTGAAAATCATCCAAATCCGTGTAGTAATCCAGAATTATAAAACCTCTTTTTGCTTTTAAAGATGTTAAATTATTAATTTTTGGCAAAAGTGGAGAGATAGTGGGTCAATAGTGGGCCCAGAAATATCGACTTTTGATCGGGGTCTGATCTGAAAAATCCGAGAGCACCATTGCGATCGTCTCGTCGAAACATAGAAGTTTCATATTCATATGTTTTCGATCCGACGGTCGGATCTTCCAGAAATCAGAAATCAAAAATGGGCCCCGCGACTTAAGTGAATAGTAACCCTCGAGTTTTTAATCCCTCGCTTTCACTAATGGCCGAACCACTATCTAGAGTTTTAACCTAGAGGTATGAGTAATGGAACCTAGCTAATTTCGACGTTCTGAGCGCAATGGCACTGACGGATTTCGCGTTTGGCGACCCGGGTGCATCGAAGTGCGTGCTAGGCGTGATAATTCGACGAGCTTTATGGAACGACTTTTAATTCGAGCGTCGAACGAACCAAACAAATACGCTACCTGACAGGTCTCGACGAGCCGGACGTCGTGGCGAAGTCCGTTTCACGAAACGGCGACCGGATGGTCTCGAAATGCGTGAAGAACGCTCAAAATGGATTAAATTGTAATAAAAACTTCATATTTTATGTGCCTAAGTGCTAGGGCTTCATACCACAAGGTGCTGGGTGCATTTTGCAACTCCAGATAAAGCCTCGGATGCTAGGGTTAAGTGTGAACCGAACCCAAAGGCATTTTACAAAGGAATCAATGCATTAAGTTGGAGGGTGGCTGTTGGAATTCTTGAGGCTCTTGTACGGGGGGGCGTTACTGGGGATTGGAAGCGTCCATCCTCTACTATAACTCCCAGAATCAGCCTCGAGCGTTGGGGGAGACGAAGGAGCACCACCATTATATGCAAACCCGAGAGAGAGTGAGGAAAGGAAAAGCTTGGATCAAAGATCTTCCAGGAAGGGCTGGGGTGTTCCTGTGGTGTCCTCGGTGGTTGAAGGACTTGCTGGAGCTTGCGGAAGCCGCGCGAAGGAGGGAGGGTGAGATCCGGCTACTTCCTATCTTCCTCGAGTCCGGCAAAGGTAAGGCTCACTAACCTTTGAATGTTTGAGCCCGGGGCCTTTAACAGTGGACCTATTAGGTCCTTAGGATGCTACTGGCCGAGACCCGAGCCCCCATGCACAGCGCATGGCCGACGGGGGCATGGGGTCGCCGGAAACCTAGTTTAGCTCCACCTTTGAAGAACTCGGCAACCACTGGACTTTAGCACACCAAAATTGGTGTGTAGGGACTGTAGGACATATGGAAGAAATCTGCAAAGTATGGGGGAGGAGGGTAGAGTAACTTAGGAGAAAGTTGATGCCCTAATTTTGAGCTTTTTATGCATGCGGCCGAGAATGCAACTCCGGCGCCGGCGAGCTTCTCCGACGCCGGCCACCTACCCAGAAGCCTTACTGGGAATGAGAGGAGTGCTCCCATGCATTTGCATGGCACCCATGCAGCATCAAAATGATGCGGCCATGGATGAACCCGAAATTGATAACTTTGCGGCCGCCGGAGCTCCGGCCACTTCCGGCCGGGGGGGAGATGGTTGGGAAGCTTCGTGGTGACCCAAGGAGCCTTCCCTCTAAGTTATAGAGCTCCAGGTGGTCTCTGTGCAAATTCGCCATTAGAGCCCATTGAGCTCCAAACCGGAGCTTGCTCCGCCGCGCCGCCGCCGCACCCCGGGGCCAGCCGCATGCATGGAAAGCTTCGGTGGGGTGAGTTGCACCTATGGTGCATTTAGTTGAGCCCCAGACCCTCTAGTTGGAGCATCACGATTTTCAATGTTATCCCCATTTTCTTCTTCCTCGAGCTCGGCCATCCGAGGGGTTTCGAGTTGCTCCAAGTAGGGGGGGAAAGCTCCAGATTCTTCATGGATCAAATCAATCCAAGTTAGACTGCATCTAGTTTAGTATTTGCAGAGATTCCAACTTCAAAGTTGCTTATGTGTATGTGTATATAATATGCCCCTAAGATGTTTGATTAAATGCCACTGAGAAGAAAGAGTTGGAATTTGACAAAACTTTGTATATGAAACTTGCTCCAAATAGTCCCCTGAGCTCTGTGCTCACTTCAGTTCAAACAGAAACTGAGTGGATTAAAGTTTGGTGCATTGTGAATTAGGGTGTAAGCTTGACCTTGGTTCTGCTTGAACCAGCTCCCCTGGGCCTCAACCAGGGTGAGCACTGAGGTCCTGGCAGTGCCCAGACCAACTTTGATATACAAAATGTTCTTGTTTGAAGTTTAAATTAAAAGATATAGTAGAATCAACATAAAACAATATATATATTTGATTCAGGTGTTCCAGTAGCTCTGATCTTCGAGTAAGTTGCAGATACGATTAGCCGCCTGCGTTATATCAGGTGGGTTATCTTCGGTCCGGATTTTATCAGTTCGGCCCTCTGGGGTGCGATACTGGTTGGACTCCTGTTCTTGGTAACTTAGTTTATTTTGAGCCTGTCTGCCTTTGGTTGCAATATATATTACTGTAAGTTGCTCTGACTAATTGGCCATTTCGTAGTTGCACTCCTATGCTTGATTATTATATCAGTCTATTAATGCTTGAGCCTGCCTTTCCATTGATTCAGTGATTTGCTACCTTATGCCTGCTTTATACCTGCTTCCTTGTTGTTCGCCCGTTATGTTGCTAAATACATGATCTTTTAAAATAAATATTTTTTACCAAGCCTTGTAGGGTAGCCTGAGTCTGTTCTTGTTTGATAGGACGAGGGTAACGCTCTACGAGGGTTGGGACCCAAAAACCTATTGTTTTCAAGGGTTTTCTTAAAAACATGTGTTTAGTTGCATAAGGGGTTAGTCTGTCTGATTGGGTGAGATGTTGAGCCATACCTGTTATCAGTTCTATTCTGCCTTACATGATTATTCTTAGTGCCTCTGGTATTTATATCTTATCTTGGAACATTTCCATGGTTGATGAGTAAGCCTGTTTGTCCTGTCGATCAAATGATACACTGCTGAGCACATAGATTTGTTTAACTGATGTTTTTACCGAGGTCGCCGGAGTCTGTTCTTGTTTGATAGGACAAAGGCAATTGCTCTACGAGGTTTGGAAACCCAAGCTTCGTAGTGTCGCCTGAGTCTGTTCTTGTTTGATAGGACGAGGGCAACGCTCTTCGAGGTTTGGACTTTTCAAAATTGTTTTCTTAAAAATATATGTGTTTAAGTTTTGTATCATTTGGTTGGTTTGTGTGGTTGAGATGAGTTTATCTGTGAGCTTCTGTGGAGAGAGATTTGCCTTGATCTTGCATATGAGTTGAGATTTATTGTTTAGTTGCTGAGTGTTCCTGCATGAGTATTGAGATTCAGTTGATCTTGTCATTGCATCCCAGTGGGGATTTCCCGGCTTGTTGCCGATTACCCGGTCAGTGGACCGAGAGCTTGAGCATTTGCATTTTGATCGCCCGCACCGTTGTTCTTCACGTACACTAGCGGGCTGATCCCCCATAGCGGTGTACTTTACCGGTAAAGTGATTAGCTGTGGCAACCCGTGACCCTAAGTGGAGGGAATGTCAACCAGGTGGTGCCAAGTGGGCAGCCTTGCCTGAGGTCTTGTGAAGGCCAATATGGTAGCTTGTGATTGGGTCTTTGTGTTTTCATTTATTTGATGCATGTGTTGTTAAGTTACTTTAACATACTTCCGTGATTCTTTGATCTGGCTTCTAGTTATCTACCTGTATATGATTCTTTGTGATGCCTTTGATTATAGTTTCATTGTTATCTTGCTGATTGTCCTAACTCCTTGATGTGTTGATTATCCTGATACTTGTTTGTCCTGTTTTAAATTCTGCTAAAATTATCTCCTATGCTTGTAACCAGATTATGAGTTTTGCTTTCTTTACAGCACCAGTTATATATCTGCTTTACCCTAACCCCTGATCTATTACTATCCTCTAGAATTGTATATCAGTAGGTACGATCTGTTATTTCTCGGCTCGTCGTGCCCACTGGGATACACTCCGGTGTGTCTCACACCCTCGGGTGACTGTTTTTCAGGTCGAGCGGGTGTTGAGATGTCGGGACGAGTTGGTGAGATCACGAGATAGAGCTTGACCCTGGACAGCCGATAAGATCAAGTGTTTAGTTATTTGTTGTATCAAGTGTAATGCAATGTAATTGAGAAGTTATTGATATTGTAATTTAATCTTGCTTAGTAGATGTACGTAGTTAGTACTCTGATTGTGATGATCCGGAATTCTACAGGGCTGTTACAGTGTGATCGGCAGCTTCTGGAGGCCTACGGGGCATGTCGGCGGTGTTCGTGCGCCAATTTGGACTCAAGTGATGAACTTCGGGCTTAAAATGGATCACGTGGGTGATCGGGGGGACCTCGTCGGATGTTTAGAGGTGTTTTCGCGCAAGTCGGATATCAAATTTGGACTCGGCACGAAATTCAGATTGAAAACGCCTTTCCGGGAGCCTCCGTCGATTTATCGGATGGGAATTTGGCGAAATGGACGTCAAATTCGGGTTCAGCGCGCGAAAACGGTCAAAACGGACTACCCACTTGTATTTTTGGTGCTCGGGTACTGTTCACTGCCGGAACAGTAACTCCGGCGAGCGCCGGCGGCGGCGGCGGCGGCGGGCAGCGCCGGCGGGCGGCGGCGCGGCCTCGGGCAGGCGGCAAGCGACGGCGCGCGGCGCGAGCAGGGCGCGGGCAGCGCGCGGGCGCGCGGGCAGGCGGGCGGTCCACGCGGCCGGCGTGCACCAAGGCGGGGGACACGTGGCATTATCCTATAGGCTGGCTCACAGCTTCCGGTCCACGGAGTATGGCGTTGGGTATTGGTTTATGGTGCACCGGGCTTGGACACGTGGCTGGTTCCTATTCGTTCGGTCCACAGGATTTTGTGCACCGGGTTCACTAGGCAGAGGCATGACACGTGGCAATCCCCCATTGGTTGGTCAACTGTGCAGGCAGAAGGGGCAGCAGGCGCGTCTGGGCGCGCGGGCAGGCGCAGTCGGGGGCCACGTGTCGCAGATGGATTGGATGTAGTTGGTGTTTTGTGTTCTGTGGACACGTGGCAGCATTTTAGTGGACGGTTTTGGTGTTTCCTGTTCGGCGGGACACAGAGGGAATTAATGGAAAAGATTTTTCTGGTTTTTCCTATTATCTCCATCCGAGGCTCATTCAAAGGCATTTTTCACCACCTTAGAGGTTCATCTTCTCGAGGAGTGAGAAGATGAAATCTTCAGCAAGAAGAGAGGAAGCATCCTGTGAAGTTTCGGATTTTTGGGCGGCACGGATTACGAGATTTCCATTTCTCCGGCACGGCGCGACGTTCCTTCATCGGTGTATCCCTTTCATCGCATTTCAATGCGAGAGCTCTTCCGGCCTACCCCGATCACATTTTCCGGCGATTCTTGCGCCATTGGAACGGCGACTGACAGAGCTTTAATGTTGGTATTTCCTGTTTTCCCTCATTTCGTGCTTTTCGAGGAGTTTTTCTGAGTTTACTGTGACACCCTTTGCTGCGATTGAGTTTTGGACAGCGGTTCGATCTTTCAGTGATATCTCCGCAACCGGACATCAGATTGAGGTGATTCAAAAGGGATTTTGCATCTACACATCGCAAGGAACATCCTTAAATTTTCCTGGATTTTTCTGGATTTTCCCCGAAGGTGAAAAAGGCATTATTTTCAGTATTTGGTGCTGAAATTTACAGTACAGAGTTCTTTGGGATAGTCCCCTTGCCGAATTTATATTTCAGTGTAGGAAACTCAGATTTGAGCGTGCAGGTACTCGTTTCGACCGGCTCGTCGCGAGGATCGCGACGGTATATTTTTGGGAATTTTCTGTGCACAACTCGCAGGTGAAAAAGGCTCAACTCTGGACTGATTACTGGAATAGCATGTTTTGAGGATAATTGTATGTTTAATTGCATGTTTTGGGGTAATTGTGAACAGTGGTCGCGGCGGCTTATCTGTTTGGATTTGTGGCATGAAAAAGAGATATTGGACAGCCTTGGGTTGCGCAATTCCAGGTGGGTGGTTGCTTTACTCCTCTTTTCTGATGTACCCACTAGGAATATTAGAGTGATCCCCTTTATTGAACATGTTGAATGGTCACCTAATGGACATGCATGCTTAACTGGATAATTGTGAGCCTATCATATGGAAAGCATTATATTGGAAACTTGACATGTTGGAACTTATACATGCTTCATGGACATCGTTTTAGCATTTAACCTTGCATGAGGGAGGGGGATGTACTTTCATATTGTGATATTGTGAGGCGTCTTGTGGGAGGGTACCACTTGAGGATTTTTGGACAGGCATAGGTGGATGATTCATGGGGGTGGTTGTTGCTTGCCTCTACTTCTGACTTACTCACTAAGTTTGTTAGAGAACCCCTCTTTTGGACATATTGATTGATTGCCATGCATGTTTGATTAATATAAATGTGAGCCCATCATTTGAGAATAATCTGTGGGCATAGCATGTTGGGAATCTGATTGGGATAATATTATTGTGGAAACGTGATTGCGAGGACATGCTTCATTGTGATAGTTAACATGCCATGTTAGCACATAGATCTCATAAAAGTTGGTTAAATGGACGAATTAGTGGGACATGATGACACATCTATGTGCGGGTATCACTTTGGGATTTATTATGGATCAGGGGTTATATACATGTGTAGTTGACTGATGACTTTAGCATGATGGTTATGTTTATGTGGATTTGTTATTCATTACACATGTGGAACTGTTATTTGATATTCTCTCTTTTATTCTTGCATGAGGACCTTTGCATGCTTGTATGGACATCTAGATAGGCCACTATTTTATTGCTACACTATCATATTGGGATCTGACTTAGGAGAAACCATGATTGCTTTCTTTCTCCTTCTTATTTAGACTTTCGAGTCATGTTGCTCGGGTTCGAGCGGGGGTTTGGGATAGTGTAGCCGGGACCTTGGGGTCGGAGACAGGGTGTACTCGATGTCGGACTTGGGGGTTATTGTGGCAACCGCGGACAGTAGGCGGTTGACCGGATATTGATTGTTCTACCCGATTGTGGATCTTGGGTTTTGGGACAGGCAGGCTTGATGGCAGGGTATTGCGGCAACCGCGGACCTTGGGCGGTTGACCGGATGTTGCTTATGTATCAGATTGGGTGTCAGGCCTCTAGTGGATGGAGTTTTCCACTAATTGTTTATCTTGCATCAGGTTGAGATCGGGTCTCCCTTTAGTGGATGGGTTTTCCCACTTTGATCAGAGTCATGATTCAGTCTTGCTCATCTATGATACTTGTTACTGAGGCATTATACTCGTGTGGGTCGCTCCCCTCGAGTGCCACTCCGGAGTGTGTATATTTGTGACCGTGCCGGTCAGGAGCCGGTCTGTTGCCCTGGGGTAGGACCGTGCCGGTCAGGAGCCGGCCTGTTGCCCTTGGGATGGGACCGTGTCGGTCAGGAGCCGGTCTGCATCCCGTAGCTGAGTTGTTGGTTAGTAGGCATAGTGGGCAGTACGGGTGTTCACCGGTGTATAGTTGGGTCTAGGCAGGCAGGCATTTACATTCTGATGCATACACTCCGCTATTCTTTTAGCTCAGTTTTTAGAGGCATTCTAGTGGTAGTCTTTCATCAGGAGTCATACTCATTGCACACCACCTTTATTCCTTCTGCCTCTGGTAGACCTAGTGGGCGTGTCAGAGTTGAGGTTTTACCCACTAGGGGAGGCTACTGGTTTACTAGTAGTCTCACCCCTATTCTTCTTTGTTACGGCTTTTTTGTCTTGGCATATTTCGTGAGTTGAGTAGTTGAGTTGTTGAGTTGAGTCAGAGTCTTGAAGTGATCAAATTGTCAATCAGCAATCGAAGACTTAGAGAAGATTCAACAAGAGCTCAAGTTGACACTCAGTGTTTTGAGTCTTGAAGATTGAAATAGAAGAATTGTGGATCAATTACATCAATCTTAAGGAAAATGGATTCGAATTGATCAGGTACGTTTAACTAAATAATTTTGGTGATCCGAATACATTTGAGTGGTTTAGAAACACTTGGATAAGTTTTTATTGCTTAAAAATAAAAAACTGGACAAATTGGATGTTTCAGAATTTCTGATCCTGAACCGATTCGGATCAGAATTCCGATCCGGATCCCGAACCTTGTTTTTTCAGGAATTGCCGAAAAAAGACGACGATCAGGATCGCCGTAAATCCGATCCGGATCGTCGTGCGGGAAAATTTCTGTTAAGCCAGTTTTTGATGCTTATCTCTTTCCAAAGGTTTCTAAACTATAAATAGACATTTAGGGTTTCTCAAAAACTACCGATTAATTAATTAAACACTTGTGAGCAACCCTAGAGGCTAGGTTTTTATCGTTCTTCTTTATAGCCTCTTTTAGGTCAATTCGACGGTTCTTTCAAGAACATATCTTTTGTCGAATTGATCTAATCTTTGCTTAGAGATTTCTTCTACGGTTCCTCAATGAGAATCTAAGCAAAGGATCACCATCGAAGCCAATATTCTTACCGGCTGAGTTTGCGTCGTGGATTCGACGTGGCATCGTGGATTCGGTGTGCTAAAGGCGTTTCGTGGATTCGAAACGTGTGCTCGTGGATTCGAGTGGCGTTCGTGGATTCGAACGTGTGCAGTGGACGTGCAATCGGTGAGCGCAAGGTCCGAAGAAGTTGAAGGAGGGGTTTGAGTCCGTGGAGTCGGTAATCACCTTGTTATTCTTCTTTTCTTAGTGGATTGTTATTGCGTGTTGGTCCCGTGGTTTTTCTCCTGGATTGGAGTTTCCACGTAAATCTCGGTGTGCTATTTTTATTTTCCGCATTGGTTTTTATTTTGCACTGAGATTGGTTTTATAAGTATTACACCTATTTACCCCCCCTCTAGTTGTTTGATAGTACCTATTTAGATCCTTGTGGATCCTTAAAAACCTACAATTGGTATCAGAGAGGGTTTTAGGTTTATCTATAATGTCGGGTGAAAGTGGTAATATTTATAGACCTCCTTTTTTTGATGGGACCAATTATGCTTATTGGAAAGTGCGGATGAGAGCGTTTCTCATCTCAATTGATGAGCGGGTATGGCAAACCGTGGAATACGGTTGGGTGCATCCTGTTGAGGAAGTAGGAAATTCTACTACCCCAAAACCTCGCTCTAGATGGTCCAAAGAGGAAATTGAAAGATCTTCTTACAATGGGAAAGGTATGAACGCTTTATATAATTCTCTTTCCTCGACTGAGTTCACAAGAATTTCCGCGTGTGAAACCGTGAAGGAAATTTGGGATATTCTCAAAATTACACATGAGGGTACTAATCTTGTAAAAATTCAAAAGCTCCAGATGCTTACAAGTCAATTTGACTCTATTCATATGGAAGAGCATGAATTGTTTACAGATTATTACACTAGACTTCAAGATGTAATTAATACATGTGCTAATTTAGGAGAAAAGATCCCGGAGTCGAAAATTGTAAGAAAGATACTTCAGACTCTTCCAGAACGGTTTAGGGCAAAGGTTACCGCCATTGAAACCGTTAGTCATCCGGATGAGATGAGTGTAGAGGAATTAGTAGGTGCTTTGCAAACTTATGAAATGACTTTTCCTACTAATCAAGTTTCTTCCAAGTCTTCTTCTAAGCTTACAGGTATTGCATTCAAATCAACAAAGGAAGAAGATGGCGAATCAAGTTCCGATGATGAAATCTCTTTTGCCGATTTTGAAGAACAATTGGCGCGGATCACAAAGAAATTTCGTCGGAAATTTTGGAAGAATCGAACCGATGGGTCTCCATCCACGAAACCATCTAAAGGATCATCGGGTTCTAAATCCTCTAACCTCAAAAGCCTTGCAAAACCTTCTAAGGAAAAAGATGAATTCGAAGGGGAAATCCGATGTTATAGATGCAAAGGCTACGGCCATATTTCAACGGATTGTCCTTCTCCGAAATCATATAAAAAGAAGGCTTTGCAAGCGAAAACTTGGGACGATTCTACTTCTAATGAATCGACCTCAAGTAAAGAGGAAAAAGTCGTTGCTTTTCATGCCTCTCAAATTCCCTCTTCTAATTTGTGTTTATCATCTTTAGTCACTGACTCTACTCCTTTGATTTTGTATGAAACATCAACAACCGGCGGAGAGTCATCAAGTGAGGGGGAGTCGGACGAAGAAGAACTCGTTGAGGCATATCAACTTCTTACGGAATCAAAGAAGATGGCCAAACATATTAAGAAGTTGAGGAAGCAACGACTTGAAGTTCAAGACGAGAATCAAGCTTTAAAGATAAAACTTCATGATCTCGAGGAGGAACAAGGACGTTTATTGGATAACAATAAAATCCTCCAAGAAAAGCTAAACCAATCGGAGACAAACGCTAAATCATATATGGACAAGATTGGTTTTCTAGAAAAACAGTTTGAGGAGATTCATGTCACCAACCAAGCATTGACCAAGCAAGTTCATGAACTCAAATCTGACATACAAAGGCTTTCAACCGTTTCCAAGAAACTAGATAGTATGTGCGGATTAGGTCAAACAAGCAAGGTTGGTTTGGGTTCTAAAAAGGATCAAACTGTGCATGCTTCAAGTTCCACAATCAAATTGAAAGGAAGAACGTGTCACCTTTGTGGACTTGAAGGACATTTGGTGAAGGATTGCCCGAAAAAGAGAAAGAAAAATCCTTCGGCAACTTCATCTATGGAACGGACTCAACGGACTCAAAAGATACATCAAGTCAAAGGAGTTCACTCAACCCACCAAAGGTCCGAGCCACAACATCAATCATACAAGTGGATCATTGCGAGGCAAAGACTTAAGGTGGATCAACAGTCAAAGCGGACAACCCCTGGCCACAACGAATCAAGACAACCCAAAATCCAGCGATTTTGGATTCGGAAAGGTGATATCTTTCCTTGTCTTAAGTTCTAAGTAGCTTATGACTGTATGTAATGCTTTGATTGGTTTTCCTTTCATATTTTTCTGAATCTCTGCATTACATGTTTTCAATGCTCTTTGTTTTTATGTTTTGTTTTTTTTAACAAAAGGTTTTTAATGAACAAGTGCATTGAATAAAAAAGGGCTTCACGGTTATTCACTCCAAATTAATTTTATATGGATTATCAACTTTACTCCATAATCATAATCTTGAAGATACTTCATTATAGGAGTTTTTGATATTATAAGCATCAAATTTTAGAAATCATGTGTGATCTTTAGATGCTTAATGTGGAGACCGTAAACCCCGTACAGTTTTCCGACTGAATCTACAGTTGAGAACACCTATTGTTGGTGTATCTGGCCCAAGGTGCATCAAAGTGGTGCTACTGTTGGACCTGAGTGGTATCTTTTACTGTTTTGGCCTTCGGCTGTGTTTGCCAAAATTTCGGGAAGGATTATGGCCAAACAGATGGTAGAATTGGATTCAGCACGGAAAAACACTTGAAAACGGCTATTTATTTGCCAAATTTGGAGTCCGGATGACCAAAAACAGGCTACCGGAAGTTTCGGGGGAAAACGGGTGCATGGGGGGTGACCGTGGACCGGCTGGTGCCATGTGGCGGCTCGGGATTGGTCGGCCCACACCGCCTGGTCCACGGGAAAGGCGCGCGGGTGCATAGACCGCGGGGCGGGCCACGTGGCGCGTGCGGATTGGCGGGTGCGCGCGGCTCGGTCCAGGGAAAAGTGCGGAGCGGCGCGTGGACCGGGTGCAGGACACGTGGCACAGCGGCTTTGGCGGGTCCACGCGCTCCCGGCCCACTGGGCCCTTCAGCGGTGAGCGGGGGCGGCGGAGCGGTCGACGCGTGGCGTTGCGCCACGCGTCGCCACCCGCGGGGCCCCGCCGCTGTAGCGGGGGGGGCGCGTGGCGCGCGTGCGGTGGCCCCGCACGGCTGTCCCCTGTTTGGGGGTACGTGGCGGGCGCCCAGGCGGGTTGGACGGCGTCTGGTCCGACCCGGGCCGCGCCGGATCAGCCCGGGCTAACGGGTTGGATCCGGGAATCCGATAAGCCTTATTTAGGCTTGTTTATCCGGTTTGAGGCCATTTTTTTCACCCATTTCCTGTGGGAATTTCGCAGTGGGCTCTGAAGAAGAAGTCTTCCCCTGCCAGTGATCTTTCCAGCAGTAGCTTTCCGGAGTTGTGGTGGTGCACGGTTTCCGAGGTTGGCCGTTTCCGACGCGGCGCGCTTAGTTCGTCTTCGACCCGTTTTGCGTCCTCTCGGTGCGCAGACTCTCCTGGCTTTACTCGACACCTGACTTCGACGATTTTTGCGCCGTTGGACTCACGACAGGTAGGACTTTGATTTTGATATTCAAAGTTTCCCCAAATTAATTTCGGATTTTGGAGGTATTTGAGTGTTCTGTTGCCCCTCTTTCTTTGCGGATTTTTGGACAGCGACACGGTGTTTTGGCCATAACTTCGCGTACAGACATCGGATCAGGGTGATTCAAGAGCCTAAATTCATCTACTCTTCGCGAGGAATCTGCTGTATTTTTCTCAGGACTTTAGGAGATTGCCTCGAAGGTGAGAATCTCCTCTCTTTCCGGATGTTGATCTGGGGAAATTTCTACAGTAGGGTTAGAGGTTATTTTCTTGCCGGATTTATATCTCAGCGTAGAAAACTCGGATTTGGATGTGCAGGTAGTCGTTTCGAAGCTATCGACGCGTAGACCGCGGGGATATTTTATTTGGATTTTTCTGAGGACTGTGAGCAGGTGATTTTTGTTCATCTTCGCAGCGGAGTTATTGTTTGTTAAATTTGGCAGTTCTGGGGATATATATGGATTGTGACAGCTCGGTTTTTGTACCCAGGAGCAGTGTGGACTGCGCGGGACCGTTTGGACTCTGTGTAGCCGCCATCTTTGGTATTATCAGTTGTAGGACTTTTGACAGCTCGACTGATCAGGTGGGTGGTTGTTGTACTCCTCTCTTTGGTATGCCACTAGGAATGTTAGAGTGCCCCTAAATTGAAGATGCTAAATATAAGATGGGTAGACTTGCATGCTTAGGGAATTAACTCTTATTAATCAGATCCTATTGTTAGAATGATCACCTGTTTTAACCACTTATCAAATCTGAATGGTATATCTGAAGATAAAATAGTAATTGTGGACTGTAAAACTAATAATTCCTCTTATAAGACTGTCACCCTAGCTCAGGTCACTCTATATTGCTTATTCTGGGAAATTGGACAAATGTTGGAACAATGCATGATTAAACGGGTCACCTAATAATGTCATCTTTTACTGCTACACTGTTTTTGGGACTTGACTTAGGAGAAACCATGCATCTAATTCTCCTTCTTCTATCCTGGTAGACTTGAGGCATAGTTGCTCGGGTTCGAGCGGGTATCGGACAGTGTAGTCAGGTATTGGGGATTTGGGACAGTGTGGGCTTTTGACAGGGTGTTGCGGCGACCACGGATCTTGGGTGGTTGACCGGGTCGTCTTATTGCATCAGATTGGGTACTTGGGGGATCGGGCTTGCTTTAGTGGAGGGTTTTTTCCCACTTCTTTGAGTCTCGATCCAGTCCTGCTAGAGACAGTTACTTGTGGTTACTTACTTCTCTCGTGTGGGTCGCTCCCCACGAGTGCGACTCCGGAGTGCGCGGTTGCCAGACTTTGAGTCCTGGGGACTCCTTTGCTTCGGTGTTATGCGTAGGCTGGCATACCCGAGGCGGCAGAGCAGGCAGTGCCAGTGTCCACTGGCGGTCAGATTGGGTCATCTAGACAGGCTTCTGACACAGATGCATACTTTGTCATCCTGATTGGTTTAGCATGTAGAGGCATATTAGGGGTAGCATTTCATCTGAGTTGCTCATATTACACTCCCCTTTTTATCCCTTTCCTTTATGCCTCTGATCTTCCTGGTGGGCATACCTGAGCTGAGGCTTTACCCACTAGGGGAGGCTACTGTTTATAGTAGTACTTACCCCCACTGTTTTGCTTGTTTCTCTCTCTCCCTTGTTTTGCAGAGTCCTCTGTGGGAGTTGCTGGGTCGTCAGCAACTGATCGGGGCAAGCGTATCGCGGACTAGATAGAGTGCCACCCGCGGACTGTAGCTGGAGAGTTTTGGGTACCTGGACTTCTCAGACAGTATTTAGTTACTTTCTTTTGGGTCTGGCTTCTGCCAGCTGTATATATTGTAGTAGCGGTGTGAGAGACATCTGTAGTTTATTTTACTGCTGTACTTTTTACTTCCAGCTTCTGTCTGAGTTACAGTAGTTTTAGTTAGCTCTGATTACTTTATGCTCTTTTATTATTATTGCTTATCTGAGCAGGTTACCAACGCTTCGTGTATGTGGGAAATACCGCATGCACAGCGGATCTGTGAGCGGGCCCGGGTTCTGGTTTACACCCGGGGCGTGACACTTAATCTATCTCGATTGTGTGAATTCATTGTGATAAACGTGAGACAACCGATAGACTAAAATTTGGAATTTGATTCTTTCACGTAAGAGATTGCATTCTTACAAGGGTAAATAAATGAATTGCAAAAGATGTGGAAAGAGTTACATCCGAAAGGAGTGTGAAAACTACCACCACATGTTGGAAAGAGCTGCCACCCCGGTCGTCCGGTTTGTGTGTGAAGCTACCACATGTTATGGATGCTTGAAAAATATTTATGAAATTTTGTTTAGTTGAAGCTTTCGGAGATTTAAATTCAAAGTTCTTATTTTGAACAATCTCCTGGTTGGTATAAGGTGGGATAGTTGAAAGATGCTCAAAGAGCCACCCTTAGGTATTTTAGTACTTATCTCAAATTTGAAAGGGTAAAATTCAAAATTGAGGTCATTTGGAAATCTCTGTAAGTCATCTTTGTAAATCCGTTACATCTTGACAGACTTTGGATCTCAAGATTATTTTTGATGACTTGTGTTTGACGTATATAATGTGAAAAACGGTTTATAATGTTTTATCTTTGTTTTTCATGATTTCGGAGTAAATCTTTTTAATTTTTGTAAAATTAATTGGATTGAATGACATCTATGTGATCTCATATTATTTTCAAGCACTTAAATTGTTTTCTTGATGGAATACAAATCGGTAATTCAAATATTTCAAAATCTGGATTTGTTTCAAGAAATTATTTGATTTTTGCTTTCGAGTACCGGTACGCAATCTGTATTTTTGTTATATACCGGAACTGAGCTTTTATCTCTCTTTCTCTATGAACTAATGTTGTTAGTGATTTCTTTTTGCCTATATTCACTGTTTGACAATTTGTGACAAAAAGGGGGAGAACAGAAATAGGGGGAGAACAGAGATAGGGGGAGAACAGAGATGCTCAAGAAAGGGGGAGACGGAGATGAGGTCATCGAGATAAAGAAAAGAGATGATGAAAAAGGAGCCGAAAAACAAAAAGAACCAAAAGGACGAATCAAATGTAGGATTTACATTTAATTTCTAACGACTGACTTTTGATTTTGTTTGGAGTTTGTTTTGCAGGATCTACATCACTTTAAGACTCCAAGTCCTAAGTCATAGAGTTTGTTCTAAGACTGGTTCAAATGTATTTTTGTTTATTGGATCTTTCACGCAAAGAAAGTCAATGTTTTGGTGATGACATTGAGTTTCGATTTTTTGGTTTAAGATGAGTGTCTTGAGCGTTTTATGTATTTTTGGGTTTTGTCACGAAATTGCCAAAGGGGGAGATTGTTACGGCTTTTTTGTCTTGGCATATTTCGTGAGTTGAGTAGTTGAGTTGTTGAGTTGAGTCGGAGTCTTGAAGTGATCAAATTGTCAATCAGCAATCGAAGACTTAGAGAAGATTCAACAAGAGCTCAAGTTGACACTCAGTGTTTTGAGTCTTGAATATTGAAATAGAAGAATTGTGGATCAATTACATCAATCTTAAGGAAAATGGATTCGAATTGATCAGGTACGTTTAACTAAATAATTTTGGTGATCCGAATACATTTGAGTGGTTTAGAAACACTTGGATAAGTTTTTATTGCTTAAAAATAAAAAACTGGACAAATTGGATGTTTCAGAATTTCTGATCCTGAACCGATTCGGATCAGAATTCCGATCCGGATCAGAATTCCGATCCGGATCCCGAACCTTGTTTTTTCAGGAATTGCCGAAAAAAGACGACGATCAGGATCGCCGTAAATCCGATCCGGATCGTCGTGCGGGAAAATTTCTGTTAAGCCAGTTTTTGATGCTTATCTCTTTCCAAAGGTTTCTAAACTATAAATAGACATTTAGGGTTTCTCAAAAACTGCCGATTAATTAATTAAACACTTGTGAGCAACCCTAGAGGCTAGGTTTTTATCGTTCTTCTTTATAGCCTCTTTTAGGTCAATTCGACGGTTCTTTCAAGAACATATCTTTTGTCGAATTGATCTAATCTTTGCTTAGAGATTTCTTCTACGGTTCCTCAATGAGAATCTAAGCAAATGATCACCATCGAAGCCAATATTCTTACCGGCTGAGTTTGCGTCGTGGATTCGACGTGGCATCGTGGATTCGGTGTGCTAAAGGCGTTTCGTGGATTCGAAACGTGTGCTCGTGGATTCGAGTGGCGTTCGTGGATTCGAACGTGTGCAGTGGACGTGCAATCGGTGAGCGCAAGGTCCGAAGAAGTTGAAGGAGGGGTTTGAGTCCGTGGAGTCGGTAATCACCTTATTATTCTTCTTTTCTTAGTGGATTGTTATTGCGTGTTGGTCCCGTGGTTTTTCTCCTGGATTGGAGTTTCCACGTAAATCTCGGTGTGCTATTTTTATTTTCCGCATTGGTTTTTATTTTGCACTGAGATTGGTTTTATAAGTATTACACCTATTTACCCCCCCTCTAGTTGTTTGATAGTACCTATTTAGATCCTTGTGGATCCTTAAAAACCTACATTCTTTCCTTTTTTTCTTCTCCCTTGTTTTGCAGTGTCTTCTGCGGGTGCTACTGGGCTTACAGTGGCGGGTCGAGGAGAGAGAACGGCTGAGTAGATAAATCCCGAGGCAGGTTGAGCACGTTAGCTGGACTGTTGGTGTACCCATGTTTCCTCAGACGGTAGTACTTTCACTTTTGGGACTGGCTTTCGCCAGCAGGTTGTATTTATTTTGTGAGCTGGGAGAGACTGCTGTATCATTTATATACAGATGTATTGTATTTTATTTTCAGCTTCAGTCTGTGATGCATTAGTTTTAGTTCAGCTCTGTTTTTATTGCTCTTTTATTATATCTCTTATATCTGTGCAGGTTACTGGCGCTTCGTGTACACGGGAAATACCGTGTGCACGGCGGATCTGTGGACGGGCCCGGGTTCTGGTTTACACCCGGGGCGTGACACTGATTGTATGCCAAGTGAGCCGTGCATATATAGAAAAGGCTCAATCCCCAGTGGGATTGGGACTCTTCTATATATGTGGCGGTCTGTTGCGCCCTGGCTGGTTTTAAACTCTGATTTCAAAAAAAAAAAAAAAAAAAAAAAAAAAAAAAAAAAGTTTAGACGCTGGTTTTTAAACTCGGGGCGTGACAGATTAGATGGTATCAGAGCAATAGGAAACGCAATGTCTAGGTTTGGCTAGGAACGAACCCTAGGATGACTCGTGTCACGTGAGAGCGCTGGGTTTTGGTACAGTAAGTTGGGAACTTAGAAGTGTTTCGTGTTCACATTTCAGGATTTGCCGCGGTCATGGTTTCGACCGTGGGCTTGAAGTTTCAGTAGGGCCAAAAGGCTCAGATTTTACAGGTATCAGAGACTAAAAGATAGACCACCGTGTTGTAATTAGTAAACACTGAAGTATGGTTCCAGTTTCTCGTGAGTTAGCATTCATGACCTCGGGAGTATAGTGACCTTTAGTAGAGGTGATATTAACGGCATAGAGACTGTATGGGAAGGTATGTGATGTACCTTCAGGTGTAAGTTGTGCCCCCAACCAGTCGTTGGAGACAGATCTATGGTATTTCGCCTTTCTTTTGGTAAGCACGTTGGCGGCCGACAACGTACTTTCGAAAGAATTGAGAAATACTCTGCCCTGTGATGGGGAATATTCAGATTGGGTCTAACCTAGTAGCCTTGAAGATTATTGATGTCTTGTGACTAGTTGTCACTATCGTGAATCCATTAGAGACCTACTAAAAGTATGTTTTGTTAAGTTTCGGGGACGAAACTTCTTAGAAGTTGTGGGTGATGTAGTAATCCAGAATTATAAAACCTCTTTTTGCTTTTAAAGATGTTAAATTATTAATTTTTGGCAAAAGTGGAGAGATAGTGGGTCAATAGTGGGCCCAGAAATATCGACTTTTGATCGGGGTCTGATCTGAAAAATCCGAGATCACCATTGCGATCGTCTCGTCGAAACATAAAAGTTTCATATTCATATGTTTTCGATCCGACGGTCGGATCTTCCAGAAATCAGAAATCAAAAGTGGGCCCCGCGACTTAAGTGAATAGTAACCCTCGAGTTTTTAATCCCTCGCTTTCACTAATGGCCGAACCACTATCTAGAGTTTTAACCTAGAGGTATGACTAATGGAACCTAGCTAATTTCGACGTTCTGAGCGCAATGGCACTGACAGATTTCGCGTTTGGCGACCCGGGTGCATCGAAGTGCGTGCTACGCGCGATAATTCGACGAACTTTATGGAACGACTTTTAATCCGAGCGTCGAACGAACCAAACAAATACGCTACCTGACAGGTCTCGACGAGCCGGACGTCGTGGGGAAGTCCGTTTCGCGAAACGGCGACCGGATGGTCTCGAAATGCGTGAAGAATGCTCAAAATGGATTAAATTATAATAAAAACTTCATATTTTATGTGCCTAAGTGCTAGGGCTTCATACCACAAGGTGCTGGGTGCATTTTGCAACTCCAGATAAAGCCTCGGATGCTAGGGTTAAGTGTGAACCGAACCCAAAGGCATTTTATAAAGGAATCAATGAATTAAGTTGGAGTGTGGCTGTTGGAATTCTTGAGGCTCTTGCACGGGGGGGGGGGGTTACTGGGGATTGGAAGCGTCCATCCTCTACTATAACTCCCAGACTCAGCCTCGAGCGTTGGGGGAGACGAAGGAGCACCACCATTATATGCAAACCCGAGAGAGAGTGAGGGAAGGAAAAGCTTGTATCAAAGATCTTCCAGGATGGGCTGGGGTGTTCCTGTGGTGTCCTCGGTGGTTGAAGGACTTGCTGGAGCTTGCGGAAGCCGCGCGAAGGAGGGAGGGTGAGATCCGGCTACTTCCTATCTTCCTCGAGTCCGGCAAAGGTAAGGCTCACTAACCTTTGAATGTTTGAGCCCGGGGCCTTTAACAGTGGACCTATTAGGTCCTTAGGATGCTACTGGCCGAGACCCGAGCCCCCATGCACAGCGCATGGCCGACGGGGGCATGGGGTCGCCGGAAACCTAGTTTAGCTCCACCTTTGAAGAACTCGGCAACCACTGGACTTTAGCACACCAAAATTGGTGTGTAGGGACTGTAGGACATATGGAAGAAATCTGCAAAGTATGGGGGAGGAGGGTAGAGTAACTTAGGAGAAAGTTGATGCCCTAATTTTGAGCTTTTTATGCATGCGGCCGAGAATGCAACTCCGGCGCCGGCGAGCTTCTCCGACGCCGGCCACCTACCCAGAAGCCTTACTGGGAATGAGAGGAGTGATCCCATGCATTTGCATGGCACCCATGCAGCATCAAAATGATGCGGCCAAGGATGAACCCGAAATTGATAACTTTGCGGCCGCCGGAGCTCCGGCCACTTCCGGCCGGGGGGGGAGATGGTTGGGAAGCTTCGTGGTGACCCAAGGAGCCTTCCCTCTAAGTTATAGAGCTCCAGGTGGTCTCTGTGCAAATTCGCCATTAGAGCCCATTTAGCTCCAAACCGGAGCTTGCTCCGCCGCGCCGCCGCCGCACCCTCGGGGCCAGCCGCATGCATGGAAAGCTTCGGTGGGGTGAGTTGCACCTAATGGTGCATTTAGTTGAGCCCCAGACCCTCTAGTAGGAGCATCACGATTTTCAATGTTATCCCGATTTTCTTCTTCCTCGAGCTCGGCCATCCGAGGGGTTTCGAGTTGCTCCAAGTAGGGGGGGAAAGCTCCAGATTCTTCATGGATCAAATCAATCCAAGTTAGACTGCCTCTAGTTTAGTATTTGCAGAGATTCCAACTTCAAAGTTGCTTATGTGTATGTGTATATAATATGCCCCTAAGATGTTTGATTAAATGCCACTGAGAAGAAAGAGTTGGAATTTGACAAAACTTTGTATATGAAACTTGCTCCAAATAGTCCCCTGAGCTCTGTGCTCACTTCAGTTCAAACAGAAACTGAGTGGATTAAAGTTTGGTGCATTGTGAATTAGGGTGTAAGCTTGACCTTGGTTCTGCTTGAACCAGCACCCCTGGGCCTCAACCAGGGTGAGCACTGAGGTCCTGGCAGTGCCCAGACCAACTTTGATATACAAAATGTTCTTGTTTGAAGTTTAAATTAAAAGATATAGTAGAATCAACATAAAACAATATATATATTTGATTCAGGTGTTCCAGTAGCTCTGATCTTCGAGTAAGTTGCAGATACGATTAGCCGCCTGCGTTATATCAGGTGGGTTATCTTCGGTCCGGGTTTTATCAGTTCGACCCTCTGGGGTGCGATACTGGTTGGACTCCTGTTCTTGGTAACTTAGTTTATTTTGAGCCTGTCTGCCTTTGGTTGCAATATATATTACTGTTAGTTGCTCTGACTAATTGACCATTTCGTAGTTGCACTCGTATGCTTGATTATTATATCAGTCTATTAATGCTTGAGCCTGCCTTTCCATTGATTCAGTGATTTGCTACCTTATGCCTGCTTTATACCTGCTTCCTTGTTGTTCGCCCGTTATGTTGCTAAATACATGATCTTTTAAAATAAATGTTTTTTACCAAGCCTTGTAGGGTAGCCTGAGTCTGTTCTTGTTTGATAGGACGAGGGTAACGCTCTACGAGGGTTGGGACCCAAAAACCTATTGTTTTCAAGGGTTTTCTTAAAAACATGTGTTTAGTTGCATAAGGGGTTAGTCTGTCTGATTGGGTGAGATGTTGAGCCATGCCTGTTATCAGTTCTATTCTGCCTTACATGATTATTCTTAGTGCCTCTGGTATTTATATCTTATCTTGGAACATTTCCATGGTTGATGAGTAAGCCTGTTTGTCCTGTCGATCAAATGATACACTGCTGAGCACATAGATTTGTTTAACTGATGTTTTTACCGAGCTTCGCAGGGTCGCCGGAGTCTGTTCTTGTTTGATAGGACAAAGGCAATTGCTCTACGAGGTTTGGAAACCCAAGCTTCGTAGTGTCGCCTGAGTCTGTTCTTGTTTGATAGGACGAGGGCAACGCTCTTCGAGGTTTGGACTTTTCAAAACATTTTTCTTAAAAATATATGTGTTTAAGTTTTGTATCATTTGGTTGGTTTGTGTGGTTGAGATGAGTTTATCTGTGAGCTTCTGTGGAGAGAGATTTGCCTTGATCTTGCATATGAGTTGAGATTTATTGTTTAGTTGCTGAGTGTTCCTGCATGAGTATTGAGATTAAGTTGATCTTATCATTGCATCCCAGTGCGGATTTCCCGGCTTGTTGCCGATTACCCGGTCAGTGGACCGAGAGCTTGAGCATTTGCATTTTGATCGCCCGCACCGTTGTTCTTCACGTACACTAGCGGGCTGATCCCCCGTAGCGGTGTACTTTACCGGTAAAGTGGTTAGCTGTGGCAACCCGTGACCCTAAGTGGAGGGAATGTCAACCAGGTGGTGCCAAGTGGGCAGCCTTGCCTGAGGTCTTGTGAAGGCCAATATGGTAGCTTGTGATTGGGTCTTTGTGTTTTCATTTATTTGATGCATGTGTTGTTAAGTTACTTTAACATACTTCCGTGATTCTTTGATCTGGCTTCTAGTTATCTACCTGTATATGATTCTTTGTGATGCCTTTGATTATAATTTCATTGTTATCTTGCTGATTGTCCTAACTCCTTGATGCGTTGATTATCCTGATACATATTTGTCCTGTTTCAAATTCTGCTAAAATTATCTCCTATGCTTGTACCCAGATTATGAGTTTTGCTTTCTTTATAGCACCAGTTATATATCTGCTTTACCCTAACCCTTGATCTATTACTATCCTCTAGCATTGTATACCAGTAGGTACGATCTGCTATTTCTCGGCTCGTCGTGCCCACTGGGATACACTCCGGTATGTCTCACACCCTCGGGTGACTGTTTTTCAGGTCGAGCGGGTGTTGAGATGTCTGGACGAGTTGGTGAGATCACGAGATAGATCTTGACCCTAGACAGCCGATAAGATCAAGTGTTTAGTTATTTGTTGTATCAAGTGTAATGCATAGTAATTGAGAAGTTATTGATATTGTAATTTAATCTTGCTTAGTAGATGTACGTAGTTAGTACTCTGATTGTATGCCAAGTGAGCCGTGCATATATAAAAAAGGCTCAATCCCCAGTGGGATTGGGACTCTTCTATATATGTGGCGGTCTGTTGCACCCTGACTAGTTTTAAACTCTGATTTCAAAAAAAAAAAAAAAAAAAAAAAAAAAAAAAAAAAATTTAGACGCTGGTTTTTTAACTCGGGGCGTGACAATCCGCCTCACGGATTGGGCGCAATCACTGAAACAATGCACACTGCGCATTCAAATTCCAGAATTTCGGCTAGTGCAACAAGGTTAAATAAAAAGTATGTGCAAACTAAAATACCTCAAAATAAAGTTTCCAGCAGTAAAGCAAAGATATCCCCTTTCATACAAACATCTTCAAGTCCTAAAAAATCCACCATTAATTTTCCTTTGACATTCAAATACAACAAAATTACAATGCTGTCCAAAATTGCTAACATAAACTTGCTAGCATTTCCAAGCTTAATTAGAGACTTTTCCAAAGGGATTCATCCATAGATCACAAAAGAGAATTTGCTCACCTTGAAGTTAAGAAGAAGTCCCACCTTGAATTTCTGAAAAAGACCTTATATCCACAAAGTTATCTGCATTCCAAGGTGAATTACTCAAATCAAAACTAAAACAGGGACTGCAGTAATCCATATAACAACACTTAAAAAGATCATTAAAGTTATTTAACCAATCGTGCTCCAAATCCTACAAGAGAGGTACCATTGGATTCCTTGTCGAGAGTAGATACAAATTGAGCTAAAGAACTCCAATTTTCATGCTCGGATGAAGGAGAAAACCCATAAACACTTTGAACTATCCACCGAGTTCCATCTGTACATTACTGCAGCAAGGTGCTCCAAAGATCATTCATAAACCCTATTAAAAATTCAGATCTGGGGAAAATTATACATACCAATATTGTAGGTCTTCGAGTCCTGAAAAGTTCCCCACAAAAATCATCCAAGAATTCCCATCCTACTGCCCAGAAAGGTCAAAACACTGAGGGCTGTTCAGGATTCCAAACTGAAATGAAGGGTTCCAAAGATGGCCTTAAAACTCTGTAAAAACATGAGATCTGGGGAAAGAGTTGAATACAAAAATTGTAGCCTTACCTCTTGTGAAAACGTAGAACCAAAAATGAGCTCAAAACTCCAAGAAATTAGTCCAGGGGAATTTTCGCACTGAAACGCGACGGGTGGGTCCACCAACAGCAACAATGGTGGTGCTTGCCTCAAGGAGAAGATGATGGTGATGAAGCCTCTAAAACCCATCTCTTTGCTGATGAAAAAGAAGGAGAGTTGCATAAGAGTCCCCTGTAGAAGTCCCCAAAGTTGGAAGCATCAAAAGAGGGAGAAGGAGGAGATAGAAGAGCCTAAAAAGAAGAAAGAAGAAGAAATGAAGAAAGGAGGGGGGGAAAGTGCTACTGTGCAAAGCACAGTAGCGGGCTCGGCCCGGCGCTAGCCCAACCCGCGCCCGGGGGGGGCACGTGGCGCCCATCCGGGCGCCCCGCCCCCGGGCGGATGGCCCGGATGGGGCCACGTCGCCCCTTGGCGCCCGCCACTGGCGCGACGACACGCGTCCCGCACAGGGACGCGCGCTCCGCCAGCGGGCGCGCGTGGGCGTGCCGCGTGGCCCGAGCTGCCCACTCCAGCGCCAACACGTGGCGCTCCCGCGATCGATGTGCCTGGTGCACGCGCAAATCCATGGACCGACCGCCTTAAATAAGTCCAAATAAGCTCCAAAAATGCCCTTTTGCTGTTTTCGCGCGCTGAGTCCAATTCCGACGCCCAAAACTCCAAATAATACAACCAAATAGCCGTTTTGATCGTTTTTCCGCGCTGAATCCAAATACGGTGTCCATTTTGCGCGAAACCACCTCTATTTTTCGACGAAATTCCCAATTAAGCAATCTTGATCTATTTCTCGCACTGAGTCCGTTTCTTGGGTCCGATTTGCGCGCAACCAACACTATCCACAGAAATTGGCCTCCACAAGCTGTCGATCATACTGTAATGACCACGAAGATCCGGGTCTTCACATCCTCCCCCACTAAAAGAAAGTTTCGTCCTCGAAACTAACATAGCCCAAAAGGAGTCTCAAATCTGACGGGCAAATGTCCAACATCCTCGTCACCAGCTCTCAAAGCGTCGATCACTTTCCGTGATTATTCCACAACAACATCAACCGCCTGTACGACATGGCCTAGTTGTGCCATTCCTCAATTCTCGAGCCATAATCCACAACGGCGCCTCACGTACTCCAGACACTCACTGGTCTCAAGTGAAGCGAGTCAAACATCGACGAGAAAACCAAACATATCACCTCTAAGCTGAGACATGGACAATAATAAGGATTCCAATATGTCACGGGGAAAAGAAGAAATAACTGGTAACCACTGATTCACAACACCCCCAAAATCTCCTCCTCAAAACCAACTCATTCAAGAAACCTGAAGTACACCCTCACAATTATCCATATAAAAAGGGAGTCCAATATCAGAAACATCAACAACTACAACTCAATCACTGCTGACAGGACGAAAGATCCAACGTCTCCTCTATCAGGTAACACACCGGGTCTAACAACCCCTTTATCCATCATAATCAATAACTATACCATCAGCTCTCAGTTGTGCTGGTGCCAACCAATAAGGTGCCTTCAATATCGACGCGGTTCCCCGAACCATGTTAATAACAATCTCAATCTCCTTGCCCGGCGGCATCGTCATCAACTCAGGTGGACTCATATTCGAGAACTCGCGGGCATTAAGGGCACCTTTGAGTCCCGGGGCCGCCGTAGGAACCTTTGTCACAGTCACTAACTGGACAATACATCCTTGGCTCATCATCTGCCTGACTCCTGTTGGCACGCTGTCACTGCAACTAGTGCAATCTACCAACACCTGTAAACCAACTCCTTATGTCCAACTCGCAGAAGTTCACAGTCCTCACCCCATAATTACAAATTGCAAGATGCCACACCAACCAATCCAATACACCGAGTCGAAAATCCTGGGTTGCCACAAGACCAGCTAGTCAACGGGTATAACCCACGGCCTAACTGCACTGGACATATTCCACAAATCTCCTCCACGTGCACATCGTAAACAAGGATCTATACCTCAAGTGCACGCGGTAGCAACTCTTCCTTTAGTCCGTACAGGCATGCACCTCATTCTGACCCAGATGGCTGTAAAGGAAATCATACCTGCGACGACACATCCCACTAATGGGACGCCCTCTGACTCGGTTGCCCAGACTCAACTGCCAGCGCTAGTGGTCGTCGCTCAATCAGCCTGAGAATATCCTGACTATCCCCAAAGAAAGCACCATCTCTGCCTCCACTCATACAGCGGCAATGATCGCAGCCCATCATGCTTCCGCTGCGCTACTCTGATACTAATGCCGATGCTGCCGTCGGGGTCCACCCAACCTCTGGCACCTCAGAAGTCCACGACTCTGAAAAGAAATTGAGAAGGCCTCTGCCTACTAGTCTGCCCTCCATCAACTGGCACCGAGTGCCTCCATCTGTCCAAAGGAACTACAACGCTATGCTCCATCGGGGCATCCAAAATCTGAAGTCAAAGGGACCGAACGAGCCAACCAGGTATCCCGGTGCAATCCTAATCCAACACACACATCCCATGCGCCTCGTCCCTCATAACGTGGAGCGTGCAGTTCATCAACTGCGTAAACCCTCTGTCAAATAGTCTCAAATAGTCTGTACAGCACCACCAACCATGACTCTGCCTCCAAAGGCTCCAAACTCAATCCTACGAGTCGGAACAGGTCTAACAGCCAAAGTTGTCTCAGTCGATCAATGATGTCCCACTGCTCATCTGCTATCAACTGTCCACCCCGCCTCGGTGCCTCCGCACTAAAAGTCGGCACCGAGGGGGCTATTCGCTCAACCGGCGCCACTGAGATCATTGCCCTCAGGGATACTACGAAGGGGTTGGTCTCGACGGAAAGCACTGTCGGAGGTGCCCACTGCCCAGCAACTGTATCATCCTATTCAACTGCTCACTCCGCCGCTGACATGCCACCGTCAATCCTGTCATATGGGTCCAGAGTTCTCTGACCTCAATCTGGGTATCCGACCCAAAACTGCCTATCCAGACTCATCAACTGCGATGGGGTACACACACGGGTCAGAACTCTGTGTCAGGGAGACACCGCTCACTGCGACAAACCGCACAACAGAACACACAACAAGCTCTCGACCCAATCCAGCGAAAGTCTAAGACATGTCACCCATTCCATAACATTATGTTGTCTGCAGCCAACATAATCGCTTAGGAGAATAAACATGCCAATCACTCGTCCCGTCCCTTGGGAGAGGTATAAAACTCAATCAGGACTCTCGCTGTAAGTCACGACTCTCACGTAGTCATCCTAAGGTCCAACCACAAGCCTAGGGTTTCTAAGTCCATAATGACCTACATCCTAGGCTCTGATACCACTCTAATCTGTCACGGCCCGGGGGTCGAAACTGCGACCCGGGCTAGCCAACAGATCCGCCACCTATGCGGAACCCCGTATAAGCGAAGCGTCTAACCTGCAAAGTATCATCTAACAACTAAAATAGATATCAGAGCTGAAGAAAAATTGCTGTAATAAAAAGTCTGAATCGCTGTACAACTGAAAAGTAAAAGTACAATATCCATCTCCCATAAATAATGATACAATAATCCGGTCCACCGAGACTGTAATACAAGTAAAGCCACCTATACAACATCTATAAATCCAAAAAGGGAGATAAACTGAAATAATAAAATACAACTGAGTACAGTGAAACCCACAATCTGGGTTGGTACATCTATCCCACTGTAGAAATCAACACTGGTAAGGATCTATCTCGCGACTCCCTCGCCTCGAACTGTCAACCGAAGATCCGCAACTCCCGTAGCAGACACTGCAAAACAAAGGGAGGAAAGGGGAAAAACAACAATGGGGGTGAGAACCACTAGTAAAACCAGTAGCCTCCCCCTGTGGGTAAAGCCTCAAACCCCGACGTACCCACAAGTCTACCGGAGGCAAGAAAAAGAATAAGAGAGGTGGTAAGCTATAAACAAAACTACTGATAAAAGAGAGCTACCACTAAAATGCCTCTAAATGCCGAGCTAATAAGGATAGCTAGATATGTGCATCAGAATATAAATGCCTGTCTGAATAAACCCAATCTATACACCAGTAAACACTGGTACTGCCTGCCATGCCTGCCAAACACAAGACTCAACTGCAGGAATACTGACCGACTACTGACCGGTACGGTCGCATCCCGAAATAGGTGACAGACCGACTACTGACCGGTACGGTCGCACCCAAAACAAGTAACAGACCGGCTCCTAACCGGCACGGTCACACACTCCGGAGTGGCACTCGAGGGGAGCGACCCACAAGAGTGAAATAAGTAGTCATAAGTAACCTGATATAGCAGGACTAGATCACGACTCTAAATAAGTGGGAAAAACCATCCACTAAGGAAGCCCGATCCCTCACCTCCAATCTGATGCAATAATAATAACCCGACCAACCGTCCACAGTTCGCGGTTGCCGCAATCCCTGCCATCAGGCCCTGCCTGTCCCAAATCCCCAGAAACCTGACTACACTATCCCAAACCCCCTGCTCGCACCTGAGCCACAAATACCCAGAGTCTAAAATGAAAAGGAGAAAAGTATAAAGCATGGTTTCTCCTAAGTCAAGTCCAACATGATAGTGTAGCAGAAAAAGGTGGCCAATCTAGATGACCATACAAGCATGAAGATGTCCCAAGATGATATAAAGTAAACAGGTGTCGATGTTCTACATTTATTAGAGCATGCTATTCCATAATATTGATGATTGCATAAGAACATTAAGTGCAACATAGCCTATGCCTGCCAATACCACACACACGATGTTCACAAAGTATGAAAATAAGGAAGCGCCACACCTAATCACAAATCACATAAGATGGTACAACGCTGGTCAACCCTCACATTCATACAGGAATAAGCCCAAGATCATTTAACATCACTTAAACAGGGACATTCAATCAAGTATCACCAATGAATAGCTTTAGGTTCAACAACCTTCATTGATCTTACATAGGATGAACATAGGATCTACCAACAACGTCCAATCTCACTGTAAATAATAGGAGTCATGAAATTGCTTTGTCTCATAAGGAATAGGCCTCAACTCAACAATGATATCCATCTTTTCATGAATGAACTAGGAATCAAAAGCATAGGTCATTCTCACGTCGACTAGATCAATAACCAACATCAACACCCATTTTCACATAAACTAGATCAAAGATCAATCAACTCCTGATTCTCACATAGATAGGTTAAGAATCAACATCAATGCCCAATATCACATATTGTAGGTTAAGGATTGACAACTATAATTCATATCACAAAGTGGAGGCTAAGGATCACTTAACCAACTACTCTCATATAAGTCATTCTCAAATAAAATCAACCAAGTCCTTCTCACACAAGCAACCAAGCACTTCTCACATAACCCCATCAAGTCCTCACATAAATCAACCAACCATTCACATATATCTGTTACGGAATTTGAGTTGGCGTAGTTTCGTGAAAGTCTCAAGTCTTGAAGATTGAAGGTGAAGAAAGTTGGAACATTTAACTCAATTTCAAGAAAGAAGAATTCAAAAGGATCAGGTATGTTTTACTAAAGATTTTGTGTGATCCGAATACTTCTTGTAGTGTAGAAACACTTGGAAGAATCTTTCATTGCATAAAAATCAAAAACTGGACTTGGGACATGTTCAGGATCCGGATCAGGTTGTTCGATCCGGATCCCGAAGGTGGTTCGTTCATACACCAGTTCAATCCGGATCATAGCCTCTCTTGATCCGGATCCCGAACACTGAGTTTACCATCTTCCTTGAACGATCCGGATCAGGCTTCGCGATCCGGATCCCGAACGTTGATGTTTGGTGAACTGTATGAACGATCCGGATCAAGCACTTCGATCCGGATCCCGAACCTTCGTTTTTCTGGAATTACCTGACTCGTTACGACGATCCGGATCACAGCTAATCCGATCCGGATCGCCGTCCGTAAAATCTCCAGAAATGTTAGGTTTTTGATTCTTATCTCCTTCCTAGGGTTTTTAACCTATAAATAGACCCTATGACTCTTTTTCTAGGGTTAATCCAAAAAAGGTGAATCCAGATAGCCATCATTTTCCTGTATCATCTTATACGGCTCTAGATCCACATATAGAGAAGAAAGGAAATCATTAGAGAATACTCTATGTTTCTTCATCTATATTGATTAGTTTGATTCTAGGTTTTCATACTCACATCTTGAGTTGAATCAAACTAATGAATACTTAGATAGTATTTCCGATCTATCTTTGATCTAAGTATTCGGCGGATCATCACCACCCAAAAACAACGATTTACCCCAAAAATCGGCGCGTGGATTCGCGTGTCCTTGTGGATTCAAGGTTCAACCGCTCTCGTGGATTCGGAGCGAGGCACGTTCGTGGATTCGAAGGGTGCTATTGGGTGAAGACCGTGGATTCGGTCGGACGTCGTGGATTCGACGTTGGACGCCGTGGATTCGGCGTTGGGCGCAGATCGTGGATTCGAGAAGCGTCGCGGAGCGAGCGGAGAAGATCCTCTAGGAGCGTATGGAAAAGGTTGAGTCGTAAGTGTGTACGGTAAATCACCTTGTACGTGTTTTAATTCTAGTGGATTTCTGCCGTGTTATCGGTCCCGTGGTTTTTTACTCCGGTGATGGAGTTTTCCACGTAAAAATCTTGCGTATTAATTTTTATTTCCGCATTGGGTTTTTATCGCAACGATTTTTGAGTGTTTATACGTTTACACCTATTCACCCCCCTCTAGGTGTTTTTTTCCCCTATTTAGATCCTTATTACATATAACCCAACAAGTGGTATCAGAGCGGGAATAGGGTTGTAAACAATGGTTGAAGGTGGAAACATCAACCGACCCCCGTTCTTCGATGGAACAAATTATGCGTACTGGAAAGTACGGATGAAAGCCTTTTTAATTTCCATCGACGAACGGGTGTGGCAATCAATTGAATTAGGATGGTCTAATCCAACTGAATTTATTGGTGATGTTCGCACCTTAAAACCTTGGTCGAAATGGACCAAGGAAGAGTTAGATTCATCTTCTTACAATGGCAAGGGAATTAATGCTATCTTTAATGCCTTATCTCAAACTGAATTCTCTCGCGTCTCGGCATGTGAGACTGCGAAAGAAATCTGGGATGTTCTTCAGGTTACACATGAGGGAACTAACCTCGTGAAGATTCAGAAACTGCAAATGCTTACGAGCAAGTTTGACTCTATCTTAATGGCAGAAAATGAATCTTTCACGGACTACTATACACGATTGCAAGACATCGTAAACTCATGTGCTAATCTGGGAGAGAAGATTCCAGAATTTAAGATTGTAGGAAAGATCTTAAGAACTCTTCCTGAACGATTTCGCCCAAAGGTTACTGCCATTGAAACTATTAAACACCCGGACGAAATACGTGTAGAAGAATTAGTTGGTTCATTACAAACTTATGAAATGACATTTACTACTAACAATTCTTCTCGAAAGGCATCCACTTCTAAGTCTTCAGGTTATGCGTTGAAAACAACTAAGGAAGAAGACGCGGATACATCCTCCTCAGACGATGACGAGAACCTTTCTATGGAGGAATTTGAGAAGCAGCTCGCTCTCTTGACAAGGAAGTTTCGCCGCAACTTTCGAAGGGGTAATTCAAGCAAATCTCCATCCTTCGGAAAGTCGAACAAAGGCAAGGGTACTTCAAGTTACAAGTCAAGAAAGCAAGAGAACTTCTCAAAGGATAAGAAAAGTTCAGAAGGACAACTACAATGTTTCAAATGTCGAGGCTACGGCCACATTGCAACGGAGTGTCCTAACAAGTATCCGGCAAAGAAGAAGGCGATGCAAGTCGTCACTTGGGATGACAACTCAACGTCAAATGAGTCGTCTTCGAGTGATGAAGAAAAGAGCTCCACCGCATTCCACGCGTCCATATCTTCACCCTTCATGTGCTTTATGGCAAGTACATCCGAGTCGTTGTCCAACTCCACTATTGAAAAGAATGCAACGGACAACGAATCGGATGATTCGGAAGGTGAAGATTTTGCTCTAGCCTACCACAGACTTTTGAGGGACTCAAAGAAAGTGGCTAAGCAAAACAAGAGTTTGAGAGGGAGAGTGCATGATCTCGAAGAAGAAGCAAAAAGAGCGACTTCTCTCTCAAACGCTCTTGAAGTGGAAAGGGAAAACCTGATAAAGGCAAATGTTTCCCTTCATGAGTCCAATGAGCAACTTGAGAAGGAACATACAAATCTGGTCGATAACGCGAATCACTTCTCAAAGCTCTACAACGAGGCTCGACAGGATAACCTGGAAATGACAAAGACCATTTTCCAACTCAAGAATGACTTACAGCGATTCTCTTCAGGAAGGAGTAAGTTGGATAGACTTCTTGGTCTTGGTCAATCAAATCGGTTCGGCCTCGGATACACTCAAACTGGAAACAGTCCAAGTTTGAGTGAGACAGTTTTTGTGCCTCAGTCGGTATCTCCTCCTCCGACACCGGAATTCAAGACAAACAACGGCAACAAACCTACTTCATCCTCTTTTGGATCGTCAAGATCTAAGGTATGTTTTCGTTGTGGTGTTTCAGGGCACATAAGAAGATATTGCAAGACGGGAGGCGAACGCTCATCTCAAGGACCTCTTGCAACAACTACCAAAAAGGCTCCTCCCCGAAAATCAAAGCAAAACTTTTCAAATGAAAAGAGACTTGGTAGTTCATCGCGCAAGACGATTTCATCAAGGAACAACAATCGCTATAACAAGACGCCTTCACCTAGGCATATAACTTCACGACCATTACCGACGCACTCCAAAAGGGTTTGGGTGCGCAAAGGTGAAATTTTCCCTTGTCTTGTTTCCAATGTTTCCTTGCATGCATATGATAGTTCGTCTTGGTATCTGGATAGCGGGTGTTCCCGTCACATGACCGGTAACAAAAATAGTTTTCAAAATCTTGAGAAAATCTCCGGAGGACACGTAGTTTTCGGAGACGGTCGATCTTCCAAAATTGTTGGAAAAGGGACGGTAGCTATTCCAGATGGCCCGATTTTGAAAAACGTCTTATTTGTTGATGGCCTTAAGACTAACCTCATAAGCATAAGTCAACTTTGCGACAATGGTTTTTCAGTTAACTTTTCATCTGTTGAATGCGTTGTAACTGATAAGGACCATGTCTTCTTTTTAAAAGGGGTTAGATCTGAAAACAATTGTTATGTTGTTCCTAATAAATTTTCTGAAAATTGTAACTTAGCCGCTTTGAATAATGAACTCTCTGGCATGAAAGGCTAGGTCACTTAAATTTTAAGGAACTTACTAGAATTTCAAACAAGGACGTGGTCAAGGGGGTTCCAAAGCTTTTATTTAAACAAAACGTTGTGTGTGGTGGTTGCCAAAAGGGAAAACAGTCTAGGACTGCACACAAGAACTTGAACCACATTGGTACAAAACGGCCCTTGGAACTTTTGCACATGGACTTAATGGGGCCGACCCGTCAACCATCTTTGGGAGGTAAATGGTACATTTTTTTATTGGTTGATGATTTCTCTCGGTTTTCTTGGGTAGCATTTTTAAAAGAGAAAGCTGATACGTTTGACTCTTTTCATGAGATTTGCCATCGTATTATGATTGAAAAGAATAAAAAGATCATTCGTGTTAGAAGTGATAGAGGTGGAGAATTCATAAATTCAAAATTCATTGATTTTTGCACTTCAAATGGCATTAAACATGAATTCTCGGCACCCTATACACCTCAGCAGAATGGTGTTGTTGAGCGCAAGAACAGGGTTGTTCAAGAGATGGCGCGTGTGATGCTTCATAGCCGGAATTTACCGTTACATTTTTGGGCTGAAGCCGTGAACACCGCTGTCTATGTCATTAATAGAGTTTACTTGCGCCCAGGAACTTTAAATACACCATATGAGCTGTGGTTTAGTAGAAAACCCAACATCAAATATTTTCGTGTCTTCGGGAGTCGATGTTACATTTTACGTGACCGTGAAAATCTTGGAAAGTTCGACTCTCGAAGTGATGAAGGGATCTTTTTGGGTTATTCTACGAATAGCAGAGCATATCGAGTATTTAACATTGAATCTAAGACGATCGTAGAATCTATAAATGTTAAAGTAGATGAAGCTTTTCACTTTGGATCTGGAAAATCTACCCTCGATATCTCCCTAGATGATGATTCTCCTGTTAATGCATCTTCTCATAATAATACTTCTAATATTAATGATGCATCTAATGGTTCTTCAAGTTTATCTGATGTGCAGGAATCATCTCATGTATCTCCGAGTACTCCGTTTCAGCAAACGTTACGAATCTCCAAGGATCATCCGGAATCGAATATTATTGGAGATCCACAAGAAGGAGTCAGAACTCGGAGGCAGTTGGTTTGTGGATTCGCTTGCTACGTATCTTTAATCGAACCAAAGAACATAGATGAAGCTCTTCAGGATGACTACTGGATTAAAGCAATGCAGGAAGAGCTCCATCAATTTGAGCGAAACAAAGTCTGGGAATTAACGAAGCCTCCAAAGCAACACAATGTGATAGGTACCAAATGGATCTTCAAGAACAAGAAAAATGAGGATGGTACTATCATCAGGAACAAGGCACGATTAGTTGCTCAAGGCTACTCTCAAGTAGAAGGTATAGACTTTGACGAAACATTCGCCCCTGTAGCTAGACTCGAGTCCATTCGTATACTATTTGCTATTGCTTGTCATTTTAAAATCAAATTATTTCAAATGGACGTTAAGAGCGCATTTCTAAATGGGTTTTTAAATGAGGAAGTTTATGTGGCTCAACCGAAAGGTTTTGTAGATCATAAACAACCTAACCATATTTTTCGTTTGAAAAAGGCTCTTTACGGTCTGAAACAAGCACCGCGAGCATGGTACGAAAGGTTAACAAAGCACCTTTTGGAGAAGGGCTATACTCGAGGGGGAGCTGATAGGACTCTCTTTGTGAAGCATTATCAAAGCAATTTCATTGTAGCACAAATCTATGTCGATGACATTGTATTTGGCGCAACAAGAGATAATGATGCTTCTAAATTCGCAGAAACCATGAAAAGCGAATTTGAGATGTCCATGATGGGCGAATTGACTTATTTCCTTGGATTGCAAATTAAACAAAATGATGAAGGTATTCACTTGAGTCAATCCAAGTATGCAATGGAGTTGGTCCAAAAGTTTGATCTCGAAAATTGTAAAGATTTTCCGACTCCAATGGGAACTAGCCACAAGGGACTTGGAAGTGAATCACATAGTGAGAATGTAGACGAGAAACTGTATCGAAGTATGATTGGAAGTCTACTTTACCTCACGGCTAGTCGCCCGGATATATCTTTTGGTGTTGGGATTTGCGCGAGATATCAATCAGCACCAAAGGAGGTTCACCTGAAAGCGGTGAAAAGGATCATCCGGTATATCAAAAGATCAATTAATTTCGGAATTTGGTATCCTATGGGAACAAGTTTGGATATTGTTGGATACTCAGATGCCGATTGGGCAGGATCAGTGGATGATCGGAAAAGCACGAGTGGTGCATGCTTCTATCTTGGCCATTGCCTTGTTGCATGGCACAGTAAAAAGCAGAATTGCATAGCACTCTCGACTGCCGAAGCGGAATACATTTCAGCTGGAAGTTGCTCAACTCAACTCATTTGGATGAAAAGCGTATTGAGCGACTTCCGCATTTCAGCATCTTCGGTAACAATTCTTTGTGACAACACAAGTGCAATTAACATTTCTAAAAACCCTGTGTTGCACTCTAGAACAAAACATATTGAGCTTAGATATCATTTTCTTAGAGAGCTAGTTGAATCAAATACTCTTCAACTTTCATATATTTCAACTGAGGATCAATTAGCTGACATTCTAACAAAACCTTTGGATCAAAAAACGTTTTATTCATTTACGAAAAGCAATTGGAATGCTTTCCTTGAAATAAATTTCTTTTTTGAAATCCTTTGCTTAGGATAGGTTTTGTATTTGTTTTTGTTTTGTTCATTATCTATGTTTGTACATAGGACATTAATTGAGCATAGATTATAATTGACTTTAATTGCATCTTTTCGCACATTTAGAAATTTATTATGCTTTTGCCATCATAATATTTCACTGTTGCAATGATCATTTATGTTAATTAAATCATCTTCTAAGTGATCAAAGTCAATTTCTCTCTCTCTATGATCTCTTGGTATAGTCATTATCTTATTTGACTGCTTAGTCGAGTATGAAATCGAGATCAATATTTGGTTGAATACTTTATATCTTAAATAATTGATAGCCAATTGAGGGGGAGTCATAGAAAAAGTAAAATGCTCAAAAGATGTGGAAAGAGTTGCATCCCAATGAGGAGTGTGAAAACTACCACCACATGGAGGAAAGAGCTACCACCTCGGTCGTCCGAGTATTGTGTGCAGCTACCACATGTATACCAAGCATGGTTGTTCAAATTTTTGATTTAGTAAAATGCATGTTGAAATACTTGACTCCGTCAAATTTCAAGGTTGGTATAAGGTGGGTTTTTAAAGAAAGATGCTCAAAGAGCCACTCTCTTCAACAGATTGTCTAGATACATTATCTATTATATTTGGGATTTCAAACATCTATTGATCTTTGTATTTCATTTTCTTTACTGAATTGATGATTTGATAAAGGCATTACTCATAAGATCAAGTTAGATGTAATTGAAGGTGTTCAACTTTAAGGGATTTAATTTTTGTAAATTTTCGTTTCATTTTTGGATATTATTGATAGATTTGGCATAATCTAATTCTTGTTGTATGAAACGATGATTTTTGTTTAAAGTTGATACACATTTGTGCTTACAATCTTTTTCTGGTTTTTCTTGAATTTCTCTGAAATTTTCTAAAGAAAAAGTTGGAGCCGATCCGGATCGGGCTAGATGATCCGGATCCCGAACGCAGGAATTCTTCTGCGGGCTGACGATCCGGATTGTATCTGCCGATCCGGATCCCGAACGCAGTTTCTCACTGCGGGTAGCCGATCCGGATCGCAGTTATGAACTGATCCGGATCGCGGCTAAGTTTTATAAAGAACAAAAGGGTTTTTGATTTCTTTTACTCCAATCTTTTGTTCCAAAGTTTCCAGAGCCTCTCTCTCTAGATTTCATCCTTCCTGGAAGCTTTCAAACTCAAGTTCTTAAACTCCAAGTAAGTATTATTGATCAAAATCTCGGTTTTTCATCGTTTTTCTCTCCTCTTCCTCAAACGTCATGAATTTCTTGGATCAACTTTGTTTGTGGATGGTTTTTGATCAAATTTCTTTTGAAATAAGAACTCTGGGTAGATTAGTTTTGATTATATGCTAGGTATTCTCCTGATTAACGGATTTTTAGGCTTCGATTTCTAAAATTTCGGTTTTAGGGCATATAATAAGGATTTTCGAAAATCATGCAATTGATCTATTTTTAAAAGTCCTTTTGCAAAACTAATTTGATTCTTAGTCTCTCTACATGATTATGATTGTTTGGGTACAATTTTTCAAATCTTTGAAAATTAACAATTTTCTCATGTGTTCTTGAGTTGGTCTTCACAGGATACATTTTTCACTAATAATCAAAATGGTGATCACTTGGATTGTTTTCCTACTTGCGGCTATGGTGCATACGAGAGACACTGTCAAGCCCAAGAGGGCTAAGAAGGCTAAGAAAGCGAAGAAAGCTAAAGATGATTCCGATACAGAATCTGAAACGGAATCAATTAATTGGGATGAACTGCAAGTTGAAGCAACGACTGTTCCGACTGCTTCAAAGGGAAAAGCACCTGCAGAAACATCAAAGGCTCCGCCCACTGCTGCTGAGAAAGGCAAAGCTCCAATGGAAGAAACTTCTGGGAAGACAAGAAGAAAAAGTATTGCTCGCAAAAGAGGGAGTGCACAAGGAATCTCCATTGAGCAACCAGCTGATAGGCAAGCACCTCCTCAAGACTTTGTCAGCTCGGCTAGAATAAAGGATTTTGAAAACAGAGAATGCATTGGAGAAAGGCATGTTGATGTAAAAGCCTTAAAGCAGCGTTCTCAGACGTTTGGGATTTTGTTTGACCAGATAGGTTTTGCTTCCATTTGCGATTTCCCGGAGACCACTGGGTACTGTCTTCACTCAGTGAGGATGTTTTATCAGAATGCCTGCTATCTTGTTGATCAGGAAAGCGGGCGTCGGGATTTTCAAACATTAGTCAAGAATGTCAGAATCAAAGTAACGCCTCAGCTAATTGGTGAAGTACTAGGGATGGACGCCCGAGCCGATGGCACTCATTACCTGAAGAATCAAGCCTTCAACACCTACTCCTGGAGAGTGGTAGTTGATGGAATCTGTGTTCCAAATACTCGGTCGACAGGAAACTCCGTTTTCTCGAAAGAACTACGACCAGAGTACCGCATCTTAAACCTTATTGTTTGTTACAATGTTATTCCAAACATGAACACAAAGGTTCTTCGGTGGGAAAGAATGATATTCCTTTATCTACTTGGAAACCCCACAGCAGCAATGGGAGCTAACTTAAACATTCCCTACGTCATCTGGTCAAGGATGGCACGATATGTGGAGCAAGCTCATCCGTCAGAGAGACTACCTTATCCAATGATCATCATGCGCATTCTTCGCAAATTTAAAGCTGACACAAATGCGAGTTCCTATCTGCACAGTCTAGGAACGATCAATGACACAACAATTGTAAAGTCTCTTTCGACGAAGCCAGATGAACCTTTCATACCTCTTCACCGGCAACGAGAACAACGACAACAAGCAACAACCTCTGCACCGGCAGCAGCTCCTCCAGTCCAACCAGCACCACCATCACAACCAGCACCTCCGGCACAACAAGCACCGCAATCAACTTCTGATGATGATGCATCTGTTACCTCAATCTATAAAGAACAGCAAAGGCTCTCCAACGAGCAAGAACGTATATCAAATGAACTAATTGAGGTAAAGGAAGAAATAAAGAAGGTAAATAAGAATCAATCATCAATGAACAAGCGATTAAAGAAGATATTCCAAATCCTCGGCTGTATCAGTTCAGACGAGTCTGACTAATCCGTATCCTTCCAATTTCTGTTTATTATGCATATGTTTAAATCCCTCTTTTGTGCAGGTTTTTAAGTTTTAATTTGAGTCCTTAGTTATCCAACTTGAACTGTTAACCATTCTCTCCACTTCTGTAATCTTTGGCTTTGTTTGTGACAAAAAGGGGGAGAGAGTTTAGAGAACTTGAACAATGATATTGTGAAAATTGTGATCTTGTATACATCAATGATGAACAATGCAAGGTAAGTGAACATCAAGGGAACTTGAACAATGATTGTGAAAATCTTGCTGATGAAGATTTTGTATACAATCAAGGTAAGTATCACTTCAACTTCAACTTTGGTTTTCATCTTGTGATTGTGTGCATGTCTCGACTAACTATTCGACTAACTATTTGGGCATGTAATATGACTAACAAGTTGATGTTGGACTAACCTTTTGTGACATTTGGTTTTTAATTGCATAGAAGATATGTTGGTTTTTGACTATGATTCTCTTACATATCTGAATTTTCAAATGTCATGATGATCAGATAAACTCTATCTCTGTACTAGGTTTTGTATGCTAAATATTCTTGAGGTATCTAACGATCTCTTTTTGTCAAGAATGATTTCTTTGTGCAGAGAGTACAGATGTCTAAGTCTAGAGTCTGTTTTAGGAGTTTATCTCATGTTTTTAAATTTTTGGATCTCCATTGTAAATTTTTGTTGTATGGTGATAGCAACAAAAATATCTTTTTGAATTTTCTTTAGTGGATCTGTGTTTTGTCACGAAACCGCCAAAGGGGGAGATTGTTACGGAATTTGAGTTGGCGTAGTTTCGTGAAAGTCTCAAGTCTTGAAGATTGAAGGTGAAGAAAGTTGGAACATTTAACTCAATCTCAAGAAAGAAGAATTCAAAAGGATCAGGTATGTTTTACTAAAGATTTTGTGTGATCCGAATACTTCTTGTAGTGTAGAAACACTTGGAAGAATCTTTCATTGCATAAAAATCAAAAACTGGACTTGGGACATGTTCAGGATCCGGATCAGGTTGTTCGATCCGGATCCCGAAGGTGGTTCGTTCATACACCAGTTCAATCCGGATCGTAGCCTCTCTTGATCCGGATCCCGAACACTGAGTTTACCATCTTCCTTGAACGATCCGGATCAGGCTTCGCGATCCGGATCCCGAACGTTGATGTTTGGTGAACTGTATGAACGATCCGGATCAAGCACTTCGATCCGGATCCCGAACCTTCATTTTTCTGGAATTACCTGACTCGTTACGACGATCCGGATCACAGCTAATCCGATCCGGATCGCCGTCCGTAAAATCTCCAGAAATGTTAGGTTTTTGATTCTTATCTCCTTCCTAGGGTTTCTAACCTATAAATAGACCCTATGACTCTTTTTTCTAGGGTTAATCCAAAAAAGGTGAATCCAGATAGCCGTCATTTTCCTGTATCATCTTATACGGCTCTAGATCCACATATAGAGAAGAAAGGAAATCATTAGAGAATACTCTATGTTTCTTCATCTATATTGATTAGTTTGATTCTAGGTTTTCATACTCACATCTTGAGTTGAATCAAACTAATGAATACTTAGATGGTATTTCCGATCTATCTTTGATCTAAGTATTCGGCGGATCATCACCACCCAAAAACAACGATTTACTCCAAAAATCGGCGCGTGGATTCGCGTGTCCTTGTGGATTCAAGGTTCAACCGCTCTCGTGGATTCGGAGCGAGGCACGTTCGTGGATTCGAAGGGTGCTATTGGGTGAAGACCGTGGATTCGGTCGGACGTCGTGGATTCGACGTTGGACGCCGTGGATTCGGCGTTGGGCGCAGATCGTGGATTCGAGAAGCGTCGCGGAGCGAGCGGAGAAGATCCTCTAGGAGCGTATGGAAAAGGTTGAGTCGTAAGTGTGTACGGTAAATCACCTTGTACGTGTTTTAATTCTAGTGGATTTCTGCCGTGTTATCAGTCCCGTGGTTTTTTACTCCGGTGATGGAGTTTTCCACGTAAAAATCTTGCGTATTAATTTTTATTTCCGCATTGGGTTTTTATCGCAACGATTTTTGAGTGTTTATACGTTTACACCTATTCACCCCCCTCTAGGTGTTTTTTTCCCCTATTTAGATCCTTATTACATATAACCCAACAATATCTGTCACCATCATCCTCACATAATTGTGTTAACCATTCATCACAAGGTGTAGGTTGAAGATTAGTTTCCCAATTATCCTCAAATAGAATTGGTTTAAGGATGATCACTTATAATGAACTTCATATGAGATAATGCAACATCAATCAAACTATTCAATCACTCATGTATACACTGAGGATCAATTAACTTAATCTAAACATGGATATCCAAGCATATTATACCAAGGAGAAGAAAACATCAGCCACAATGCCATGAGGGAAACCAATAGCCCGAGTGGGTAAATCGATGTTTTCGGCAACGCACAACCACCCACCTGAAACTTGACGATCCGATGCCCGATCTGGCTGAATTTTGGCATGAGTAATCCTTATCCTACCAGGAGTCCGATGCCACGAAAATCATCCAAATCCGCCTCACAGATTGGGCGCAATCACTAAAACAATGCACACTGCGCATTCAAATTCCAGAATTTCGGCAAGTGCAACAAGGTTAAATAAAAAGTATGTGTAACCAAAAATACCTCAAAATAAAGTTTCCAGCAGTAAAGCAAATATATCCCCTTTCATACAAACATCTTCAAGTCCTCAAAAATCCACCATTAATTTTCCTTTGACATTCAAATACAACAAAATTACAATGCTGTCCAAAATTGCTAACATAAACTTGCTAGCATTTCCAAGCTTAATTAGAGACTTTTCCAAAGGGATTCATCCACAGATCACAAAAGAGAATTTGCTCACCTTGAAGTTAAGAAGAAGTCCCAACTTGAATTTCTGAAAAAGACCTTATATCCACAAAGTTATCTACATTCCAATGTGCATTACTCAAATCAAAACTAAAACAGGGACTGCAGTAATCCATATAACAACACTTAAAAAGATCATTAAAGTTATTTAACCAATCGTGCTCCAAATCCTGCAAGAGAGGTACCGTTGGATTCCTTGTCGAGAGTAGATACCAATTGAGCTAAAGAACTCCAATTTTCATGCTCAGATGAAGGAGAAAACCCATAAACACTTTGAACTATCCACCGAGTTCCATCTGTACATGACTGCAGCAAGGTGCTCAAAAGATCATGCATAAACCCTACTAAAAAGTCAGATCTGGGGAAAATGATACATAGCAATATTGTAGATCTTCGAGTCCTGAAAATTTCTCTGCAAAAATCATCCAACAATTCCCATCCTACTGCCAAGAAAGGTCAAAACACTGAGGGCTGTTCAGGATTCCAGACTGAAATGAAGGGTTCCAAAGATGGCCTTAAAACTCTGTAAAAACATGAGATCTGGGGGAAGAGTTGAATACAAAAATTGTAGCCTTACCTCTTGTGAAAACTTAGAACCAAAAATGAGCTCAAAAATCCAAGAAATGAGTCCAGGGGAATTTTCGCACTGAAACGCGACGGGTGGGTCCACCAACAGCAACAATGGTGGTGCTTGCCTCAAGGAGAAGATGATGGTGATGAAGCCTCTAAAACCCATCTCTTTGCTGATGAAAAAGAAGGAGAGTTGCATAAGAGTCCCCTGTAGAAGTCCCCAAAGTTGGAAGTATCAAAAGAGGGAGAAGGAGGAGATAGAAGAGCCCGGGGGGGGGGGGGGGGAGGGCACGTGGCGCCCATCCGGGCGCCCCGCCCCCGGGCGGATGGCCCGGATGGGGCCACGTCGCCCCTTGGCGCCCGCCACTGGCACGACGACACGCGTCCCGCACAGGGACGCGCGCTCCGCCAGCGGGCGCGCGTGGGCGTGCCGCGTGGCCCGAGCTGCCCACTCCAGCGCCAACACGTGGCGCTCCCGCGATCGATGTGCCTGGTGCACGCGCAAATCCATGGACCGACCGCCTTAAATAAGTCCAAATAAGCTCCAAAAATGCCCTTTTTGCTGTTTTCGCGCGCTGAGTCCAATTCCGACGCCCAAAACTCCAAATAATACAACCAAACAGCCGTTTTGATCGTTTTTCCGCGCTGAATCCAAATACGGTGTCCATTTTGCACGAAACCACCTCTATTTTTCGACGAAATTCCCAATTAAGCAATCTTGATCTATTTCTCGCACTGAGTCTGTTTCTTGGGTCCGATTTGCGCGCAACCAACACTATCCACAGAAATTGGCCTCCACAAGCTGTCGATCATACTGTAATGACCACGAAGATCCGGGTCTTCACATTTATTTTCAGCATTTGTCTGTGATGTATTAGTTTTAGTTTAGCTCTGTTTTATGCTCATTTATTATATCTTTATATCTGAGCAGGTTACCAGCGCTTCGTGTTCACGGGATATTCCGTGTGCACGGCGGATCTGTGGACGAGCCCGGGTTCTGGTTTACACCCAGGGCGTGACAGATTAGTTTGGTATCAGAGCTTAGGGATAGGTCAGTTGGGACTTAGGAAACCCTAGGCTTTTGGCAGACCCTAGGACGGCAGGGCGTGAAGGGCGCGATATTTTGCGAAAGTCGGCAATTTATTATTAAAACTCTTCCTGTGAGTAGAGAGGGACTGGCATATCCTATTTCTGGTAGACTATTATGTTGGCTGCAGACAACATAAGGTTACAGAAATAGGGGGATGTCCATGACTTTCGCTGGATTGGGTCGAGAGTGGTTTTGTTTACTGACCCGTGGTTTCGTGTGTGGCAGGATGCCTCGTAGGCGGCAGATCCCTACCCGGGGTACTCCCACACCCCCGGAGGAGCCGGAGCAGTCCGGGCCTTCAGAGATTAGCTAGTTGAGGGCCATGGTGGCCCAGTTGGCGGAGAGTCACCGCCGGCAGGAGCAGAGGATTGAGCAGCTACTCGCTCAGGCAGGAGCACCTCCCCCTACTACTGTTGAGGCCCCCGTACCACCAGTTGTACCGCCGGTTACACCACTAGTACCTACCGCACCATCTTCGAGCAGTGGGGCTCAGGGAGTGATCCGACCATTGACCCCAGCGGAGGAGCAGGAGATTGCTGACAAACTCACCCAGTTTTGTCAGCGAGGACCGCCTAGGTTTTCAGGGCGGAGCATTCATCCGTGGGAGATAGGATCGTGGCTAGCAGCAATGGAGAAGTAATTTCGGGACTTCTTCATTGACCAGAGATTCAGAGTGCATATGGCAGTACATTGTTTAGAGGGGGATGCAGATGCCTGGTGGCGTCGGGTAGAGCCCTTGGAGTTTCAGATCACCCGACAGCTACCCTGGTCGGAGTTCAGGAGGATGATTCTGGATACTTACTTTTCTACGAGTGTGAAGAAAAAGCTGGAAGATGATCTGAAGAGTCTTCAGCAGGGCGATCGGACTGTATTGACCAACTTCCAGGAGTTCACGCAGTTGCTCAACTGCGTACCTTATGTCGCCAGGGATGGACCGCACCGGGTGGAGCTCTTTGAGACGGGTCTGCGCCCAGAGATTTATACTATGGTTCATGCCCAGGGGCTACAGACGCTGGAGGAGGCAGCAGAGCATGCGCAGTGGGTTGAGATGGGAGACCACGTTGTCGCCATACGTGGAGGCTTGGTCGCTCAGAGTTCGGATAGGAAGCGACCAGCGCCGGATGATGGGGGACAGGCCAGTTCCTGGAGGCCGCCCCGACCGCCACTGCCTCAGTTTACGGGCCGTGGGCGTTCGGAGCGGCGAGGGCCTGGTGGATCCCAGAGGCCCCCACAGCACCAGCAGCAGCAGCCCTAGCGACAGCAGCAGCACTCGCAGCAGCAGATGTCACAGTCGCGACAGCAGGGGTCTCAGCGGCAGAGGCAGCACCAGCAGCAGTCGAGGCAGCCCCGGTCTACAGTTGGGTGTGTTTTCTGCAGGTGTCAGCAACCCTCTGATACTTGTGATTTGAGGCATGGTCGCTGTTTCCGATGCGGGCAGTCCGGTCATCTGCGAGCTACTTGCCCTTTCTCGACATCGCCGGCTCCTTCCTCGGCATCAGTCCCTTCGGTGCCCCACCAGCGGCCCTATGCTCCAGCGAGCAGGGCTCCTTCCTCCCACCCTACAGACTACCGACTACCAGCGCAGAGTGGGCGGGTCTATGCCGCCCAGGTGGAGGACTCCTCGGCAGCCGACCACGTGGTGGCAGGTATCATTTTACTTTTCGGTACTAGAGCTCGCACTTTATTTGATACCGGTGCATCACATTCTTTTATCAGTAGATCATTTGCATCATCCCATGGACTAGAGTTAGGTCGGTTGCCACATGCATTAGAGGTACAGATTCTCGATCATACATTGCATGTAGAGGAGTGTTGTTGGTCTTGCCCAGTACAGGTCGAGTCATGGATTTTGCCAGCGGACCTGATGGTCCTGAGTCAGCTGCGAGACTTTGACATAGTACTTGGGATGGATTGGTTGGCTCGCTATTTCGCGACGATTTATTGCGCCGCGAGGACTATGACTTTTAGCGAGCCAGGTCAGCAGGTGTTTGTTTATAGGGGGTGCCAGAGTGCTTTCTTCGCCTCGGTAGTTTCGACTTCTCGTGCGAGGCAGATGATGCGCAGTGGATGCGTGGCCTTTTTGGCTTGTGTGGTTAAGGAGCCTACGGCGGCACCGAGACTCACGGATATCCCTATTGTCCACGAGTTCCCGGATGTGTTTCCACCGGAGCTGACTAGCATGCCGCCGGATAGGGAGATCGAGTTTTGGATTGACGTAGTCCCAGGAACTGCGCCAATCTCTAAGGCTCCTTACCGAATGGCACCGGCTGAGCTGCGAGAGTTAAAGGCGCAACTTCAGGACTTAATGGATAAAGGTTTTGTGAGACCAAGTGTATCGCCTTGGGGAGCGCCGGTGCTATTTGTGAAGAAGAATGATGGTTCACTTCGACTGTGTGTTGATTACCGTGAGCTGAATAAAGTGACCATCAAGAACAAGTACCCTTTGCCGCGCATTGATGATTTATTTGATCAGCTGCAAGGGTCTTGTGTCTTCTCCAAGATTGATTTACAGTCTGGTTACCACCAATTGAAGGTGAAGGCCCAGGACATCCTAAAGACGGCATTCAGGACACGGTACGGGCATTATGAGTTCACCGTCATGCCTTTTGGATTGACAAATGCCCCTGCCGCTTTTATGTATTTAATGAACAGGATCTTTCGACCATACCTGGATCGGTTCGTCATTGTATTTAATGATGATATTCTGGTTTATTTCCGGAGTGATGTGGAGCACAAGGAGCACTTGAGGATTGTGCTGCAACTTCTCAGAGAGAGGAAGTTGTATGCCAAGTTATCTAAGTGTGAATTTTGGCTTCGGGAGGTTGTCTTTTTGGGCCATGTGATCTCAGCCGCAGGAGTGGCAGTAGACCCAGCGAAGATTGAGCCAGTCCGGGATTGGCCTCGACCGACGACGGTATCAGAGGTTCGCAGTTTTATGGGCCTAGCCGGATATTACCGTCGGTTTGTGGAAGGTTTTGCGAAACTCTCCACACCCCTCACTCGTCTGATGCGTAAAGGGATTAAGTTTATCTCGAGTGAGGATTGCCAGAGGAGCTACGCAGATGTGCGGAGGCGAGACCTTGAGTTTATGGTTGGAGATCATGTCTTTTTGAAAGTCTCGCCTTCAAAGGGGATCCGGAGATTCGGGATTCGTGGGAAACTGAGCCCTCGTTATATTGGTCCTTTCGAGGTATTGGAGAGCATAGGGCCAGTTGCTTACAGACTTGCACTTCCTCCCAGACTTGCTGGTGTTCACGATGTGTTTCATGTATCCACTCTGAGGAGGTATGTTTATGACCCGTCGCACATCATCGATTTCACCCCACTGGAGATCACTGAGGACTTGTGCTATGTCGAGCGGCCATTGAGGATCTTGGACCGTGAGGTTAGGGAGTTGCGCAGCCGGGCCATCCCTTATGTGAAGATCCTCTAGAGCAGCCATGATGAGCGCGAGGCTACTTGGGAGTTGGAGTCAGCGATGATGGACGCTTACCCCCACTTGTTCAAGGCCCCGGCTTGAGGTATGACTTTTGTTTCGAGGAGAAAACTTTTTCTTGTAGGGGAGGATGTAGTGGTCCTGATCCCCATGCAACCTTTCTGATGAATCCACTGTGTAGAACACCTAGTGCTGGTGTGTCTGGTCCATGGTGCATCAAAGGGATGCCACAGATGGACCCTGTGAGACATCTTTAGCTGAATTGGCCTTCGACTGCATTTGCCGAATTTTAGAAAAGGTTTTGGGCCAAACGGAGGTTGGATTTGGATTCAGCGCGGAAAAACGCTTGAAAACGGCTATTGGCTTGTTAAATTCGGAGTCCGGATGACCAAAAAGGGGCTTCCGAAAGTTTTCGGAGATTTTCGGTGCATGGGGGGAGACCGTGGACCGGCCTGAGCCACGTGGCGGCCTGTCATTGGCCGGCTCACGCAGCTCGGTCCACGGGGGGGCGCGGCTGGTCCATGGACCGCGGTGCGGGCCACGTGGCGTGCCCGGAATGGCGGGTGCACGCGGCACGGTCCAGGGGAAACTGCGCGGCTTCGGTGGACCGGGTGCATGACACGTGGCAGCCTGGCACTGGCTGGCTCACGAAGACGCACTCCACGGAGTGCACGGGGGCGCCTTGGGGCGCGTGCGTGCAGAGACGCCAGGCGTGCTGTCGGCCGCACTCGAGTGCGGCCACGCGTCAGCCCGCCACGGCGGGCCGTACCTACCGCGCTGACCAGGTGGTGGCCACGCGGCGGGTTCCCAGTCGCCCGTTCACGCTGTCCGCTGTTTGGGGACACGTGGCGGGCGCAGGGACTTCCGGGCGCTCGGTCGGACGGGAGAAATCCAACCGATCGGATTCGGGCGCCCGAATTGCAGCGCCCGAATCCGATTTCTTATGGGCTGCAGGTTGGGCCTATAAATAGGGACTTTTGAGGCCTTGTATCTTTTTTTCTGGGCTCCTTTTCACAGAGGGTGCTTAAGGAAACTTCTCCCTCACACAGTGCACTATTCATTGGAGGACTTTGAGGATTTTTGGAGATCGCCACTTCGGCTTTTTCTACTACGCGACGCACAGTGACGCTTCCACACCGGCGACCCGTTTCGTCGCGTTTTAGTGCGCGGGCTCCCCCGGCTTACCTCGACCTCCGATTTAGGCGATTCTCGCGCCGTTGGATTCAAGACAGGTAGGGCTCCAACTTCTGTGTTTTGAGCCTCCTCTTTTTTCTTTTGGATCTTGGAGTTTCCCGGGCTTCCTTTTGACCCATTTTTCCTCGCAGAGTTTTGGACAGCACGGTGGTATTTCGGCGATATCTTTGCGCACAGGCGTCGGATCGAGGCGTGCCTATAGGCGTTTTTCATCTACACGCCGCAAGGAACACCCTCAAATTTTCTGGGAATTTTTTGAATATTTTCCGAAGGTGAAAATCTTTCTTTTCCCGAGTTCTTTGACACTGAATTCCTGTACAGTATATTTTGGGGTGGTTCCCTTGCAGAATTTGTATCTCAGCTTAGGAAACTCGGATTTGAACGTGCAGGTACTCGTTTCGACCGATTCGTCGCGAGGATCGTGACAGTATTTTTCTTGGAATTTTTCGGGTAGAACTCGCCGGTGAAATTTGCACAAATCTGGACTGTTATTTTTGGACAGCATATACTTGAATGTAATTGTGAGTTTAATTGTATGTTTTGGGGTAATTGTGAACAGTGTTGTGGCGAGCGTTTGAACCGAGAGTGGACTTCACTTTTGGGATAGGGATTTAGCGCTCGAGGTGGGTACCGTTGTCACCTCCTACTTTTGATCACCCACTAGGCATACTAAGAGATGTTCCTATATCATGATTGATAGTTGAATCAGTGGGATGAACCTAGCATGATTGTATGGAATTATTGGTTGTTGTCAGCACTTGCATCCTTAGAGGACTAGACATTAATGAATTATTGTTTCTTGCAAAGGATAAGATGTTTAAACCATATTATGTTTTGAGTATATTGGGAGGCTTATGCATGTGTATAGACTAATTTGTGGCATATTAGTACATCACATATTCAAACCAATGTATACTTTAATGCTCATGAGAATTGGAATGCTGGGAACATTTTATTAAGTAAAAGGACCTTGCATGCTTGTATGGTCAGCTAGTTAGGCCACTATTTTTCGGCTACACTATCATGCTAAAACTGACCTAGGAGAAACCATGCTTTTTTATTCTTTCTCCAGTTTTCTAGACTTAGGGGATAGTGCGCTCGGGTTCGAGCAGGGGCTGGGATAGTGTAGTCAGACATTTGTGATTTGGGATAGGCAGGCTTGATGACAGGATATTTGCGGCAACCGCGGATTTTGGGCGGTTGACCGGGTTGTTACTAATGCATCAGATTGGGGGAGAGGGGATCAGATTTTCTTTTAGTGGATGGTTTTTCCCACTTGATTAGAGTCTTGATCCAGTCCTACTATATTAGGTTACTTATGGCGACTTATTTCACTCATGAGGGTCGCTCCCCTCGGGTACCACTCCGGAGTGTGTGTATGTGTGACCGTGCCGGTCAGGAGCCGGTCTGTTGCCCTTGGGATGGGACCGTGTCGGTCAGGAGCCGGTCTGCATCCCGCAGCTGAGTTGTGAGTTAGTAGGCATAGCAGGCAGTACCGGTGTTCACCGGTGTCAAGATTGGGTTACCCAGGCAGGCATATATACTCTGATGCATACATTTAGCTATTCTTTTAGCATATTATTTTAGAGGCATATTAGTGGTAGCTTTTATCAGTTGTCATGTTTATAGCTTACCACCCTTGTTTTATTTTCGCCTCTAGTAGTCCTAGTGGGCATGTCTGAGTTTGAGGTCTACCCACTAGGGGAGGCTACTGTTTTTATAGTAGTTCTCACCCCCCACTGTTTTCTCTTTTCTTTTCCCCTTTGTTTTGCAGAGTCCTCTGGTCGAGTTGCGGGACCCTCTTCCCAGGAACGAGGTAAGAGGATCTGTCACGCCCCCGGGGGTTTTTGAGTCTACCAAGCGGAAAATTGCGTGTATTATTTTTTTTTTTCTTCTTAATAAGGTAACTTAAACCTCATCCCCGGTGCGTGGCAGACCGCCACATACACAAATTCTCTCTGCCCACGGACAGAGTCTCCTTTGTATATGCACGGCGTCTCATTTACAACATGCGTTTCATTTACAACATCATACACCAACCATCAACCATACAATAGACATACCTCGTCAAACAGAGTACAGTAATTTAACTAATGTTTTAAAATACCAGCGTCCACTCGACACCTGGTTATTTTATTTTCAAGCGAGTTATTAAAGCGGCATCAACGTTTAGAAAGGATAAAACCAGCGGTTGCAAAACCCGTGCCCACACGGCACTTCGTTTTGAGAAAATATTTTCAAAATCATTTGGTTTATCATGAAAACGTGCCGTGTATGAAAACATTACTAAAAGTATCAAAGTATAAAAGTACACCTCATCCACAGCGCTAACTAATACATGTCCACGACTAATACGATCCACAAGCAAATGAACTAATTAAAGCATAAGGAAGACGAGATAAAAACCCAAGTATCCTGACTACGGTCCTCGCGACGCAGTCTCACCGCCCTCCCGGCTAACGCACCTCGTAACACCTGTCACGGAGTGGGTAAAGTCAGTGACAAACAAAGTAGATGTCTAATATCAATAAGGAATAAGGAGAAAACCAAAAACACCGGAACCTTTCGCTAAAACCCTGCACATAATTAAGCTGGGCACCAACCCCAGATTTACCAATTAAGTTGGGCACCAACCCCAGAGTACCTGTCGGGGAGACTAAAGTCTCCCCTCGCGCGCAAACACCTTTTTGATGCTTTTAACCCCTTCACGGTGCTGGTGTGCTATTTTCAGCAGGCGCGAAGAGGTCCTCACGGCTCCCACCCCTTTGTGAGGTACACGGGTCAAAAAGAGACCACTTCTCCGGAAAAGTACACCCATGCGGAGGCCAATCCGCCTGTGTACGTGCAGCATTCGAAACGGATTTGCCGAGATCGGCGTGTATTGAGCACCGCGACCGTAGCCGCTTCAATTGTTAGATAAAATACAATTATGCAAAAGGTTAAACTGTCCATCTACTTTGTTAGACAAATTAAGAGCATTTTAATGACGATAGATGCACTTACTGCACTTGTTGCACTTATCGCAACCGTACCCACCTAGTTGAAGAGAAATCGGAACACCTGAATCCTTCGCGCACCCCCGCTGCGCTCCTGGACCTAAAGAAAGTCCGTAAGGATAACTATAGTCAAAAACGTGTACTAACATCCCAAAACAAAAGACCCAATTTACTCTTTTCGACGGAAAAGTCCAACACCGTCCGGGTTGACGAAAATCGGAAATCCCGCGCCGTCGTCGTCGTCCGCCGGAGCCCCGCGCGGTTCGGAACCGCGCGGCGTGTCTCCGCGGGCGACGCCCACGCGGCGCGGTGCCTCGCGCGGGTGCTGCCCGTGAGGCGGCCGTGCGGCGGCCGCGCGGCGCCCGCGCGGTGCCCGCGCGGTTGCGGGTTCGCGTGGGTGCCGCCCGCGCGGTAGCCGCGCGGCGCCCGCGCGGTGCCCGCGCGGTTGCGGGTCCGCGTGGGTGCCGCCCGCGCGGTAGCCGCGCGGCGCCCATGCGGTGCCCGCGCGGTTGCGGGTCCGCATGGGTGTCGTCCGTGCGGTAGCCGCACAGCGCCCGCGCGGTGCCCGCGCGGTTGCGGGTCCGCGTGGGTGCCGCCCGCGCAGTTGCCGCGCGGCGCCCATGCGGTGCCCGCGCGGTTGCGGGTCCGCATGGGTGCCGTCCGTGCGGTAGCCGCACGGCGCCCGCGCGGGTATGGCCCGCGCGGTCCCATCGCCGCTTGCGGCGGCGATCGGCCGTCCGCGACTCTCCTCCGCGCGATGCCCTAGCGGCACCGCGCGCCTCCGCCGTCCGTTCCGTGCCCTAGCATGGCAACGATGGCGGCGACGGCGACGGCGACGGATACGACGGAGAAACCCAAGAACCCAAACAAAAAGGACGACGGAAAAATCCCAAATAATTTATAACAATTATTTTACTAACCGAAGATCGACGGGAAGGTTGTCCGGTCGCGTTCTTGCCTTCGGTTCGATGTCCGGGAAGATCGGGCTCCTTCTCTTTCTCCTTTTTCTTTTTTCCGGCTAGGGTTCCGTGTTTTCCTTTTTTTTTTTTTCTCTCCTCACCGATTAGGGTTTTTATTTTTCTTTTCTTTTCTTTCCGATAATCGGGATCCCTTATATAGCTCGTATTATATCTTTAATTAATTTCCTCTTTAATTCGTACGTAAGAGAATTCTATTTTCCGCCATCGGATAATTAATTAACTAATTAATTATCCCCTACGAGATAACCCACCTTATCTCTAACGGGTGCAAGATATTTTGCACGGATTCCGATGCATGACTAATCACCGTATCACTAGGAATTCCGTTCCGGGAGATCCCAATATCGGATTTCAGATCCGATCGCACCGTCGGCCTTCTTTTTCCGCGCTCTATCGCAGAAAAATACCAGCACCACACCCTGGCCAACTTTTAAGAATTGAATAATTTTATTTCACTTAAAGGCTTAAATGACTACATGTGAGTCAAAAATGCCCCTAAGGGCCGGATCACTACACCACTCACACTTTATAAAAAGTTTCATCCCGAAACTTAAGTACAAACCCCACTAATCAATTCGGGAAAATATTCTCTCATCTTCGACTCCAGTTCCCAAGTCGCCTCGCGTTCTTCGTGGTTGCTCCACTGGACCTTTACATAGGGGATTGTTCGTTTGCGCAACTTCTTGTCCTCTCTTGCCAAAATCCGCACCGGCGTCTCCTCGACGCTTAAATCCTCTCGCAACTCGATGGTGGAGGCATCCAAGGCATGAGAGGGATCAGCTAGGTACTTCCGGAGCATTGAGACATGGAACACGTTATGGACTCGTTCGAGATTCGGCGGCAGGGCTAATCGGTACGCCACCGGTCCTACGCGTTCTAGGATCTCGAACGGTCCTACGTACCTCGGGCTTAACTTTCCCTTTATGCCGAAGCGTCGGTTCCCCTTGGAGGGCGAAACTCGGAGTAACGCATGCTCACCCACCATGAACTCTAAGTCTCGGCGTCTGTTGTCCGCGTAGCTTTTCTGTCTGCTCTGGGCGGTCAGTAGCCTTTGTCTAATCAATCGCACCTTTGCTTCGGTCTCCTCCACCAAATCTGGGCCCAGAAACTTACGCTCACCCAAGTCGTCCCAGCATATTGGAGACCGAAAGCGGCGCCCGTACAGGGCCTCGTATGGTGCCATCTGAATGCTGGCCTGGTAACTGTTATTGTATGCAAATTCCACTAGGGGCAAACACCGTGCCCACCGTTCGCCCAAGTCCAAAACGCATGCCCGAAGCATGTCCTCCATAATTTGTATCACCCGCTCTGATTGTCCATCGGTCTGCGGGTGAAAAGTCGTACTGAAGTGCAACTTGGTTCCCATTGCTCGCTGCAGGCTCTGCCAAAAGTTTGACACAAATCGCGTGTCCCTGTCCGACGTGATGGATGTCGGCACCCCATGCAACCTTACTATCTCGTTGATGTATGTTTGTGCCAGTCGTTCCCGCGTCCACGTCGTGTGTATGGGCAGAAAGTGGGCCGATTTCGTCAGACGGTCCACAATTACCCATATTGCATCGTGTCCCTGTGACGATCTCGGGAACCCGGTCACAAAATCCATGGTAATCATGTCCCACTTCCACTCGGGCACCGGTAAGGGTTGCAATTTTCCTGCCGGACGCTGGTGCTCGGCCTTCACCCGTTGGCACACCAGGCAGCGTGCCACAAACCGAGTCACGTCTCCCTTCATTTTGGGCCACCAGAAGGTCTGTTTGACGTCCTTGTACATCTTCGTTCCCCCGGGCTGCGCTGCATATGGAGCAGTATGCGCCTCCCGCAGGATTTTCTCTTTGAGTTCCGGTAGATCCGGCACGCAGATTCGTCCCCGAAATCGTATCGTGCCGTCGGAGTTTACTGTGAAATCACCTTCTTGGTCGGCAGTTACTCTACTTCGCACCAGCTGGAGTTGGTCATCAGTCGACTGCCCCTCGAGGATTCTGTCAAGCAAGGTAGGTCTGACCACCAGTGCCAGAAGTTGTGCGACTGTACCCGCCGGTACTACTTCTAGTCTTAATCGCGAAAATTCCGCAATCAGACTATCTTGCTGAGTGATGGCACTTACCCCTGCCTTTTCGGCCTGCCCCTTGCGGCTCAGGGCGTCGGCCACCACGTTTGCCTTTCCCGGGTGGTAGTGGATCGTTAAATCGTAATCCTTCAGTAGCTCGAGCCACCGTCTTTGTCGCAAATTTAACTCCTTTTGGGTGAAAAGGTACCTAAGACTTTTATGATCTGAGTACACATTGGAGTGGGCCCCATACAGGTAGTGTCTCCAAAGCTTGAGGACGAACACAACCGCGGCGAGTTCCAAATCGTGCACGGGGTAGTTCCGCTCGTATTCCTTGAGCTGCCTTGACGCATAGGCTATAACCTTTCCCCGTTGCATGAGTACTCCACCCAGTCCGTTTCGCGACGCATCGCAATACACTTCATAATCCTCCCCTGGTTCTGGCAGGGCGAGAATCGGGGCTCGCGTCAATCTATCCTTGCGCTCCTCGAAGCTCCTCTGACATTTGTCCGTCCAGATGAACTTTTTCCCCTTTTTAGTCAAACGGTTTAAGGGGGTGGCTATCTTGGAGAAACCCTCCACGAAGCGCCGGTAGTACCCGGCTAACCCCAGGAAGCTTCGAATCTCCGTCACCGTCGTCGGTGGGAACCAGTCCGTCACCGAATCTATCTTCTTCGGATCGACTGCGACTCCAGCCGCCGAGATTATGTGCCCCAAGAAGCCGACCTCACGGAGCCAAAACTCACACTTTTTGAGTTTGGCGTAGAGTTTCTGTTCCCGTAGGGTCTGGAGGACTGTGCGCAGATGTTCTTCGTGTTCCTCGTCTGTACGGGAGTAGATGAGGATATCGTCGATGAAGACCACCACGAATAAGTCCAGGAAGGGTTTGAATACCCTGTTCATCATGTCCATGAACACCGCCGGGGCATTTGTGAGCCCGAACGGCATTACTGTAAATTCGTAATGGCCGTAGCGAGTTCGGAAAGCCGTTTTGGGGATGTCCTCCCCATTAACCTGGACCTGATGATAGCCCGACTGCAGGTCAATCTTTGAAAACACCGTCGCCCCCTGTAGTTGGTCGAAGAGGTCGTCGATCCTTGGCAGGGGGTACTTGTTCTTAACGGTGACCTTATTTATCCCCCGGTAGTCGATGCACAACCGGTGACTTCCGTCCTTCTTCCTCACAAACAGGACGGGCGCGCCCCAGGGTGACGCGCTAGGTCTGATGAAGCCCTTATCCAAAAGGTCCTCCAACTGTGCCTTGAGTTCCTTCAACTCCGCGAAGGACATCCTGTACGGTGCCTTGGTGATGGGTTTGGTGCCGGGAAGTAGTTCATTAGGGAAGTCGACCTCTCATTCCGGTGGCATTCTGGGGAGCTCTGCAGGAAATACATCCGGAAATTCCCTTACCACGGGACCGCTGATCCTTATCTGGGGAGCGGCCCTGAACTACCTATCGGCCCATTGGGTTCTCGGCTGCAAGGCATAGGGTGGAGCCTATTTATTCCTTGCATGGCCCTTAACGGGCCCCGAGTACACAAGGTTCTCCTATGCTTCGAAGCCCGCCCGCGTACATCGGCCGGGGAAGGCTTCACCTAATACTTAAGGATTTTAGAGAGAGGGAGAGAGAAAGAGAGAGTCTAACAGGGGTAGTAGGCTAAGGTGTAACCGGTGCTCCTAATCTAAGAGGGAAAAGAGAAACCAAATATTACCTGCCGTTACTAGGTCTGGGACGTCGCGTCCTCCACTGTAGTATCCCGGGGAGTCCGTCCACAGCCCTTGGGCCAGCGTCGTACGGCGTGCTGGGGAAGGGACTTGACGTCTGAGGAGTCTGCGGATTGCTGGTCGCCGGGCAAATCCTTTGGCTGAACGGGGGCCGCAGCACTCTCTGGTCCTTCCTGCTGTGGTGGCGCGGCGGCGGCGGCGGGGGTGGGCCTCTGAGGGCAGAAGGCACGGGAGTGGTCCGGTAAGCCGCACTGATTGCAGTAATGGTACCTCCACATACATTCCGCCACTGGGTGAGCACCCTCGCAGATTACACACGGTCCCTGAGGTGGTTTCGCGCCCCTCGCTGGTGTCGATTCGTCCTTCCGTGCTTTCTCCGGACGTCCTCCTCCTTGGCCCTCCGGGGCGGGGCCCCCTTGCGGAACGGGTGTAGCAGTCTTCTCTGTCCCCTCCGGTCGCGGTGCCGGAGGCCTGGTGGTGCCCGGTTTCCGTGGGCACTCATAGCATGTGTGTCCTGGTCTGCCGCATCGATAGCAGTGGCCGTGTCTCCATGGACAATCAATCACCTGATGCGCCCCACTGCATATGGGACACGGCTTCCTCTGCGGTTTGGATTCTCCTCTCATCGCCTTTCCAAAGTTCCCCTCTGTCCTCGGGCGTTTGAGTGCCGGGCCCTGCTGGAAAGGGTCCTCCGCCGGACTGGGATAGGGATAACTCTGCCGAGCGCGTGTCTCGGCCAGTTCTTGCTCTGCCCGCCGGGCCAACATAATCGCTTCGTTAAAAGTGGGGAACCCTGCCGGTGGCATTCCCCGATAGGCGCCGTCCCTGGCGTCTCGCTGGGTGCAGTCGACACCCTCGAAATCCTGAGTCAGTAGGCCTAGGCGCTCAGTGAGAGTTAGCATTTGCCCTGCTATGTCGCGTAGCTGGTTGCGGAGTAAGCGGTTGGCTGCGGCTACGGGATCCATCCTGTCCATTGAGAATGGTTAGCGCTCGGTGGCCGGATCCTGGCCGTTGTCTGCTGTGATACAAAGAAACCACGTTAACCCTAAGGTTATAACCCTAGCACCCTGTCTTACGATTACACCTATATTACGTCCCCTTTTCCCCGTACTCTCACGTACTACGCACCTATACCTCGGTTATCTCATGTCCAATTTGCTTGTGGCACCCTACACTGTGGATGTGGATCACGTCTACTATGGTTATGGTTGTTTTCTCTGATACCATTTAATCTGTCACGCCCCCGGGGGTTTTTGAGTCTATCAAGCGGAAAATTGCGTGTATTAAATTTTTTTTTCTTCTTAACAAGGTAACTTAAACCTCATCCCCGGTGCGTGGCAGACCGCCACATACACAAATTCTCTCTGCCCACGGACAGAGTCTCCTTTGTATATGCACGGCGTCTCATTTACAACATGTGTTTCGTTTACAACATCATACACCAACCATCAACCATACAATAGACATACCTCGTCAAACAGAGTACAGTAATTTAACTAATGTTTTAAAAGACCGGCGTCCACTCGACACCTGGTTATTTTATTTTCAAGCGAGTTATTAAAGCGGCATCAACGTTTAGAAAGGATAAAACCAGCGGTTGCAAAACCCGTGCCCACACGGCACTTCGTTTTGAGAAAACATTTTCGAAATCATTTGGTTTATCATGAAAACGTGTCGCGTATGAAAACGTTACTAAAAGTATCAAAGTATAAAAGTACACCTCATCCACAGCGCTAACTAATACATGTCCACGACTAATATGATCCACAAGCAAATGAACTAATTAAAGCATAAGGAAGACAAGATAAAAACCCAAGTATCCTGACTACGGTCCTCGCGACGCAGTCTCACCGCCCTCCCGGCTAACGCACCTCGTAACATGTCACGGAGTGGGTAAATTCAGTGACAAACAAAGTAGATGTCTAATATCAATAAGGAATAAGGAGCAAACCAAATACACCGGAACCTTTCGCTAAAACCCTGCACATAATTAAGCTGGGCACCAACCCCAGATTTACCAATTAAGTTGGGCACCAACCCCAGAGTACCTGTCGGGGAGACTAAAAGTCTCCCCTCGCGCGCAAACACCTTTTTGATGCTTTTAACCCCTTCACGGTGCTGGTGTGCTATTTTCAGCAGGCGCGAAGAGGTCCTCACGGCTCCCACCCCTTTGTGAGGTACACGGGTCAAAAAGAGACCACTTCTCCGAAAAAGTACACCCATGCGAAGGCCAATCCGCCTGTGTACGTGCAGCATCCGAAACGGATTTGCCGAGATCGGCGTGTATTGAGCACCGCGAACGTAGCCGCTTCAATTGTTAGATAAAATACAATTATGCGAAAGGTTAAACTGTCCATCTACTTTGTTAGACAAATTAAGAGCATTTTAATGACGATAGATGCACTTACTGCACTTGTTGCACTTATCGCAACCGTACCCACCTAGTTGAAGAGAAATCGGAACACCTGAATCCTTCGCGCACCCCCGCTGCGCTCCTGGACCTAAAGAAAGTCCGTAAGGATAACTATAGTCAAAAACGTGTACTAACATCCCAAAACAAAAGACCCAATTTACTCTTTTCGATGGAAAAGTCCAACACCGTCCGGGTTGACGAAAACCGGAAATCCCGCGCCGCCGTCGTCGTCCGCCGGAGCCCCGCGCGGTTCGGGACCGCGCGACGTGTCTCCGCGGGCGACGCCCACGCGGCGCGGTGCCTCGCGCGGGTGCTGCCCGTGCGGCGGCCGTGCGGCGGCCGTGCGGCGGCCGTGCGGCGGCCGCGCGGCGCCCGCGCGGTGCCCGCGCGGTTGCGGGTCCGCGTGGGTGCCGCCCGCGCGGTAGCCGCGCGGCACCCGCGCGGTACCCGCGCGGTTGCTGGTCCGCGTGGGTGCCGCCCGCGCGGTAGCCGCGCGGCGCCCATGCGGTGCCCGCGCGGTTGCGGGTCCGCATGGGTGCCGTCCGTGCGGTAGCCGCACGGCGCCCGCACGGCGCCCGCGCGGTGCCCGCGCGGTTGCGGGTCCGCGTGGGTGCCGCCCGCGCGGTAGCCGCGCGGTGCCCATGCGGTGCCCGCGCGGTTGCGGGTCCGCATGGGTGCCGTCCGTGCGGTAGCCGCACGGCGCCCGCGTGGGTATGGCCCTCGCGGTCCCATCGCCGCTTGCGGCGGCGATCGGCCGTCCGCGACTCTCCTCCGCGCGATGCCCTAGCGGCACCGCGCGCCTCCGCCGTCCGTTCCGTGCCGTAGCATGGCGACGATGACGGCGACGGCGACGGATACGACGGAGAAACCCAAGAACCCAAACAAAAAGGACGACGAAAAAATCCCAAATAATTTATAACAATTATTTTACTAACCGAAGATCGACGGGAAGGTTGTCCGGTCGCGTTCTTGCCTTCGGTTCGATGTCCGGGAAGATCGGGCTCCTTCTCTTTCTCCTTTCCCTTTCTTCCGGCTAGGGTTCCGTCTTTTCCTCTTTTTTTTTCTCTCCTCACCGATTAGGGTTTTTATTTTTCTTTTCTTTTCTTTCCGATAATCGGGATCCCTTATATAGCTCGTATTATATCTTCAATTAATTTCCTCTTTAATTCGTACGTAAGAGAATTCTATTTTCCGTCATCGGATAATTAATTAACTAATTAATTATCCCCTACGAGATAACCCACCTTATCTCTAACGGGTGCAAGATATTTTGCACGGATTCCGATGCATGACTAATCACCGTATCACTAGGAATTCCGTTCCGGGAGATCCCGATATCGGATTTCAGATCCGATTGCACCGTCGGCCTTCTTTTTCCGCGCTCTATCGTAGAAAAATACCAGCTCCACACACTGGCCAACTTTTAAGAATTGAATAATTTTATTTCACTTAAAGGCTTAAATGACTACATGTGAGTCAAAAATGCCCCTAAGGGCCGGATCACTACAGGATCGCTGATCAGATAACTACTTCCCCGATCTTGAGTTTAGCAGCTTTGATGTATCCCCTGTACACTCAGACGGTTGTATTTTCCTTTATTTTGCGTCTGGCTTCGGCCAGTTGGTTGTATTTATTTCATGTCCTGGGAGAGACACATGTATATATATATATATATGAGAGTTATGTTGTACTTTTATTTCCAGCATTTGTCTGAGATGTATTAGTTTTAGTTTAGCTCTGTTTTATGCTCCTTTATTATATCTTTATATCTGAGCAGGTTACCAGCGCTTCGTGTACACGGAAAATTCCGTGTGCACGGCGGATCTGTGGACGAGCCCGGGTTCTGGTTTACCCCCGGGGCATGACATTATTGCTATGTTCATCTACTTTATTTGTCACTGATTTTTCCACACTGTGACAGGTCCGACCAGGGGTGGGAGCCGGGACGATGGTGAGGCAGCGTTTAGAGGACATTAGCCATACGAGGCTTTATTCCGTCATTTTTGCTTTGGGTTATCTCGTCTCCTTTTTAATTAGTTAATAAGTTATCAATTGCTTGGTTGTGGAATAATGCAGATGTTGTTGGTTTGAGAGTTTATTTTAGTGATGTGATCTTTGTTATGCTTCCTATCAACTCGTATGCGGCATGTTTAAAATTGAACAAAAGGGTTTCGAAAATGTTTTCTAAAACCAAGTGTCGTGTGGACACTACTTTATAAACCCCTGGATTTATCCTTTCAAATGATGTAGCTGCCCTACAAGAGAGGGACTTCACAATTGTTGTATCATTAATGGTTCCCAAATTGTGCATATATATATGCGCTCGCACTTGTGTCGATCTTGAACTTGCGAAAGATGCGCATTATGATCATCGGGAATGGAAGTTGCTCAGTAGGATGGGCATTTTCCACATTCCTCGCCATCTTTGATCAAATCAGATAGGGAATGTTGAAGTTGGATCCCAAGGCTGCTGTAGGGTTCCCAAGAAGATAAAGAAATAACATTCTATCCCATCTAAGCACCTCAGGTCGAAGTTCTTTTGATAAAATTGAGTTCCCCGTCGACTGAGTATCCGGGAGACAGATTCCATTGACAACCACTCTCCAGGTTGTGTTGGTAAACTAATGACTCTTGAGGTAATGAGCCCCATCAGCTCGGGCCTTCATTCCCAATACCTCTCCAATCAACTGTGGTGTGATCTTTAGCTTGACATTTCTAACCGTTGTTAGAAATTCTCTTGGTCCATCCTCAAGATCTACCAGTCTCGATGAATTCTGATAGAATATCCTCACAAGGTGGAGACAGTAGCCAGTTGATTCCGGGAAGTTGCAAATAGGTGCAAGTCCCGCTTGGTCAAAAAGAGTGCCAAACAATGCAGATCGCTCCTTAAGAGCTTTGACATTCACATGTCTCTCCCCGATACATTCTCTCTTTTCAAAATTCTTGATTCTTTCAGAGCTTATGTGCAAAAATTCTTATGGAGGGGACTCACTCGCAAGTGGTTCCTCGATCTCAATTCCACGAGATCTACCCCTTTTCCTAGCAACGCTCTTCCTTTTCATTGTTACCGGAGTTTGTTCCATTGGGGCTTTCCCTTTTTCTGCGGCAGTTTACGGTGTCTTCGCCTTTGAAGTAGCTGCAGGGGCTTTCCCCTTTGATGCAGTAGGTGCAGCATGTGCTGCGCCTTCTTCCATAAGCTCATCCCAATCGACAGATTCCATCTCGGATCCCGAATCTGAGTCGTCCATAGGGACATAGTCCCCTTCCTCTTGAGGTTTCTTTGTTCGATCTCTTCAGTTTATTTGTTGCTCGTGTGTGTACCATTGCTACAAGGAGCATTATAATCCATGCAAACACCATTTTTGCTAGTGCTTTGAAAAAGAATAACCTGCGAGCAAGAACTCAAGAACACGAAAAATTATTTAATTTTCAAAAATTTGAAAAATTATACCCAAACAATCATTATCGTGTAGAGAGACAAGGAATCAAGTTAGTTTTGTAGAAAAAAATTTTAAAATAGATCAATTCCATGATTTACAAAAATTCTCATTATATGCCCTAAAACCGAATTTTCAGAAATCGAAGCTTAAAAATCCGTTAATCAAGAGAATACAAGGCATATAAACAAAACTAATCTACCCAGAGTTCTTATTTCAAAAGAAATTTAACCAAAAACCATTCAAAATCGAAAGAGATACATGAGATTCATGCACGTTTTGAAAAACAGGATAAAAACTGTGAAGAACCTAAGTTTTGATCATAAAAACTTACTTGAACCGGAAGAACTTGGGTTTGGAGAGCTCCAAATCGATTGTTTTCTAGAGAGAGAAGCTCTGGAGTGCTAGAAACAAAAGATTGAGGTAAAATAAAATCAAATACCCTTTTGTTTCATATAAACCCTAGCCGCGGTCCAGATCGGCTCAAGAATCCAGTCCGGATCGGCTACCCGCAGATAATATCTGCGTTCAGAATTCCCAGTCCGGATCGGCTTCAACTTTTCCTTCAGAAAAAATTAGAAAAATTACAGAAATTGCAGAAAAAGATTGTAAGCACTTTTGTATGTCAACTTTAAACAAAAATCATCGTTTCATATCAAAAGAAATAGATTATGCTAAATCTATCAATAATATCCAAGTAATGAAACGAAAATTTATAAAAATTAAATCCTTTAAAGTTGATCAAGTTCAAAAACATCAATCATGATCTAATGTGTAATGCATTTATCAAATCATCAATTTGGTAAAGAAAATGAAACACAAAGATCGATAGATGTTTGAAATCCCAAATAAGTTAGATAATATATCTAGTCAATTTATTGTAGGGAGTGGCTCTTTGAGCATCTTTCAATAAAAATCCCACCTTATACCAATCTTGGAATTTGAGAGAGTCAAGTATCCAAAAAGCATTTTATCTAATCAACAAGAAAAACCATGCTTGGTATACATGTGGTAGCTGCACACAGTACTCGGACGACCGAGGTGGTAGCTCTTTCCTCCATGTGGTGGTAGTTTTCACGCTCCTCATTGGGATGCAACTCTTTCCACATCTTTTGAGCATAAATACTTTAATAAACTCCCCCTCAATTGGCTATCAATTATTTAAGATATGAAGTAGTCAACCAAAAATTGATCTCGTATTCATACTTAACTCAATTTTCAAATATGATAAAAACTATACCAAGAGATCATTTGAGAGAGAAATTGACTTTGATCAATTAAAAATAAACTAATTGATATAAAAGATCACTGCATCAAATGAATTATCATGATATCCAAACCATAATAAATTTCTTAAAACATAAAAGGATGCAAGTAAAGTCAATTATACTAATGCTCAATTAATGTTCTATGTACAAACATAGATAAAAAACACGAACACAAAACAAAACCTAACCTAAACAATGGTTTCAAAAAGTGTTATCTCAAAGAAAGCATTCCAATTACTTTACGCAAATGAATAAACCGTTTTTGATCCAAAGGTTTTGTTAAAATGTCGGCTAATTGATCTTCAGTTGAAACATAAGAAATTTGAAGAATACTTGATTCAACTACCTCTCTTAGAAAATGATATCTAAGTTCAATGTGTTTTGTTCTTGAGTGCAACACAGGGTTTTTAGAAATATTTATAGCACTAGTGTTGTCACAAAGAATAGTTACCGAAGACGCAAGAATTCGGAAGTCGCTCAAAACGCTTTTCATCCAAATCAATTGTGTTGAACAACTTCCTGCTGAAATATATTCCACTTCGGCAGTTGAGAGTGCAATGCAGTTTTGCTTTTTACTATGCCATGCAACAAGACAATGGCTAAGATAAAAACATTCACCACTCGTACTCTTCCGATCATCCATAGATCCAGCCCAATCGGAATCTGAGTATCCTATTATGTCGAGAGTTGTGCCTATAGGATACCAAATTCTGAAATTTAATGTTCCTTTGATGTACCGGATGATCCTTTTCACCGCTTTCAGGTAACCTCCTTTGGTGCTGATTGATATCTCGCGCAGATCCCAACACTAAAGGATATATCCGGGCGACTAGCCGTGAGATAGAGTAGACTTCCAATCATGCTGCGATAAAGCTTCTCGTCTACACTTTCACTAAGAGATTCACTTCCTAATCCCTTGTTGCTAGTTCCCATTGGAGTCGGAAAGTCTTTAGAGTTTTCTAAATCAAAATTCTTCACCAACTCCTTTGCATACTTGGATTGGCAGAGATGAATGCCTTCTTCACTTTGTTTGACTTGCAATCCAAGAAAATATGTTAGCTCGCCCATCATGGACATCTCAAATTCGTTTTCCATGGTTTCAGCGAATTTTGAACCATCGTTGTTTCTTGTTGCTCCAAATACAATGTCATCGACATAGATTTGTGCTACAATAAAGTTATCCTGAAAATGCTTCACAAAGAGTGTCCGATCCGCTCCCCCTCGAGTGTAGCCCTTTTCCAAAAGGTGCTTTGTCAACCTTTCATACCATGCTCGCGGTGCTTGTTTTAGACCGTAAAGAGTCATTTTCAATCGAAAAACATGGTTAGGTAGTTTATGGCCAATGAAACCTTTCGGTTGAGCCACATAAACTTTCTCGTTTAAAAAACCATTTAAAAAGGCACTACAACAAAAATGGTATATAGCGACACTTTTAAATTACGCTACATGCCAAAAAAAGTGTTGCTGGCTAACTTACCAACACTTTTAAAAAGTGTTGCTATATGTGGGGTCGCTAGGTATATAGCGACAGTTTTTAAGAGTGTCGGTATAATCTAAAATGAGTGCTGCTAAATTACCGACACTTGTTTAAGCTTTTAGCAGCACATAAAAATGCTACAAAATTATAATCTAGCAATATTTTTTTTGGGTTAATTGCATACATGTCCCTCCAAATATGTCGTATTACAAATATATCCCTCCAAATTTCAACTTTTCATATTTATCCCTTCAAAAATCCAAAGTTCTTCAAATATGTCCCTCTGGTTAATCTCCGTTTGGAATCTGTTTATTTTTTAACAGATTCGATGTGAAATTATTTTTTTACCCCCTTATAAATATATCCCTCCAAAATTAATACATTATACTTGTTACAAAAATGCCCCTCTCCAACCACATTTTAACCCTTATCCACAGTCACAATGTCGTTAACCTCCAAATAGCGCGCGTATCGTCCTAAGCACCGTCGCCTTCGCCGGAGCTTTTCTCGTCCTAAAATGGCGGCCGCGTCCCTCTCCCTCTACTCCTCCGCCGCCTCCGCCGCCGAGTTTCCTTGCCAAGAACACCACCGCATCCCTCCGCCGCGCTCCGCCGCCTCCCTCCTCCCCTCCGCCCCCGCCCCCGCCCATATCGCTCCATGCTCCTCGCGCGCGCCAGGTTCGAGAAGTTCGACGGCGCCGATCCCCCTTACTCCGCCTCCGCCTCCGCCTCCGCCGAAGAAGAAGACCCCGCCGCCCCTCCGGATCCCGCGAAAGAGGCGGATGAGGACGATAGGTTCCACTAATGTTAAACCCTAATCTTTCCATGGATACCGCGTTTGGTCCCTACTGGGGTGTGTTCGTGTGTAGTGATGCGTTGATTAGATGTAGTTGTTGTTGTTGTTCTACAGCTGCTTGCCCTCGGATTTGGATTTAAATAGGGTTAAATATGTATGATTTTTTTTAAATAGGGTTAAAAAGATTTTTTTTTTTATTAGTAAATAAAAGAAAGGGTAAAAAAATATATTCACTTTCTAATCTAACCAAGGTTAAGCATTTAACCTATGGTTAACTCAACTTTTCTAACAGAGATGAACGGTAGGGGTAGATTTGAATAACTGTGGATTTTTGAAGGGATAAATATGAAAAGTTAAAATTTGGAGGGATATATTTGTAATTCGACATATTTGGAGGGACATGTATGCAATTAACCCTTTTTTTTTTTTTTATTTCAGTGACACTTAATAAATGTCCCATTTCTTAAAAAATTATTCTATTTTTTCTTGATACGTAATATTTTTTAAAATATAATACCACTCTATGATAACTTATTATCATTAAGCATACTTAGCATATTTTTAATTTAATTTGTCTTGATTTTAATTAACAAAAGAAAATATAAAAGAAATTTTATAGTTATACTAATTAACACCAAAATGTCTCAAAATAGTATATGCATATCTTTAAATGAGTATTTAGTCACTAAATCACAGTACCAACAAATGCAGGTTTTTTAATCCAGGAGAAAGACAAATGATAACAAAAAGTAAAAATATCATATCAGATCTAGTCTTAATGAGCTCCGCAATTAAGATGTTGAACCTGCAAATTCAATAATACTCAAGTTAATAATAGATTAGTCAAATAATCTTTTAACATAAAAATTAATTAAGATAAGTTTAATGTTTACCAAATGGGCAATGAGATTGTGGATGAATATTATGAGCATTAGATACGTCTGAAACCTGAAAAAATATATTTTATAGTATTAGATTATCATTTCATCCTAAAAAAATGGCATTACTGGACAATGAACAAGACATTATTGAAGTGAAAGATTATCAAACTTAAAATACAATTTGATACATGCATCTCTATTTGGTATATAAATTTAAGCAAGAAAAAGAGAATTTACAACTTTCTTAAAGCGTTTAAGCCTTTTAAGCTTTGAGTTATCCTGTGCTTGAGAGTTGTAGAAAAAAAAAAATTGGGACATGTCCTTTAAATAAGAGGAAACTGATGCGTATTGAGCTACAGTGCTTTTAGAAATATCAATCTCTTGAAACGTTGAACTTCTTAGAAACCAAATTTCATGTTCTGTAAAGCATTATTTACTTAGTGATCGATCTGGTTCTCTCATTTTATAAAATTCACGTAACTACAAATTCATTAAAGTAAGCAAGCAGTTTAAATTTTGTATCCGAAAAATCATCAAAGTGAAAGATTATCAAACTCAAAATACAATTTGATACATGTATTTTTATTTGGTATATAAATTTAAGCAAGAAAAAGAGAACTTACAACTTTCTTAGAACGTTTAAGCCTTTTAAGCTTTGAGTTATCCTGTGAGCTTGAGAGCTGTAGAAAAAAAAAAAAACTCATCTAGTTTGTCATACATCTTTAAAGGTTTGGAGTTAATATGGCAAGTGGGTTACATATTTTTATCATTAAGGTCAAGAAGAACAAACACAAACGCACAACAGGACAACGAAGAACACTCTCTCCTGAATATGGAGTGATAACTATTTAATTTTTATTTTAATCTATATATCTAATTAAATTTATTAATCTATTATACTCTACACAATAATTAATATGCACTTTGCCCTAACAAAAATACGTAGGCATCTTTTGCACGGGTTGTAGCAGCGAAGCTTCCTATTTCCAAGTGATTTGGTATATAAATTTAAGCAAGAAAAAGAACAAAATAGCTTCATGATTAAGGAGAAAGAGATATTCACTTACAAGTTCTGGGCATTCATAATCAATTCCAGCATCTTTAATTCGTTTGTGCCGCTTCTCATCTCGCTTTAGAATTCCTCGAACCATCTTTTGGTGCTCTTCCGCTGTTCTTTCCTGCAACAATATTTTAGATACATAATCATATTACCAGAGCTAGTCTATTAGATACATACTTGCAAACACTTTGATGCAAAAAAAAAGAGAGAGAAAGCAAAATAAAACCTTTGCCAAGCATTGCACCATATATTTCAACTCAGCAATAGAACTATTTTGATCTAAGATAATTTTGTTTTGGTCCTGTACTTGCATCTCCAATCGCTCCATATGCTCCTTCATTTGACGCATATTTTCTTCAACTATTGTCTCGTCAAAATTTGTCATTCTTAAACCCTCAAACCGACGCTAACAAGATGAGTTGAATATATCTTTAGGAATAAGACCTAATCCTACACCACGCACATATCCATGCTTATCCTTTCCTATGATTTCGGAATAAGGATCACCTTGCCATGCAACCTTTCCTTGTGATGTTGACCCCTCTGAGGTTTCAATTAGCTTTTTCTTCAAGTCATCCTACAAGGAATAGCTATGTTATATAAGAAACCATTAAAATATAGTTTTAATTCAAAATACTTTTAAAAGCATGAAATTAAAATTATACAGCTGCTTTTCCATCCATGAATGTTCCATCCTTGTACACATGAGTTTTCAAATAAACTTCAGCACGTTGAGGCTCTTTCTTTTGTGGATGATATTTCCTCTAAAATAAACATAATATAGTTAGAATAATTACATATTAAAACTAGTAAGACAAATGTAAGAAATTAACACTATCAATCACTTTAATATGATAGAAATTACCATTTCCTCTGCAACACGAGCAAAACTTTTTGTTCCTGCAGTGTGAGTCGCCATTAGCATTGTACGGTTCATTTTATTTCTTGTGCTGCGTATCTGCGACATTTAAACCCTTAAAGCCACATAGAATCGTACACTAAAGCAATTTAATATAATAAATAACTCATATTTTTCAGCAATAAGACAACTTATACCTTTCCTTCATCTGATTTCCAAAAGTCTACAAGATAATTTCATTGATCCTTAATCACATCTTTAGGTACTTTATTATATAACTTGTCACGCCCCGGGTGTAAACCAGAACCCAGGCCCGTCCACAGATCCGTCGTGCACACGGTATTTCCCGTGTACACGAAGCGCCAAACCTGCTCAGATATAAGAAATAATAATAAAAGAGCAATAAAAATAGAGCTGAACTAAAACTAATACATCTCAGACTGAAGCTGGAAATAAAATACAATACATCTGTATAAATGATACATCTGTCTCTCCCAGCTCACCAAAATAAATACAACCTGCTGGCAAAAGCCAGTCCCAAATGTAAAAGTACAACTTTCTGAGGAAACCTGGGTACACCAACAGTCCAGCTAACACGCTCATCCTGCCTCGAGATCTACCTACTCAGCCGTCCTCTCTCCTCGACCCGTCGCTGAAAGCCCAGCAGCACCCGCAGAAGTCACTGCAATACAAGGAAGAAGAAAAGGAGGAAAAAAGAATGGGGGTGAGAACTATTAGTAAACCAGTAGCCTCCCCTAGTGGGTAAAACCTCAAACTCTGACACACCCACTAGGTCTACCAGAGGCAAAAAGGAAAGAAGAGTGGTAAGAAATGAAACCGCTGAAAAAGGAAAATCTACCACTACTATGCCTCTAAAAAAAATAGAGTCCTAGACTGGAATAACCGTATGCAACAATAACCAACCGTCCTAGATGAACCCAATCTGTACCGCCCTCATCATCGGGCAAGAAAGCCGCGCCGATGTGATAGCAAAGTTCCTGCTGCCGCCCTCATCATCGAGCAAATAAGCCGCGCCGATGCGATAGCAAAACTGTCCATAACTGTCTGGCCCCGGCATCCGGAGGGGAACTCGAGGGGAGCGACCCACACGAGGAAAGCATCACCGGGCAATAACCGCGCCGGTGTGATAAAAGCATCACCGGGCAATAACCGCGCCGGTGTGATAAAAGCAGGATTGGATCACAACTATAAAGCCCCAGTGGAACACAACCCTCCACTAAAAGAAAACTGATTCCCAATCAGATGCAAAAGTAACCATCCGGTCAATCGCCCAATATCCGCGATTGCCGCAATACCCCACAATCAACAACCAAGTCTAACAACCGACCTCCGGTCAACCGCCCAATATCCGCGGTCGCCGGAATAACCCACAATCACAATCATGTCCCACATCCGATATCTGGTCAACCGCCTACTATCGGCGGTTGCCACCAAACCCTCTAGTCCATAATCATGCCCTATCACCGATGTCCTATATCCGACATCCGGTCAACGGCCCAATATCCGCGGTCGCCGCCAAAACCCATGATCCATAATCCAGGCCCCGGCTACACTATCCCAAACCCCTGCTCAAACCCGAGCAACAATTACCACCTGACTAACGAAAGGAGAAAAGAAACAAACAAGGTTTCTCCTAAGTCAAGTTCCAGCATGAAAGTGTAGCAATAAAAGATGGTCTATCTAGATGTCCAAACAAGCATGCAAATGTTCCCAAGGAAATAAAGGAAAAGGTGACCAATAGTGGTTCCACATGTGTAATAATTAATAGATCCGCATAGATATAACCATCATGCTAAAACATTATCCAACCACACATGTCTATAATCCATGTTCCATAATAAAGCATCACTATCCACCTATGCATGTCATAAAATCCTCAAACAGTACCAATCACTAACAGGATAATCATATAGTCCAAAATAAATAATCCAATCCACATGCAAAGTTAAACGCTAACATTCCATCCATACCAACATGTATAAGTCCCAACCACTATCAAATATCCACAATAGTAATTTCCATTGGAAAGGCTCACAATTTTATATCACTTAAGCATGCATGTCCAAATAAAGGGATCACTCTAATATTCCTAGTGAGCATGTCAAAATAGAGGTAAACAACAACCACCCACCTCGATCGCTAATTCCAAGTCCAAAAAGTGCTCTCGCCCAAACCGATAAGCCGCCGCGATCACTGTACAAAATTCCCAGAAGAACATACATAATTAACATACAATGCTCACACAAAAATCTGCCCCAAACACAACAGTCCAATGTTTCCCTGTTTTTACCTGTGAGAAGTGCCTGGAAAAATTCAAGAAAAATATTGTCACGATCCTCGCGACGAACCCGTCGAAACGACTACCTGCACACTCAAATCCGAGTTTCCTATACTGAGAAACAAATCCGACAAGGGAATCACCTCGAACTAAACTGCTCAAAAAAACTGTAGCAATAACTTTTGTACACAGATATTTTTCACCTTCGAAAAATATTCAGAAAATTCCAAGAAAATTTGGGGATATTCCTCGTGATGTGTAGATGCAAAACGCCTTTTGAATTACCCCAATCCGATGCCTGTGCGCGAAGATATCGCCAAAATACCGCACCGCTGTCCCAAAACTCCGCCCCAGAAAATGAGGTCACAAGATGATCCGAAAAACCCATGAAAAGCTTGGAAAGGGAAAAACCAGTAAACATGGGGAACGTAGCCCTACCTGTCGTGAAGACGATGGCGCAAGAATCACAGAAAAATGTGCTCGGGGTAAGCCGGGGGAGTCCTCGCACCAAAACGCGACGAAGAAGACCACAAACGAACGAGCGTCGCGCCGCGCCGTAAAAATGCAAACCTCGGGATGCGTGCCGCCGAAAAATCCTAGAATCTGCAGATGGATCCATCCCAGGGAGAGGAGGAAATCTCATGAAGGTTGCACAGTGAAAGGATGAACAGGGAAGAAGCTCTCTTCAGTTGAACTCGGCCTATTTATAGGAAAGAAGAAACAATTCAAATAATACCCATCCTATCCCCATTTCCGGGCGCTCCGGACTTTCGGGCGGCTACAGTGTTGGGCCCGGCCCAACACTGTGCGCGCCCGGAAGTCCCTCGGGCCTCCACGTCGCCCACGAAATAGGCAACAGCGGGAGCCACCACTCCCGCTGCGCCGCGTGGCCACCAGCGGACGTCGACACGTGGCGCGCACCCGGTCAGCGCCCGCCTGCCGCGCCCACGTGCTCGCCTGACGCGCCGCCTGGCGCCCCTGCCAGGCACGAAACCCGAGGCACCCCGGTGCACCTCCGTGGACCCAGCCTCCATGAGCCCACCAACCGCAAGACGCCACGTGTCCCGCCGGTCCATGCACCACACCCGCCTGCTCCGTGGTCCAAGTCCACTAAACCGACCACTCCTACTCTGCCACGTGTCCAGCCCCTGGTGCACGACGGCCATTGGATCGCGCGCCTGCCCGCGCGCTGCCCACGACCGCTCCGCCGCCTACCCGAGCCCGTCCGCCGTGCTCCGCCGCCGCCGTCGCTGCCCGCCGGCGGCCGGAAACACTGTTCCGGCATGAACAGTGACCGGTGCTCAAAAATAACAAGTGGGTAGTCCGTTTTGACCGTTTTCGCGCGCTGAATCCGAATTTGATGTCCATTTGGCCAAATTCCAACCCCAAAATTTGCCGATGGCATCCGGAAAGGTATTCGTTGGTCCAAACTTCGCGCTGAGTCCATTTTTAATATCCGCTTCGCGCGAAACCACTTCTAACGATCCGACGGAGTCCACTGATCACCCACGTGATCCAGTAAGCCCGAAGTCCGCCACTTGTGTCCAATTGGTGCACAAACACCTCCAACGCACCCCGTAGGCCTCCAGAAGCCACCCAACGCACAGCAACAGCTATGCGGAGATCCAGGTCATCACATCCTCCCCCACTAAAAGAAAGTTTCGTCCTCGAAACTAAAGTCATTCCTCAATCCGGAATCTCAACCAAATAGAGGGGGTAAATATCCAATCATCCACCACTCGAGCTCCCAAGGCTGTCTAATATCTCCTCCAGAGACGCGATACAACCCTCGGGTCTCTAACTAGAACAAAATAGAGGCGGGCATTCCAGAAAAACCGCACCACCTCATCCAAGTACAGCTGGGCTAACCGCTCGAGCTACCAAGTAGTCTGCATCGGTACAAGCATCCGCTCCTCCCGGGGTCTCAGATAATCCAACCACAAGTCCATCGACACAAAAGCTTGATCCCCATACCTCTGTACTCCCAAGGTATCCAATATAAGTCCCCCAACTGATCACGTAGACTCTGCTCTCTAATCTCTAAACCGTCGGGATGTAGAAGCAATTCCCCAACTCTCCGGCATCAACACACAGCCATATGCAGTCGAGAAAATCAGATTGCAAATCAACCTTCAAGAAGACCCGGGACCCTTACAGCTGGTAAATCAAATCCTCCATGCTCGACAAGGGTGCTAGCCCCAGATGGTCACTTCATCAAATTCCCGGGGATCCACACAAAGCCGAAGTGAACCAACATCCACAACTCGAATAGCACCGGCGCCCCCAAAGGCGACACACATGGTCTGACAAACTTCCCAAAACATCGAATCCTGGAGTTGTGTCCTCAACTCTCAAACTAGTGACATGCTAGACAACTCCAATAGGAGAACAGCCAGGAACTCGCAACCAAAGGGGGGTATCCCCGAGTCCCAGCGCCGCCGTAGGTCCCTCAACCACACCAGCCAAAAGTCTACTCATCCACTGCGAAACACACGCCTCGCTCCCGAGGTCAAAACTATAGAGGCGAAGATAACCCTCAAGCAACCCAAGTACACCAACACCTCTGGGCCTGGCTCCCCAAGAAAACTGTCCTTGCGGCATAATCAACCGCCGCGAAGGGAAACCGAACCAGCCAGCCCAACAAGTACCAAAACAACATCCCTCAGCTGAGCCAAGACCATCAGGTCTACCGGTAAAGTCCAGGACTCAAGCTGCACCGGGCAGGACCAACAACTCTCCTCCACATGCTAAGCGCGATCGGGAAAATAAGCCTCCCGTGCGCGTGGTGACCATCCTGCCCCCCCCCCCCCCCCCCCCCCCCCCCCCCCCCCCCCCGACCCAAGCAATGAAACAAAAGCACTACCCACCAAGAAGGGAATTCTCCCGTATCAGGAAGATACGAACCCAAAAGTCCAGAACAACTCACACCTACCACCACACCGACCGCTGTAACATGTGTGCTCCGACAGTCCCAAAAATCCACTATCCTGAAAAAGAAATCGGGAATGCCTCCTCCGACTGATCTGTCCTCCATCACCCGACGCCAAGCGCCTCAATCAGAACTCGCCTCAGGCGGTAGATCCCAATCCAAAGGAACCACAATACCACGCTCCACACCCGGCACCTACTCCAATGAGGCATCCCTAATCCGTACTGGAGGGACCCAAAGAGTTAAAAGGTATCCTGACGCAATCCACTCTCAGACACTCATATCCTATGCGCCCCGTCCCTCTACACATGGAGCGTGCAGTTCAGCAACTGCGTTAACTCTTGACGCAAAAGGCTTCCAAGCACTCTCTAATCCCCCCACTGAACAAGACCCTGCCTCCAAGGGCTCCATACTCAATCCCACAAATCGGGGTGACTCATCCGCCAAAACTGGCTCACTCGATCAAAGCAATCCCACAGCTTACCCGCTGTCCACTATCCACCCTGCCTCGGTGCCCCAACACTAAACGTCGGCACGGAGGGGGCTACTCGCTACTCCGACAACTGTGCCACTGCGCCGATCCGACAACTGTGTCACTGCGCTGATCCGACAACTGTGTCACTGCGCTGATCCGACAACTGTGCCACTTCGCCGATCCGACAACTGTGCCACTGCTCCGCTGATCTGCCTCCAACACACCTACCCTTCGGGTCCGGAGCTCTCAGACTCCAATCTGGGTATCCGGCCCGAAACAACCAGCTCAGACCCAACTGCCGCACCAAGGTGCACCCGGGTCAGGGCCCAACGTCGGGGAGACACCGCTCACCACGACAAAACCGCAAATCAGCACACCCCAAACACTCGACCCAATCTAGCGAAATTCAAAGACATCCCTCTATTTTTGTAACTTTATGTTGTCTGCAGCCAACATAACTGTCCCACAAAAATAGGATATGTCGATCCCTCTTCACTCACAGGAAGAGTCAAACAAATAAATCACCGACTTTTGCAAAGTGTCGCGTCTCTCACGCACTAACATCCTAGGGTCCGCCGAAAAGCCTAGGGTTTCCTAAGTCCCAAATGACCTATCCCTAAGCTCTGATACCACCTAATCTGTCACGCCCCGGGTGTAAACCAGAACCCGGGCCCGTCCAAAGATCCGCCGTGCACACGGTATTTCCCGTATACACGAAGCGCCAAATCTGCTCAGATATAAGAGATAATAATAAAAGAGCAATAAAAACAGAGCTGAACTAAAACTAATACATCTCAGACTGAAGCTGAAAATAAAATACAATACATCTGTATAAATGATACATCTGTCTCTCCCAGCTCACCAAAATAAATACAACCTGCTGGCAAAAGCCAGTCCCAAATGTAAAAGTAAAACCGTCTGAGAAACCTGGGTACACCAACAGTCCAGCTAACACGCTCATCCTGCCTCGAGATCTACCTACTCAGCCGTCCTCTCTCCTCGACCCGCCGCTGAAAGCCCAGCAGCACCCGCAGAAGTCACTGCAATACAAGAAAGAAGAAAAGGAGGAAAGAAGAATGGGGGTGAGAACTACTAGTAAACCAGTAGCCTCCCCTAGTGGGTCAAACCTCAAACTCTGACACACCCACTAGGTCTACCAGAGTCAAAAAGGAAAGAAGAGTGGTAAGAAATAAAACCGCTGAAAAAGGGAAATCTACCACTACTATGCCTCTAAAAGAAATACAGTCCTAGATTGGAATAACCGTATGCAACAATAACCAACCGTCCCAGATGAACCCAATCTGTACCGCCCTCATCATCGGGCAAGAAAGCCGCGCCGATGTGATAGCAAAGTTCCTGCTGCCGCCCTCATCATCGGGCAAATAAGCCGCGCCGATGTGATAGCAAAACTGTCCATAACTGTCTGGCCCCGGCCTCCGGAGGGGAACTCGAGGGGAGCGACCCACACGAGAAAAGCATCACCAGGCAATAAATGCGCCGGTGTGATAAAAGCATCACCGGGCAATAACCGCGCCGGTGTGATAAAAGCAGGATTGGATCACAACTATAAAGCCCCAGTGGAACACAACCCTCCACTAAAAGAAAACTGATTCCCAATCAGATGCAAAAGTAACCATCCGGTCAATCGCCCAATATCCGCGATTGCCGCAATACCCCACAATCAACAACCAAGTCTAACAACCGACCTCCGGTCAACCACCCAATATCCGCGGTCGCCGGAATAACCCACAATCACAATCATGTCCCACATCCGACATCTGGTCAACCGCCTACTATCCGCGGTTGCCACCAAACCCTCTAGTCCATAATCATGCCCTATCACCGATGTCCTATATCCGACATCCGGTCAACCGCCCAATATCCGCGGTCGCCGCCAAAACCCATGATCCATAATCCAGACCACGGCTACACTATCCCAAACCCCTGCTCAAACCCGAGCAACAATTACCACCTGACTAACGAAAGGAGAAAAGAAACAAACAAGGTTTCTCCTAAGTCAAGTTCCAGCATGAAAGTGTAGCAATAAAAGATGGCCTATCTAGATGTCCAAACAAGCATGCAAATGTTCTCAAGGAAATAAAGGAAAAGGTGACCAATAGTGGTTCCACATGTGTAACAATTAATAGATCCGCATAGATATAACCATCATGCTAAAACATTATCCAACCACACATGTCTATAATCTATGTTCCATAATAAAGCATCACTATCCACCTATGCATGTCATAAAATCCTCAAATAGTACGAACCACTAACAGGATAATCATATAGTCCAAAATAAATAATCCAATCCACATGCAAGGTTAAACGCTAACATTCCATCCATACCAACATGTATAAGTCCCAACCACTATCAAATATCCACAATAGTAATTTCCATAGGAAAGGCTCACAATTTTATATCACTTAAGCATGCATGTCCAAATAAAGGGATCACTCTAATATTCCTAGTGAGCATGTCAAAATAGAGGTAAACAACAACCACCCACCTCGATCGCTAATTCCAAGTCCAAAAAGTGCTCTCGCCCAAACCGATAAGCCGCCGCGATCACTGTACAAAATTCCCAAAAGAACATACATAATTAACATACAATGCTCACACAAAAATCTGCCCCAAACACAACAGTCCAATGTTTCCCTATTTTTACCTGTGAGAACTGCCTGGAAAAATCCAAGAAAAATATTGTCACGATCCTCGCGACGAACCCGTCGAAACGACTACCTGCACACTCAAATCCGAGTTTCCTATACTGAGAAACAAATCCGACAAGGGAATCACCTCGAACTAAACTGCTCAAAAAAACTGTAGCAATAACTTCTGTACACAGATATTTTTCACCTTCGAAAAATATTTAGAAAATTCCAAAAAAAATTGGGAATATTCCTCGTGATGTATAGATGCAAAACGCCTTTTGAATCGCCCCAATCCGATGCCTGTGCGAGAAGATATCGCCAAAATACCGCACCGCTGTCCCAAAACTCCGCCCCAGAAAATGAGGTCACAAGATGATCCGAAAAACCCATGAAAAGCTCGGAAAGGGAAAAACCAGTAAACATGGGGAACGTAGCCCTACCTGTCGTGAAGACGATGGCGCAAGAATCACAGAAAAAGGTGCTCGGGGTAAGCCGGGGGAGTCCTTGCACCAAAACGCGACGAAGAAGACCACAAACGAACGAGCGTCGCGCCGCGCCGTAAAAATGCAAACCTCGGGATGCGTGCCGCCGAAAAATCCTAGAATCTGCAGATGGATCCGTCCCAGGGAGAGGAGGAAATCTCATGAAGGTTGCACAGTGAAAGGATGAACAGGGAAGAAGCTCTCTTCAGTTGAACTCGGCCTATTTATAGGAAAGAAGAAACAATTCAAATAATACCCATCCTATCCCCATTTCCGGGCGCTCCGGACTTTCGGGCGGCTACAGTGTTGGGCCCGGCCCAACACTGTGCGCGCCCGGAAGTCCCTCGGGCCTCCACGTCGCCCACAAAATAGGCAACAGCGGGAGCCACCACTCCCGCTGCGCCGCGTGGCCACCAGCGGACGTCGACACGTGGTGCGCACCCGGTCAGCGCCCGCCTGCCGCGCCCACGTGCTCGCCTGACGCGCCGCCTGGCGCCCCTGCCAGGCACGAAATCCGAGGCACCCCGGTGCACCTCCGTGGACCCAGCCTCCATGAGCCCACCAACCGCAAGACGCCACATGTCCCGCCGGTCCATGCACCACGCCCGCCTGCTCAGTGGTCCAAGTCCACTAAACCGACCACTCCTACTCTGCCACGTGTCCAGCCCCTGGTGCACGACGGCCCGTGGACCGCGCGCCTGCCCGCGGCCGCTCCGCCGCCTGCCCGAGCCCGTCCGCCGTGCTTCGCCGCCGCCGCCGCTGCCCGCCGGCGGCCGGAAACACTGTTCCGGCATGAACAGTGGCCGGTGCTCAAAAATAACAAGTGGGTAGTCCATTTTGACCGTTTTCGCACGCTGAATCCGAATTTGATGTCCATTTCGCCAAATTCCAACCCTAAAATTTGCCGATGGCATCCGGAAAGGTATTACTTGGTCCAAACTTCGCGCTGAGTCCATTTTTAATATCCGCTTCGCGCGAAACCACTTCTAACGATCCGACGGAGTCCACTGATCACCCACGTGATCCAGTAAGCCCGAAGTTCGCCACTTGTGTCCAATTGGTGCACAAACACCTCCAACACACCCCGTAGGCCTCCAGAAGCCACCCAACGCACAGCAACAGCTATGCGGAGATCCAGGTCATCACATAACTCCTTCAAGCTAGCATATTCATCAAAGTGCGGGGCCTTAAGATCACACTTATAATCCTTCCACTTTCTCCCGGTTGACTTCAAGATCCACTTTTCAATTCTGACTGGATATAGAAACTTTCCCTACATTTAGAAAATAAGGTATTGAAATAGATTTTCTAAAAACTTGGTGAGGTAAGCCATAAGAATCATAAGTGCAACTTCACGGTCTGTTGAATGCCTGAAATTGAATAATTACTCATTGAGTATTTAATTCTACAGATCCTTCAACCATAACCTAACTGCGAAATATTAATTAGATAAGAACTTTCGTAATTAAATCTAATTAAAAAATTTTAAGAAAAGGATTAGTTAAGATAAAACAACTAAAAAAACACATAAATTAGCACTAGAGCTTTGCAATTATTTCAAACCAAACGGGAAGAAAAGCTTTCTACAAGTAAAAGATGTATCATATAAATTGGATAAAGGTTAAGTTTTTTCTTTAACAAACCTTCCCATATACAATTTCTTAATCATGTATGCACTAAGCAATCCTGCCTGTAGATGATAGGAATAAAAAAGATATAAAAGAATAGAGGATTAGTTCATATATTAGAGAAAAAAAAGTAGAAAAACGAGACTTCGTGATATCAGTAAATAAACTTACAAACACTCCGAGAAGTGTACTTGTGATAAATAAATAAATGAAGTTGCCCACAAACTTCAACAAGATGATTGCATCAACATGATTAATATCGAAGTCCTGGAGTGCATTAAAAAGCACAACTGACGTGGCGTCATTAACAACACCTTCACCAAAGACCAAGCTATAAAGAAAAGGTGTCTCGTCCTGATTAAGAACCTATTTTGGAATTTACAAGAAAAGATGAGGAGTGTGATCAAGTTTAGAATGACATAAAAGAGAAGTTCATGAAGCACTTACGAACCTGCAACGTACAAACAGAATCTGTTGCAGAAAAGATTGCTCCAATTGCTGCAAACATACAATGCAAACAAATATTAAGACCTAAATTTAAAGATAGCTAAAACAAGGTGCAATTTATTTGGATAAAAAAGAAGTGGTGGAGAAATGATGTGGTTCTGGAAAAGTGCTTACCAAGAAAGTCCCCAATATCTAAGGAACCAATATCCATTTTTTTAAATATTCCAATGGCCCCTGTAATTTAGGATGAGTGTCAGGCAAGTTGAAATGGGCAGTAAACACTAAGAGGGCAATATTGTCAATAACCATGCAAGCAACAGTATAAATGCTAAAAGATTTATGTGCCTTTCTACATCCTTTAGTTTGAATCATGCAATATGTTGGCCGAAAGAGCAGCAACTCTGACAATGTATTAGCTTGCATAGATATACAAAGTTTATTTACTGTTGACTCAACTCAACTAACTTCTAAACCCAGCAAAGCATAAGAGCTTCCAAACCATCTTATAGGCATAAATAATATTTGGCTCCAAGTTGGTTTTGAATACCTTGGAATGGTCCTATAGACCTATCCATCATTTAGGCTGGTTTCAACAAATATGGAGATGCTACAATTTCATACCCTAGTCATCAGCATTGATAAAAGAATTGAGTCCTGAACTTGAGTTTTGTTGAAGGCTTCGAAAACTTTGTTTCGGGCCGATTCCCAACATATAATTTAATCATCAGGTAACCTAGACAAAACCAGCCTATTTTCACTCCTGTTGGATAACTCCTTGTGTCGGTACCCCTGTTGAAAGATTTTTAAAAATCAATCAACACGATCCTACCATTTACCCTTTTTGACTCTTCATAACTCTTTTCCTTACTATACACATTTTAACATTTCATTATATTTTTCTTTTCAGGAAATTCTATATCCATGATTGAGGCCATTTTTAAACAGAGCCAAATGCCTTTCTTAGGTTCCAAAAAATTTGGAACTTCTACCCTACTTTGGTCTCTTTAAGCAGGAGTGCAGATTTTCAGGATTTTTACATTAATATTCTTGAAAAGAGTGTTACCTAATGGATCTGAAACTAGGAAACCACCGCAGTTGGGTAAAGAATATTTCAGTTAGAAAATAATTTGCTGGCTTAAGCTAATAATGAAATTGCAATTGTTATTATTATTTTTTGACTGTGATGAGATTGTAATTATACACCTAAAAATTCATTCTAGTATTCACGATTCATATTGGCTTGAGCATGATGTTGCAAAAATATGTAACTTACCAAGAGATATAACGAAAAAGGATATCATTGTTCCAACAGCTCCAAATAGTGTTATTGTCATGAAATTGCGGAAGAATTGCTTCTTCTTTACTTGAAAGCTGGGATCAAAGAAAATTGTGAAACTAATTACAATCCAACAATGAACGGCTAGCCATTGAATGGAAGAACTTTGCTCTTGGATAGCCAAACATTAAGCAACTTCTATAGAAATGGTTGATTACCATAGGATTTGTACATGTAATTTATTGCAATTAAAGCATTAAAAACAGTATTAAGAAAGGAGGTTTCCAAGAGATAATGCATTACCTCGTGCTGAAAGATCAAATACTCTTCTACTTATGTGATACATATGATAAGATCAAAATTATTCTCATCCATGTTCTAGTAAACTAATGGAGTTTCTACACTTTTACTACCCCCCCCAAAAAAAAAGTCACCCCGCATTGAATATGATCAGCGGGAGAAGGTAAATAAAGAAGAGATCTTCGCTGAATACGAGAAGATGCGAGCTCTTCCCCTTGGTTGTGAGCAAAATCACCACCCCAGTGCACAACCCCTGTTACCATTTGGATCTAATTACCACCATGTTGAATCCAACTTACAAAATAAATACCAAAAATCTGATTTTTATCACTACAGTAGAGGGGAAAAAAGGGCAAAAAAACTCACGATGATGAGCGCGGTGATCGACTCGTTCATCCATCGGTTCTCCTCGAGGAGGTGGCCGATCACGATGCACGAGCAGAGGAGCGCGACGAAGATGTTGATCGACACCACCGACGCGTGATCCGACGTCGACGAAACGATCCCTAATCGCACCAGGTGAGCTCCCACATCGAAGCCCATGGCTCAATCTCCCTCCCCCAACTCACAATTTTCCCCAAGAAATGCGAAATTGAGCTGAATTAAACCCTAACGCGATCGCCTACGGTTCCGAGGAGTCCAATCCCATCAAAATATCACCACAAATTGGGGAAAAGATGATAAATTACGAGAAAACGCTGGAGAAAATAGAGGGAGAGGGAGCGGGGTTTCACCGCTTAGATTTGTGCCAAACGAATGCGAAAACTAGGGTTTAGGAGAGGATTCGAAGGGGAATTTGGGATCGAATCCGTTCGCAGCAATGGAACTGAATCCTTTTCGAGCTCCGTCTCCTCCTCCTCTTCCTCCTCCAATGGCTCTCTCTCTCTCCTCTCTCTCTCTGTTGTGTTTTGCGGTATCGCTCAAAAACAATAGAGTTGCACTTATGATTCCTAACTCACCAAAGCCACGCTCACCTCAAAGATCGAGGATCCTCCGCCACCGCCGGGAGATCTTGGAAAGCCTAGCGACCCTCACGACGACGACGACGACTCTCAACCACCGACGGGAACGAAGAAGAAGAAGAGGAGGGGAGGCAAGGGGAGAGCGAGAGAGAGAGAGAGAGAGAGAGAGAGAGAGAGAGAGAGGGGGGGGGGGGGGGGGGGGGGGGGGGGGGGGCGATGGGTTAGATCGGTGTTTTGCGCGTGATGGGTTAGATCGGTGGTTTTTTTGTTTTAGATAGGGTTTTGTTTTTTTTTTTTTTTTTTTTTTTTTTTTTTGTTCTGAACTCTATTGAGTGAGGGGTGGGTATTTTTAGTGAGGTGATTTTTTTTTTTTTTGACCGAATTTTAAAATTATGCTTAATTTTTAATATGATATAAAATTTTAATAAAAATATAATTAAATTTATTGATAAATTATTATTTAAAATTAGAATAAGTTTGATATTAATAAATTTATATGGAACAAATTTTATGTTTACATTCGCTTTTTTTATATATATTTAGATTCAACGAGCTATTTTGGTAAAATTATTTTTCTTTTATTTTAAATTTTTTATTTTTTAAATTCAAATAATATTTTTTGGGCCAACTCTATTGTTTATGATGGGTAGAGGTGGAGTGGTGTGTGGTAGGTTGGATTTAAATTTAGGTCTTGATGGATTATTTTAAAAAAAAATTATATATAAATGGGACACTTGTATAAAAGTGTCCCAACAATGTGTCACTATAACCTTATTGTATTGTAGTGAGGCGCTCTTAACGTCCATTTGAAAAAGCTTAATTTTGAAATGACAAGCAATCGCGAAAAGGATACGAATTGACTCGAGACGAGCTACCGGGGCGAACGTCTCATCAAAGTCTATACCTTCAATTTGTGAATAGCCCTGAGCAACTAGGCGTGCTTTGTTCCTGATGATGGTAACATCCTCGTTTTTCTTGTTCTTGAAAATCCACTTAGTACCAATTATGTTGTGTTGCTTCGGAGGCTTCGTTAGTTCCCAGACTTTGTTTCTTTCGAACTGATGGAGCTCTTCTTGCATTGCTTCTATCCAATAATCATCCTGAAGAGCTTCATCAACGTTCTTTGGTTCCAACATGGAGACGTAACATGCGACTCCACGAACCAATTGTCTCCGAGTCCTGACTCCTTCTTGTAGTTCTCCAATAATGTTTGACTCTGGATGATCCTTGGAGATACATGACGTTTGAGGTAATGGAGTGCTCGGAGGTATGTATGATGATTCCTGCATATCAGATAAACTAGAAGAACCATTAGATGCATCAACATTATTGGAAGAATTATTATGAGAAGATGCATTTACAGGAGTATCATCATCAAGAGACATATCAGGGGTAGATTTATCAGATGCAAAATGAAAAGCTTCATCTACTTTAACATTAAAAGATTCTACCATCGTTTTAGATTCGAGGTTAAAGACCCGATATGCTCTACTGTTTGTAGAATAACCCATGAAAATTCCTTCGTCACTTCGAGAGTCGAATTTTCCAAGATTTTCGCTATCACGTAAAATGTAACAACAACTCCCAAAGATTCGAAAATATTTGATATTTGGTTTTCTACAGAACCATAGCTCATATGGTGTATTTAAAGTACCCGGGCGCAAATACACATGATTGATTACGTAGACCGCGGTGTTGACTGCTTCAGCCCAAAAATGTAACGGGAGTTTTCGGCTGTGAAGCATAACGCGCGCCATCTCTTGTACTACCCTGTTTTTGTGCTCGATTACACCATTCTGCTGAGGTGTATAGGGTGTGCAGAGAATTCATGTTTTATGCCATTGGAAGTGCAAAAATCAATGAATTTAGAATTTATAAATTCTCCACCTCTATCACTTCGAACACGAACGATCTTCTCATTTCTCTCAATCATAACACGATGACAAATCTCATGAAAAGAATCGAAAGTATCCGCTTTCTCTTTTAAAAATGTTACCCATGAATATCTAGAGAAATCATTAACCAAAAGAAAAATGTACCATTTACCTTCCAAACTTGGTTGACGAGTCGGCCCCATTAAGTCCATGTGCAGTAATTCTAAAGGTCGTTTGGTACCCACGTGGTTCAAGTTCTTGTGCGTGGCCCTTGATTGTTTTCCCTTTTGACAACCTCCACACACAATGTTTTCTTTAAAAGAAAGTTTAGGAACCCCCTTAACCACGTCTTTATTTGAAATCCTTGCTAGTTCCTTAAAATTTATATGACCTAGTCTTTCATGCCAAAGTGTTTCATTATCTAAAGAAACTAGGTTACAATGTTCAGAAATTTTGTTTGGAACAACATAGCAATTATTTTCAGACCTAACCCCTTTCAAAAAGAATAAATGGTTCTTATCAGTTACAATGCATTCATCTGAAGAAAAATTAACTGAAAAGCCATTATCACATAATTGACTAATGCTAATGAGGTTAGTCTTAAGGCCTTCAACAAATAAATTATTCAAAACCGGGCCTTCTGGAATAGTGATTGTCCATTTTCCAACAATTTTTGAAGAACGACCGTCTCCGAAAACTACAAGTCCTCCGGAGGTTTTCTCTAAAGTTTGAAAACAATTTTTGTCACCAGTCATATGACATGAACACCCACTATCCAGATACCAAGACGAGTTGTCATAAGCATGCAAAGAAGTATGAATGACAAGATAAGGGAAGATTTCACCTTTGCGCACCCAAACCTTTTTGGAATGCGTCGGCAATGATTGTGAAGTTATTCTCCTTGGTGAAAGCGTCTTGTTTGATTGATTGCTTTTCTTAGATGACGTCGTCTTGTAAGTTGAACTACCAAGGCTCTTTTCCTTTGAAAAATTCTCCTTTGATTTCCGGGGAATGACCTTGTTGGTAGTCGTTGTAAGAGGCGCTTGATTTGATCGATTTGCTCCAATCTTGCAGTCTCTTCTAATGTGCCCTGCAAAACAACAACGAAAACATACCTTTGTACTTGATGAACCCGAAGTAGGTGAGGTAGGCTTGTTGTCGTTGAATGCATTGAATTCCGTCGTCGGAGGAGGAGACACCGGCTGGGGCACAAACATTATTTCACTCGAACTAGGACTGTCTCCAGTTCGATTGTATCCAAGGCCCAAACGATTCGTTTGACCAAGACCAAGCATCTTATCCAACTTGCTCCTTCCTGAAGAAAATCGCTTCAAATCATCCTTAAGTTGGAAAATGTCTTCGTCATTTCCATCTTTTCTTGACGAGCCTCGGAGTAGAGCTTCAAGAAGTAACTGGCTTTATCCACCAGTTTGATGTGTTCCTTCTTGAAATGCTCATTCTTCTCTTGAAGGGAAACATTTACTTTGATTAAGTTATCCCTTTCCACTTCAAGAGCGTTTGAGAGAGAAGTTGCCCTTTTTGCTTCTTCTTCGTGATCCTACAATCTTCTTCTCAAACTCTTGTTTTGCTTTGCCAGTTTATTTGAATCCTTTAAAAGTTTATGGTAGGCAAAAGCAAAGTCTTCACCTTCGGAATTACTCGATTCATCGTCCGTTGCATTCTTTTCAACTTGGGATGAGTTGGACAATGAATCGGATGTACTTGCCATAAAGCACACGTAAGGTGAAGTTGTGGACGCGTGGAATGTCGTTGCGTTGTTTTCTTCATCACTGGAAGATGACTCATTGGACGTTGAGGTGTCATCCCAAGTGACGGCTTGCATTGCCTTCTTCTTTAGCGGATTCTTGTTGGGACACTCCGTTGAGATGTGACCGTAGCCTGGCACTTGAAGCATTGGACTTGTCCCTCCGAGTTTTTCTTGTCATTTGAAAAACTCTCTTGCTTTCTTGACTTAAAGCTTGAATTTCCTTTACCTTTCTTCGACTTTACGAAGGATGAGGTTTTGCTAGAATTACCCCTTTGAAAGCTTCGGCGAAATTTCCTTGTCAAGAGCGCAAGTTGCTTCTCGAAATCCTCCATTGATAGGTTCTCATCATCGTCTAAGGAGGATGAATCCGCGTCTTCTTCCTTTGTTTTTTTCAATGCAAAACCTGAAGACTTAGAAGAAGATGGCTTTCCAGAAGAATAGTTAGTAGGAAAAGTCATTTCATAAGTTTGAAGAGCACCTACTAATTCTTCTACACGGATTTCGTCCGGGTGTTTAACTGTTTCAATGGCTGCAACCTTTGGGCGAAATCTTTCAGGAAGAGTCCTTAAAATCTTTCTTACAACTTTAGATTCTGAAATTTTCTCTCCCAAGTTAGCACATGTATTTACGATATTTTGCAATCGTGTATAATAATCTGTGAAAGATTCATTTTCTGCCATAAAAATTGAGTCAAATTTGCTCGTAAGCATTTGCAGTTTTTGAATCTTCATAAGGCTTGTTCCCTCATGTGTAACTTGTAGAACATCCCAGATTTCTTTCGCGGTCTCACATGCCGAGATGCGAGAGAATTCAGTTTGCGACAAAGCATTAAATAAGGCGTTAATTCCTTTGCCGTTGTAAGAAGATAAATCAATTTCTTCCTTGGTCCATTTCGACCTAGGTTTGATGGTGCGAACATCAGCAATAATTTCAGTCGGATTTGACCATCCAAACTCGATTGATTGCCACACCCGTTCATCGATGGAAATTAAAAATGCTCTCATCCGTACTTTCCAGTAGGCATAATTTGTTCCATCGAAGAACGGTGGTCTGTTGATGTTTCCACCTTCAACCATTGTTTACAACCCTATTCCCTATCTGATACCACTTGTTGGGTTATAATTAATATGGATCTGAATAGGAGAAAAAACACCTAGAGGGGGGTGAATAGGTGTAAACAATAAACACTCAAAAATCTTTGCGTAATAAAACCCAATGCGGAAATGTAAATAACACGCAAGATTTTACGTGGAAAAACTCCAAAACCAGGAGTAAAAAAATACGGGACCGATCACACGGTGAAATCAATTAAGATTAAACACGTACAAAGGTGATATACCGTACTCACACACGACTCAACCTTTTTCCATACGCTCCGAGTTGATCTTCTCCGCTCGCTCCGCAACGCGCCTCGAATCCACGATTTGCGTCCAACGCCGAATCCACGGCGTCCAACGTCGAGTCCACGACGTCTGACCGAATCCATGGTCTCCACCAAGTAGTACGTATCGATCACACGAACGTACCTCGCTCCGAATCCACGAGAGCGGTAGCACCTTGAATCCACAAGGCCACGCGAATCTACGCGCCGATTTTTGGGAAAATCGTTGTTTTGTTGGTGGTGAAAGTCCGCCGAATACTTAGATCAAAGATAGATCGGAAATACCATCTAAGAATTCATTAATTTGATTCTACTAAAAATCTGAGTTTAAAATCCTAGAATCAAATTAATCAATATAGATGAAGAAACATAGAATCAATCTAGTTATTTCCTTTCTTCTCTATCTGTGGATTTCTCTAAATCTCTGTTAATTTTGGATTATGAAATTTTCCACCATACGGATCATTAGATCTTTTTCGGCTTACCCTAAGAAATGAAATTAGGGTTTACTTATAGGTTAGAAACCATTGGAAGTGGATAAGAATCAAAAACTGACTGTAACAAACTTTTTCCCACACGACGGTCCAGACTGAATTTGGCTTGATCCGGACTGTCGTTGTTTTTCAGAGAATTCCTGAAAAAATAGTGTTCGTGGTCCGGACTGAAATAACCACGGTCCGGACTGTTTATGCAATTTCTGCAGAATCCACGTTAGGGGTCCGGACTGAACCAAGGGCGTTCCGGACTGGATTTCCGCATGAACCTACCTACGTTCGGGGTCCGGACTGAAGTAGCCTGATCCGGATCCTAAACATATAACAGTCCAGTTTTCTGATTTTTATGCCATTAAAAATCCATCCAAGTGTTTCTACACAATAAGAAGTATTCAGATCACCAAACTTATTTAGTTGAACATACCTGATCCTTTTGAATTCTTCTTTCTCGAGATTGAGGTATATGGTTCAAACATCTTCATCTTCAATCTTCAAGACTTAAACACTTTCACGAAATGCGCCAATACAAATTCCTTAACAATATGCGGACCGGAGGCGAAGGGACTTGGAGTTCCAAGTCGGAGAGCATGTATTGCTCAAGGAATCACCGTCCAGGGGAATTTGGCAGTTCGGGTTGTGTGGCAACCTGAGTCCGAGATTCGTGGGACCGCATGAGATACTTGAACGGGTTGGTCCGGTAGCTTATCGTTTGGCCATGCCACCTAGTCTTGAGAGGGTACACGATGTGTTTTACGTGTCGATGCTTCGGAAGTATGTACCCGACCCTTCACACATAATCGACGTTTCTTCGATGGAACTAAAAGAGGACTTAAGCTTTGAAGAAACACCGATTCGCATATTGGCAAAAGAGGAAAAGAAGTTGCGTAAGAGGTCCATACCTTACGTGAAGGTCCAATGGAGCAACCACGAAGAACGAGAGGCCACATGGGAATTGGAGTCGATGATGAAAAAGCGGTATTCGGAATTGTTCCTAGTGCCTTTGGGTTAAGTTTCGCACACGAAACTTTTTCTAAGGGGGGAGTGATGTAGTGTCCACGGTTTTCCGGTTAAGTCACCTTCAGAACTTACGGTATTTTCGTTGTATTTTCGTTACCTTGTTTTGGTCGAATTGGTTTTTCTCCTTGTAGGGTTCGAAAAACGGAGCACGGCAGTGTGAACGGCTCTAAATTTCGGTGAGCGGAACTCCCGTTATCTTCTTCCTAAACTTTCTACTTTAAAATCCGTGCGAATGCTCATGTCGGCTGTAGGCGCTTTAAAATTCGTGCCAATTGGAGGTGCTTTCCGAATGGTGTAAAAGACGAATTGAAGAATAGATGGCAGTAAATTACAAAAAGATCGAGGTTGTTAGAATAAGGTAAAGGTTGTTGGGAAATTTAGAAAAGTAGTTATTTTTGTTGCGGACCTCTTATAAATAAAGGGTTCGGGCAAAGGTTTCTACTTTACACACTCAAAGAGAAAATAGAACCCTAGTTGTTCAAATCATAACAAGAAAGATCTTTGTCTTCTTCCTCGAAGGCTTCGTTGGAACACGGGAGTAGGGTATCGGCTTCTTGTTGGAGCACCAGACGAGGGAGCGGCGAATCGACGGGGGAAACCAGAGAGCGGAGGGAGGAGCCGGCGTCGTACCGTTACCTTCTCCGATCCAAAGGTGTGGTGGTTTTCGATATTTTTATGGTTTTAGATGAGGGTTTCATGGATTTTGATGGGTTCGTTTTGGGCATCGTTGGTGTCGGATGTCGCGGGCGAGAGACGGGAGGCCGCCGCCACCGTCGGATTAGACGGGAGGCCGCCGCCGCCGTTAGATGTAACGGGAAGCTGCCGTCGCCGTTGTTAGACGGGAGGTCGCCGCCGCCGTTATCATGTCCGCGAGGCCGTTGCCGCTGTCGTGGTGGTCGCGGGGTCATCGCCGGAGCCGCGGAGGGGAAAAAGGAGCAAAAGAAGCGAAGAAATCGGGAAATATTGGGTTTTACTATTCATTCGGCCCGGCCCAGGCTGCGCGGTCCACCGGACCGACGTGCACCCGGCGCACGCCACCGCAACCCGAAGGCTCGGACCCGGCGCACAGGCGCGTACGCCAGCCCGGGCCAGCAGGCGCGGTCCACGCCTGGGCGTGCATCCGGTGTTGCCGACGCGACCAGGAATTGGTAAACCCGGCTCGCGCTTTCTCCATGCACGGCCCGGCCCAGCTCCCCTCGGCGCACGCTGGATTGATGCGCCCGGTCTGCGCGCGCCACCGCCCCGGAGCATGAACCCGGTCCACGCCTCAGCCGTGCACCAATCTTCAGCCCGAAAGTTTCGGGAGCCCGTTTCGGCCCGTTTTTGGCCCATTTTGTTCCTTTTTTTAGTGTTTTTTATCACGGCGATGTTTTAAGGATAACTTTGTTGAAGTTTATTTTCGGTAGCGTTTGGGGGTGATTTTTGGAGCGTTTCCGTATCGTCTTCTTCGTTGTTTGAGGTGGGTAACTAAACCAAGGAAGAGAACGTGTCGGGCGTTGGTGTCCGACCTTTCTCTCCCTTTTATTTTTTATTTTTGAGCATAACTATTTTAAAAAGATAATAAAGGACAAGGGTGGCACGTTTTGGCAAAACAGTACACCGCAAAAGTGTGATGACCTGGATCTCCGCAGAGCTGTTGTAGAGTGATTGGTGACTTCTAGGGGCCTGTACTGTGTGTTGGAGGTGTTTGTGCACCAATTGGAGACAAGTGGCGGACTTTGGGCTTAAATGGATCACGTGGGTTGACTCCGTCGGATCTTTAGAAGTGGTTTCGCGCGAAACGGATATCAAAATTGGGCTCAGCGCGAAGTTTGAACAAAAGAACACCTTTCCGGATGCCTTCGAGAATTTTTAGAGTTGGAATTTGGCAAAACGGACTGCGGATTTGGATTCAGCGCGCGAAAACGGTGAAAATGGACTACCTACTTGTATTTTTCGGAGCCCGGATGCCGCACACGGATTTCGAGGCAAGGGGGCACTGTTTCGGCGGCTGGGGCAGCGCCGGCGACGGCGGAGGGCGGCGGCGCGGGCTCGGGGAGGCGCAGGCGCGGTGCCGGGCAGGCGCGCGGGCAGGCGCGAGGGCGCGCGGGCAGGTGCGCGGTCCACGGGCCGGGGTGCACCGGAGGGCAGGACACGTGGCGGCTGGCGGTAGGCTGGTGCTGTGGACCGGGTTCACGGAGCAGGAGCATGTGGCCTCGGGGCGCGTGCGTGCAGAGGGCGCAGGCGCGCACGTGGGCCGCGTTGACGCGGTTTCCCGCGATGGGGCGTGCCACGCGTCGGCGCCACGTTGGGCCACGCGTTGTGCGGTGGATGGCCCGCGCGGCTGTCCGCTGTTCGCGGGGCGACGTGGAGGCCCGTGGGGGGTTCGGGCCCGCACAGTGTTTGGCCGGGCCCAACATTGTAGCGGCCCGAATTTTCCGGGCGCCCGAAAGTGGGGACTCAAGCGTCATTTTCTGATTTGTTCTTCCAGCCTATATATAAGCCGAGAACATCTGCAGAGAACTCATTTCCTGCTCATCTTCTCACAGTGCGACCTTCACAAGAATCCCTCCTCTCTCAGAGCTGGTTCCATCTACAGATTATCGGATTTTTTCGAGGCACACATCCCGAGGTTTCCATTTTTACGGCGCGGCGCGACGCTCGTTCATTGTGGTCTCCTTCATCGCGGTTTGGGTACGAGGACTCCTCCGGCTTACCCCGACCACAGTTTTCCTCGATTCTTGCGCCGTTGGCTTCATAATAGGTAGGGCTACGATCTTCGTGATTTAAGTTTCCCCTCGTTTCAAGTTTATCTTAGAGTTTCCCGAGCTTTCTTGTGACCCTCTTTCTGGGGCGGAGTTTTGGATAGCACATCGGTGTTTCGGTGATATCTTCGCGCACAGGCGTCGGATCGAGGCGTGCCAATAGGCGTTTTTCATCTATACAGCACAAGGAACAACCTTGAATTTTTTGGGATTTTTCTGAATATCTTCCGAAGGTGAACAATCCCTGTTTACAGAACTTTGTGCTATAGATTTTGAGAATGGTTTATTTCGGGGTGGTTCCCTTGTGGAATTTGTATCTTAGTGTAGGAAACTCGGATTTGAACGTGCAGGTACTCGTTTCTACCGGTTCGTCGTGAGGATCGTGACAGTATTTTTCTTGGAATTTTTCGAGCCTTTTCCGCAGGTAAAAACAGGGCAACACTGGACTGTTGTGTTTGGACAGATTTTGTTGGAGCTTTGTATGTTTAATTGTGTATGTTTTGGGGCATGTTGTACAGTGTTTGTGACGGTCGACTGACTTGGGCGAGGACTTCACTTTTGGACTTGTAATTAGCGATCGAGGTGGGTGGTTGTTGTTTACCTCTATTTTGACATGCTCACTAGGATTATTAGAGTGATCTCCCAATGTTAGGATTATTGATTAACGAGTGGGGATGGAACTTATGGATGCTTGTTTGGACATATGGATTGCTATGTTAGCACTTAACCTTGCATGTGGAATTGAATATTTAATTGGGACTATATGATTTATCCTGTTAGTGGTATTACTTGAGGATATGTGACATGCATAGGTGGATACCGTTAATGATCAATTACTTAAATTATGTTTCCTTGAGAACGCTTGCATGCTTGTATGGACATCTAGATAGGCCATCTTTTATCGCTACACTTTTATGTTGGAACTTGACTTAGGAGAAACCATGTTTTCTTCTTTTCTCCTTTTGTTAGTCAGGTGGTTCATATTGCTCGGGTTTGAGCAGGGGTTTGGGATAGTGTAGCCGGGGCCTGGATTGTGGATTATGGGTTTTGGCGCGACCGCGGATATTGGGCGGTTAACCGAATGTCGGTTATATGACATCGGTGATAGGGCATGATTATGGACTAGAGGGCTTTGTGGCAACCGCGGATTTTGAGCGGTTGACCGGAAGTCAGGGGTTGGACCTGATGTAGTCGGTAGAGTTGCGGCTACCGCGGATAGTAGGCGGTTGACCGGATATGTATTATTTTACCCAATTTTGGATTGGGGGTTATAGCGGCTACCGCGGATAGTAGGCGGTTGACCGGATGTCGGATGTGGGACATGATTGTGATTGTGGGTTATTCCGGCGACCGCGGATATTGGCGGTAGACCGGAGGTCGGTTGTGAGACCTGGTCGTGGATTTTGGGGTATTGCGGCAATTACGGATATTGGGCGATTGACTGGATGATTACTTATGCATCAGATTGGGAATCAGTTTTCTTTTAGTGGAGGGTTGTGTTCCACTGGGCCTTTATAGTTGTGATCCAATCCTGCTTTTGATACTTATCACACCGGCGCGGTTATTGCCCGGTGATGCTTTCCTCGTGTGGGTCGCTCCCCTCGAGTTCCCCTCCGGAGGCTGGGGCCAGATAGTTTTTGACAGTTTTGCTATCACATCGGCGCGGCTTATTTGCCCGATGATGAGGGCGGCAGCAGGAGTTTTGCTATCACATCGGCGCGGCTTACTTGCCCGATGATGAGGGCGGTACAGATTGGGTTCATCTGGGATGGTTGGTTACTGTTGCATACGGTTATTCCAGTCTAGGACTGCATTTTAGAGGCATAGTAGTGGTAGTTTCCTTTCTTCAGCAGTCATTATTGCTTACCACACTTCTTTCCTTTTTGCCTCTGGTAGACCTAGTGGGTGTGTCAGAGTTTGAGATTTTACCCACTAGGGGAGGCTACTGGTTTACTAGTAGTTCTCACCCTCATTCTTCTTTCCTCTTTTTCTTCTCCCTTGTTTTGCAGTGTCTTCTACGGGTGCTGCTGGGCTTTCAGCGGCGGGTCGAGGAGAGAGGACGGCTGAGTAGATAGATCTCGAGGCAGGATGAGCGAGTTAGCTGGACTGTTGGTGTACCCATGTTTCCTCAGACGGTTGTACTTTTACTTTTGGGACTGGCTTTTGCCAGCAGGTTGTATTTATCTTTGGTGAGCTGGGAGGGACTGATGTATCATTTATACGGAAGTATTGTATTTTATTTCCAGTTTCAGTCTGAGATGTATTAGTTTTAGTTCAGCTCTGTTTTTATTGCTATTTTTTTTATTATCTCTTATATCTGAGCAGGTTTTAGCGCTTCGTGTACGCGGAAAATACCGTGTGCACAGCGGATCTGTAGACGGGCCCGGGTTCTGGTTTACACCCGGGGCGTGACAGATTAGTTGGTATCAGAGCTTAGGGATAGGTCAGTTGGTACTTAGGAAACCCTAGGCTTTTGGGCGGACCCTAGGATGTTAGTGCGTGAGAGACGCGACATTTTGCGAAAGTCGGTAATTTGTTTATTTGACTCTTCCTGTGAGTGAAGAGGGATCGACATATCCTATTTTTGTGGGACAGTTATGTTGGATGCAGGCAACATAAAGTTACAAAAATAGAGGGATGTCTTTGACATTCGCTTGATTGGGTCGAGTTTTTGGGGTGTGCTGATTTGTGATTTTGTCGTGGTGAGCGGTGTCTCCCCGACGTTAGGCCCTGACCCGGGTGCACCTTGGTGCGACAGTTAGGTCTGAGCTGGTTGTTTCGGGCCGGATACCCAGATTGGAGTCTGAGAGCTCCGGACCCGAAGGGTAGGAGTGTTGGGGGCAGATCAGCGGTGTAGTGACACAGTTGTCGGAGCAGTGACACAGTTGTCGGAGAAGTGCAGTGACACATTTGTCGGAGCAGTGACACAGTTGTCGGAGTAGCGCAGTGACACAGTTGTCGGAACAGCGCAGTGACACAGTTGTTGGAGCAGTGGCACAGTTGTTGGAGCAGCGCAGTGGCACAGGTTTCGGAGTAGCGAGTAGCCCCCTCCGTCCCGACGTTTAGTGCTGGGGCACCGAGGCAGGGTGGATAGTTGACAGCGGGAAAGCTGTGGGATTGCTTTGATCGAGTGAGCCAGTTTTGGCGGATGAGTCATTCCGATTCGTGGGATTGAGTAGGGAACCTTTGGAGGTAGGGTCGTGTTCGGTGGGGGATAGAGAGTACTTGGAGGCCTTTTGTGTCAAGAGTTAACGCAGTTGCTGAACTGCACGCTCCATGTGTAGAGGGACGGGGCGCATAGGATGTGAGTGTCTGAGAGTGGATTGCGCCAGGATACCTTTTAACTCGTTGGGTCCCTCCATTACGGATTAGGGACGCCTCATTGGAGTAGGCGCCGGGTATGGAGCGTGGCATTGTAGTTCCTTTGGATTGGGATCTGCCGCCTGAGGCGAGTTCTGATTGAGGCGCTTGGCGCCGGGTGATGGATGACAGATCAGTCGGATGAGGCATTCCCGATTTCTTTTTCCAGGATAGTGGATTTTTTAGACTGTCAGAGCACATAGGTTACAGCGGTCGGTGTGGTGGTAGGTTTGAGTTGTTCCAGGCTCTTGGGTTCGTATCTTTTTGATACGGGAGTATTCCCTTCTTGGTGGGTAATGCTTTTGCTTCATTGCTTGGGTTAGGGGTAGGATGGTCACCACGTGCACGGGAGGCTTATTTTTCCCGATCACGCTTCGCACGTGGAGGAGAGTTGTTGGTCCAACCCGGTGCAGCTTGAGTCCTGGATTTTGCCGGTAGACCTGATGGTCTTGGCTCAGCTGCGGGATGTTGTTGTGGTCCCCGTTGGGCTGGCTGGTTCGGTTTTTCTTTCGCGGCGGTTGATTATGCCGCGAGGACGGTTTTCTTGGGGAGCCAGGCCCGGAGGTGTTGGTGTACCTGGGTTTCCTGAGGGTTATCTTCGCCTCTATGGTTTTGACTTCATGAGCGAGGCGGATGTTTCGCAGTGGATGCGTAGCCTTTTTGGCTGGTGTGGTTGAGGGGCCTACGGCAGTGCCGAGACTCGGGGATACCCCCTTTGGTTGCGAGTTCCCGGCTATTCTCCTATCGGAGTTGTCTAGCATGTCACTAGTTTGAGAGTTGAGGACACAACTCCAGGATTCGATGTTTTGGAAATTTTGTCAGACCAAGTGTGTCGCCTTTGGGGGCGCCGGTGCTATTCGAGTTGTGGAAGGTTGGTTCACTTCGGCTTTGTGTGGATCCCCGGGAATTTGATGAAGTGACCATCTGGAGCTAGCACCCTTGTCGAGCATGGAGGATTTGATTTACCAGCTGTAAGGGTCCCGGGTCTTCCTGAAGGTGGATTTGTAATCTGGTTTTCTCGACTGCATATGGCTATGTGTTGATGTCGGAGAGTTGGGGAATTGCTTCTACATCCCGACGGTATAAAGATTAGAGATCAGAGTCTACATGATCAGTTTGGGGGACTTATATTGGATACCTCGGGGGTACGGAGGTACTCGGATCGAGCTTTTGTGCCGATGGACTTGTGGTTGGATTATCGGGGGCCCTGGGAGGAGTGGATGCTTTTGCCGATGCAAGCTACTTGGTCACTCGAGCGGTTAGCCCAGCTGTACCGGGATGAGGTGGTGCGGTTTTCTAAAATGCCCGCCTCTATTTTGTTCTAGTTAGAGACCCGAGGATTGTATCGCGTCTCTGGAGGAGGTATTAGACAGCCTTGGGAGCTTGAGTGGTGGATGATTGGATATTTACCCCCTCTATTTGGTTGAGGTTCCGGGTTGAGGAATGATTTTAGTTTTGAGGACGAAACTTTCTCTTAGTGGGGGAGGATGTGATGACCTGGATCTCCGCAGAGATGTTGTAGAGTGATTGGTGACTTCTGGGGGCCTGTACTGTGTGTTGGAGGTGTTTGTGCACCAATTGGACACAAGTGGCGGACTTCTGGCTTAAATGGATCACGTGGGTGATTGGTTGACTCCGTCGAATCTTTAGAAGTGGTTTCGCGCGAAACGGATATCAAAATTGGGCTCAACACGAAGTTTGGACAAAAGAACACCTTTTCGGATGCCTTCGAGAATTTTTAGAGTTGGAATTTGGCAAAACGGACTGCGGATTTGGATTCAGCACGCGAAAACGATGAAAATGGACTACCTACTTGTATTTTTCGGAGTCCGGATGCCGCGCATGGATTTCGAGGCAAGGGGGCACTGTTTCGACGGCTGGGCAACGCCGGCGACGGCGGAGGGCGGCGGCGCAGGCTCGAGCAGGTGCAGGCGCGGCGGCGGGCAGGCGCGGGCAGCGCGCAGTGCGCGGGCAGGCGCGCGGCCAGGCGCGCGGGCAGGTGCGCGGTCCACGGGCCGGCGTGCACCGGAGGGCAGGACACGTGGCGGCTGGCGGTAGGCCGGTGCTGTGGGCGGGGTCCAAGGAGCAGGAGCGGGTGGCCTCGGGGCGCGTGCGTGCAGAGGGCACAGGCGCGCACGTGGGCCTCGTTGACGCGGTTTCCCGCGATCGGGCGTGCCACGCGTTGGGCCACGCGTCGCGAGGTGGATGGCCCGCGCGGCTGTCCGCTGTTCGCGGGGCGACGTGGAGGCCCGTGGGGGATTCGAGCCCGCACAGTGTTGGGCCGGGCCCAACACTGTAGCGGCCCGAATTTTCCGGGCGCCCGAAAGTGGGGACTTAAGCGTCATTTTCCGATTTGTTCTTACAGCCTATATATAAGCCGAGAACATCTGCAGAGAGCTCCTTTCCTGCTCATCTTCTCACAGTGCGACCTTCACAAGAATCCCTCCTCTCTCAGAGCTGGTTCCATCTACTCATTCCCGAATTTTTCCGCGGCACGCATCCTGAGGTTTCCATTTTTATGGCGCGGCGCGACGCTCGTTCATTGTGGTCTTCTTCATCGCGGTTTGGGTTCGAGGACTCCTCCGGCTTACTCGGACCACTGTTTTCATCGATTCTTGCGCCGTTGGCTTCATGACAGGTAGGGCTACGATCTTCGTGATTTGAGTTTACCCTCGTTTCGAGTTTATCTTGGAGTTTCCTGAGCTTTCTTGTGACCCTTTTTCTGGGGTGGAGTTTTGGACAGCACATCGGTGTTTCGGTGATATCTTCGCATACAGTAGTCGGATTGAGGCGTGCCAATAGGCGTTTGTCATCTACACAGCGCAAGGAACATCCTCGAATTTTCTGGGATTTTTCTGAATATTTCCCGAAGGTGAACAATCCCTGTTTACAGAACTTTGTGCTACAGATTTTGAGACTAGTTTATTTCGGGGTGGTTCCCTTGTGGAATTTGTATCTCAGTGTAGGAAACTCGGATTTGAACGTGCAGGTACTCGTTTCTACCGGTTCATCGTGAGGATCGTGACAGTATTTTTCTTGGAATTTTTCGAGCCTTTTCCGCAGGTAAAAACAGGGCAACACTGGACTGTTGTGTTTGGACAGATTTTGTTGTAGCTTTGTATGTTTAATTGTGTATGTTTTGGGGCATGTTGTACAGTGTTTGTGACGGTCGACTGACTTGGGCGAGGACTTCACTTTTGGACTTGTAATTAGCGATCGAGGTGGGTGGTTATTGTTTACCTCTATTTTGACATGCTCACTAGGATTATTAGAGTGATCTCCCAATGTTAGGATTATTGATTAACAAGTGGGGATGGAACTTATGCATGCTTGTTTGGACATATGGATTGCTATGTTAGCACTTAACCTTGCATGTGGAATTGAATATTTAATTGGGACTATATGATTTATCCTGTTAGTGGTATTACTTGAGGATATGTGACATGCATAGGTGGATACCGTTAATGATCAATGACTTAAATTATGTTTCCTTGAGAACGCTTGCATGCTTGTATGGACATCTAGATAGGCCATCTTTTATCGCTACACTTTTATGTTGGAACTTGACTTAGGAGAAACCTTGTTTTCTTCTTTTCTCCTTTTGTTAGTCAGGTGGTTCATGTTGCTCGGGTTTGAGCAGGGGTTTGGGATAGTGTAGCCGGGGCCTGGATTGTAGATTATGGGCTTTGGCGGCGACCGCAGATATTGGGCGGTTGACCGGATGTCGGTTATAGGACATCGGTGATATGGCATGATTATGGACTAGAGGGCTTTGTGGCAACCACGGATTTTGGGCGGTTGACCGTGTCGGGTTATGTATAATTGGATCTAAATAGGAGAAAAAAACACCTAGAGGGGGTTGGATAAGTGTAAACACTAAACACTCAAAAATCTTTGCGATATAAAACCCAATGCGGAAAAATAAATAACACGCAGAGATTTTTACGTGGAAAACTCCAAACCGGAGTAAAAAACCACGGGACCGATAACACGGTGAAATCCACTAGAATTAAACACGTACAAGGTGATATACCGTACTCACAGACGACTCAACCTTTTTCATACGCTCCTAGTTGATCTTCTCCGCTCGCTCCACGACGCTTCTCGAATCCACGATGTGCGTCCAACGCCGAATCCACAGCGTCCAACGTCGAGTCCACGACGTCCGACCGAATCCACGGTCTTCACTCAGTAGCACGCTTCGAATCCACGAACGTACCTCGCTCTGAATGCACGAGAGCGGTAGCACCTTGAATCCACAAGGCCACGCGAGTCCACGCGCCGGTTTTGGGGTAAATCGTTGTTTTTTGGGTGGTGATGATCCGCCGAATACTTAGATTAAAAATAGATCGGAAATACCATCTAAGTATTCATTGATTTGATTCAACTCAAAATGTGAGTATGAAAACCTAGAATCAAATCAATCAATATAGATGAAGAAACATAAGATAGAATCTATGATTTCCTTTCTTCTCTATATGTGGATCTTAGGCCGTATAAAAGATGACGGCTACTTTTTCTATTATGTGGATTTTTGGACTGGCCCTAGAAAAAGAATCATAGGGTCTATTTATAGGTTAGAAACCCTTGGAAAAAGATAAGGATCAAAAACTATCTTTTTCTGGAATTTTTACATGACGACGATCCGGATCGGAGATCGGCGATCCGGATTGCAGTAGTGAGAAAAACAGATTCCAGAAAAACGAAGGTTCGGGATCCGGATCGAAGTGCTTGATCCGGATCGTTCATACAGTTCACCAAACAACAACGTTCGGGATCCGGATTGCAGTAGCCTGATCCGGATCGCTCAAATAAAATGGTAAACCCAGTGTTCGGTATCCGGATCAAGGGAAGCTACGATCCGGATTGAACTGATGTATGAACGAACCACCTTCGGGATCCGGATTGCAAAGCCCGATCCGGATCCTGAACATGTCCCATGTCCAGTTTTTGATAATTATGCAATTACAAGTTCATCCAAGTGTTTCTACACTATAAGAAGTATTCGGATCACCAAAGATATTAAGTTCAACATACCTGATCCTTTTGAATTCTTCTTTCTTGAGATTGAGTTATATGATCCAACCTTCTTTACCTTCAATCTTCAAGACTTAACCGAATTCACGAAATACGCCAACTTAAATTCCGTAACAATCTCCCCCTTTGGCGGTTTCGTGACAAAACATAGATCCACTCAAGAAAATTCAAAAAGATATTTTTGTTGCTATCACCATACAACAAAAATTTACAATGGAGATCCAAAATAAAATACATGAGTTAAACTCCTAAAACAGACTCTAGACTTAGACATCTGTACTCTCTGCAAAAGAAATCATTCTTGACAAAAGAAATCGTTAGATACCTCAAGAATTTTATATCATTCAAAAACCACATACAGAGATGAAGTTTATACTCATTTATACTTACCATGACATTTATACATTCAGATATGTAAATTGATCATAGTTAAAACACCAACATATCTTCTATGCAATCAAAATCCAAATGTCATGTTAGTGAACATCAACTTGTTAGTTATATTACATGCCCAAATAGTTAGTCGAATAGTTAGTCGAGGCATGCATTCAAACACAAATGAAAACCGAAAGTTGAAGTTCTACTTACCAAGTTCTACTTACCTCTATAGTTTCAAGTTTCTTTCCCACACACATTGTATCTTTGTTTATCTCTCTCTCCCCCTTTTTGTCACAAAAGTTTAGCCAAAAAATACCAAAATGGAGAGAATGGTTAACAGTTCAAGTTTGAGAACTAAAAACTAAAAACTAAAACGTAAAACCTGCACAAAAGAAAGTTAAAAATCTGAATAAGAAAAAGAAATTAGAAGGATACAGATTATTCAGACTCCTCTGAACTGATACAACCAAGAATTTGGAAGATTTTCTTTAATCGCTTGTTCATTGATGACTGATTCTTATTTACCTTCTTTATTTCTTCCTTTACCTCAATAAGTTCATTTGATATACGTTCTTGCTCGTTGGAGAGCCTTTGCTGTTCTTTATAGATTGAGGTAACTGATGCATCATCATCAGAAGTTGATGGAGGTGCTCGTTGTGCTGGTTGGACTGGAGGAGTTGCTGCCGGTGCAGAGGTTGTCGCTTGTTGTTGTTGTGCTCGTTGTCGGTGAGGAGGTAATATGGGCTCGTCTTGCTTTGTCGAGAGAGACTCTACAATTGTTGTTTCATTGATCGTTCCTAAACTGTGCATGTAGGAACTCGCATTTGTGTCAGCTTTCAATTTGCGAAGAATGCGCATGATGATCATTGGATAAGGTAGTCTCTCTGAGGGGTGAGCATGTTCCACATAGCGAGCCATCCTCGCCCAGATGATGTAAGGGATGTTTAAGTTTGCTCCCATTGCTGCTGTCGGGTTTCCAAGAAGATAAAGGAATAACATCCTATCCCATCGAAGAACCTTCGTGTTCATATTTGGAAGGACGTTATAGCAGACAATGAAGTTTAAGTAGCGATACTCAGGTCGTAGCTCTTTTGAAAAGACTGAGTTTCCTGCTGACGGAGTATCGGGCAGACAGATGCCATCAACTACCACTCTCCAGGAGTTGGTGTTGAAAACTTGATTCTTCAGATAATGAGCGCCATCGGCTCGGGACGTCATCCCTAATACCTCTCCAATCAGTTGAGGGGTTACTTTAATCTTAACATTTTTGACCAAGGTTTGAAAGTCTCGACGACCGCTCTCCTGATCAACGAGATAGCAAGCATTTTGATAGAACATCCTCACTGAGTGAAGACAATACCCAGTGGTCTCGGGGAAATCGCAAATGGGAGCAAGACCTGTCTGGTCATACAGAGTCCCAAATGCCGGAGATCTTTCCTTCAAGGCTTTGACATTAACATGTCTTTCGCCAATGCATTCCCTGTTTTCAAAGTCCTTTATCCTAGCAGAGCTGATAAAGTCTTGTGGAGGTGCTTGGCTATCAACTGGTTGCTCAATGGAGATTCCTCGAGCACTCCCTCTTTTGCGAGCAACGCTTTTTCTTCTTGTTTTCCCAGAAGTTTCTTCCATTGGAGCTTTCCCCTTTTCAGCAGCAGTAGACGGAGCCTTCGATGTCTCCGCAGTCGCTTTTCCCTTTGAAGCAGTGGGAACAGTTGTTGCTTCAACTTGCAACTCATCCCAATCGATCGATTCCGTCTCAGATTCTATATCGGAGTCATCTTTTGCTTTCTTCGCTTTCTTAGCCCTCTTGGGCTTGACAGTGTCTCTCGTATGTACCATAGCAGCCAGAAGAAGAATGATCCACGTGATCACCATTGCTATTGGTTTCTTGTGAGGAAAAAAAACTGTGAGCAACACCTCAAGAACACGAAAAAATTGTTAATTTTCAAAAATTAGAAAAATTGTACCCAAACAATCATTATCGTGTAGAGAGACTAAGAATCAAATTAGTTTTGCAAAAAGAATTTTAAAACTAGATAAATCGCATGATTTTTGAAAATTCTCATTATATGCCCTAAAACCGAAATTTTTGAAATCGAAGGCCAAAAATCCGTTTATCTTGAGAATACCTAGCATATAATCAAAACTAATCTACCCAGAGTTCTTATTTCAAAAGAAATTTGATCAAAAACCATCCACAAACGAAATAGATATAAGAATTTCATCACGTTTTGAGGAGGAATAAGAAAAACTGAGAAAAACCGAGATTTTGATCAATAAAACTTACTTGGAATCGAAGATTTGAGTTTGAAAGCTTCCAAGATGGATGAATTCTAGAGAGAGAAGCTCTGGAAACTTTGGAACAAAAGATTGGAGTAAAAGAAATCAAAACCTTTTTGTTCTATATAAAACCCTAGCCGCGATCCGGATCAGTTCGTGATTACGATCCGATCGGCTACCCGCAGAGAAAAACTGCGTTCGGGATCCGGATCGGCCGGTCCAATCCGGATCGGCTGCCCGCAGAAGAATATCTGCGTTCGGGATCCGGATCGGCAGGTCCAATCCGGATCGGCTCCAACTTTTTCTTCAGAAAATTTCAGAGAAATTCTAGAAAAACCAGAAAAAGATTGTAAGCACTTTTGTGTATCAACTTTCAATGAAAATCATCGTTTCATACAACAAGAAATAGATTATACCAAATCTATCAATAACATCCAACAAATGAAACGAAAATTTATAAAAATTAAATCCCTTAAAGTTGAACAACTTCAATTACATCTAACTTGATCTTATGAGTAATGCCTTTATCAAATCATCAATTCGGTAAAGAAAATGAAATACAAAGATCAATAGATGTCTAACATCCCAGATAAGTTAGATAATATATCTAGTCAATTTATTGAAGAGAGTGGCTCTTTGAGCATCTTTCATTAAAATTCCCACCTTATACCAACCTTGAAATTTTGACAGAGTCAAGTATTTCAACATGCATTTTATTTAATTAAACTTGAAAAACCTTGCTTGGTATACATGTGGTAGCTGCACACAGTACTCGGACGACCGAGGTGGTAGCTCTTTCCTCCATGTGGTGGTAGTTTTCACACTCCTCATTGGGATGTAACTCTTTCCACATCTTTTGAGCATAATACTTTTTCTTTGACTCCCCCTCAATTGGCTATTAATTATCTAAGATATAAAGTATTTAGCCAAATATTGATCTCGATTTCATACTCGACTAAACAGTCAAATAAGATAAAAACTATACCAAGAGATCATCGAGAGAGAAATTGACTTTGATCAAAACAAAGATGAGTTAATTGACATAAATGATCATTGCATCAAATGAAATATTATGATATCTAAGGCATAATAGATTTCTAAATATATAAAAGGATGCAGTTAAAGTCAATCAAAACTAATGCTCAATTAATGTTCTATGTCTATGCATAGATAATGAACAAACACACAAAAACAAAACCTAACCTAAACAAAAGTTTCAAAAAGAGGTTATTTCAAGGAAAGCATTCCAATTGCTTTACGCAAATGAGTAAAACGTTTTTGATCCAAAGGTTTTGTTAACAAGTCAGCTAATTGATCTTCAGTTGAAATGTAGGAAATTTGAAGAATATTTGATTCAACTAGCTCTCTAAGAAAATGATATCTATGTTCAATGTGTTTTGTTCTAGAGTGCAACACAGGGTTTTTTGAAATATTTATAGCACTAGTGTTGTCACATAAAACAGTTACCGAAGTTGCTGAAATCCGGAAGTCGCTCAACACGCTTTTCATCCAAATGAGTTGAGTTGAACAACTACCCGCTGAGATGTATTCCGCTTCGGCAGTCGAGAGTGCAATGCAGTTTTGCTTTTTACTATGCCATGCAACAAGACAATGGCCAAGATAAAAACATGCACCACTCGTACTTTTCCGATCATCCACAGATCCTGTCACGCCCCGAGTTCAAAAACCAGCGTATAAATTTTTTTTTTTTTAATCAGAGTTGCAAAAACAGCCAGGGCAATGACAGACCGCCACATATATAGAAGAGTCCCAATCCCCTTTGGAATTGAGCCTTTTCTATATATGCACGGCTAGCTTGGCAACAACATCAGAGTACTAACTACGTACAACTACAAGCAAAAGTTACAATTAACTTTACAATTATTTACATCTGAATTACAACTCTTTTCTTTAACATCAAATAATACATGAACTTTCGGCTGTCCAGGGTCAACATCTAACACGGAATCTCACCAACACGTCCCGACATCCCAGCACCCGCTCGGCCTGAAAAACAGTCACCCGAGGGTGTGAGACACACCGGAGTGTATCCCAGTGGGCACGACGAGCCGAGAAATAGCAGATCGTACCTACTGGTATACAATACTAGAGGATAGTAATAATCAGGGGTTAGAATAATCAGATAGGCAATCATGAAGATCAACAGATATATAATCACAGTTAGGATATGCAGATATATAACTGGTGCTGTAAAGAAAGCAAAACTTATAATCTGGGTACAAGCATAGAAGATACTTTTAGCAGAATTTAAAATAGGACAAACATGTATCAGGATAATCAACGCATCAAGGAGTAGGACAACCAGCAAGATAACAATGAAACTATAATCAAAGGCATCACAAAGAATCATATACAGGCAGATAACTAGAAGCCAGATCAAAGAATCAAGGAGGCTTGTTAAAGCAACTTAACAACACATGCATCAAATAAATGAAAACACAAAGACCCAATCACAAGCTACCATATTGGCCTTCACAAGACCTCAGGCAAGGCTGCCCACTTGGCACCACCTGGTTGACATTCCCCAAACTAGGGTCACGGGTTGCCTCAGCTAACCACTTTACCAGTAAAGTACACCGCTACGGGGGATCAGTCCGCTAGTGTACGTGAAGAACAACGGTGCGGGCGAATCATGTGCAAATGCTCAAACTGGCGGTCCACTGACCGGGTAATCGGCAACAAGCCGGGAAATCCCCACTGGGATGCAATAACCAAATCAACTGAATCTCAACTCATATGCAAGACCAAGGCAAATCTCAACTCAGCATAAGCTCAACCGAAAAACTCAACTCAATCATGCAGACCAACCAAATAATACAAAACTTAAACACATATTTCTAAGAAAACTGTTTTGAAAAGTCCACACCCCGAAGAGCATTGCCTTCGTCCTATCAAACAAGAACAGACTCAGGCGACACTACGAAGCTTGGGTTTCCAAACCTCGCAGAGCAATTGCCTTTGTCCTATCAAACAAGAACAGACTCCGGCGACCCTACGAAGCTCGGTAAAAATATCAGTTAAACAAATCTATGTGCTCAGCAGTGTATCATTTGATCGACAGGACAAACAGGCTTACTCATCAACCATGGAAATGTTCCAAGATAAGATATAAATACCAGAGGCACTAAGAATAATCATGTAAGGTAGAATAGAACTGATAACAGGCGTAGCTCAACTATCAGATGACCAAACAGGCATGGCAATATGTAGAGCAATAATATAACCACTGGAAACAACTAATCAGCAGATATGGTAAAGATCACTAAAGAAGATCATAATCAGGCATAAAGCAGGTATGACGTAGCAAATAACTGAATCAAAGGAAGGCAGGCTCAAGCATTGGTAGATCAATATAATAATCAAGCATAGGAGTGCAACTACGAAATGGCCAATCAGTCAAAGCAACTAACAGTAATATATATTGTAACCAAAGGCAGACAGGCTCAAGATAAACTAGGTAACCAAAAATAGGAGTCCAACCAATACCGTACACCGAGGGCCGAACTGATAAAGCCCGGACCGAAGATAACCCACCTGTGAAATCGCAGGCGACTAGACTGAATCGACTGTACGCTCAGAACCAGATGCAAACTGGACAGACCTGAATCAAACATATTGATCAGGGATCGATTTTAACTCTAACTTATTTCAAGTCAACTTAACCCTTTTAAGTACTTAACCTCAGCGTTTGACAATCACACTTAGACCAACATAATCTTTTTAGCACTGTTTTCGCTCGTTCTTTCAACTGAAGATTCATTTTAACGAACCGTCACTTCCAGCAGGTGACATTTATCTTGCTGAACACCGTGCTCACCAATTTGCGGCAGCACGGGACCCGAGGAAAACTTCGGGCCACAAAATACTCTTCCAACATAGCCTATACGCATTTTTGTTTCTCCGGCTTATCAAAATCAATTTCTAACGCGAGCATCGCGTCCAGTGACCCCAAATTAGCCAGGAATACACTGTCGCGGCTTTGCAAACAGCCCGGAACATTGTTTTGTTCAAACATTACATTTAAAGGTTGGTTTATCTACAACTTCGAATCTAATCATCATATAATAAAACTTTGTATATCAAAGTGGCTCTGGACAGTGCCAGGATACCAGGGCTCACCTTTGGGCAGCCCAGAAACTGCTGGATCAAAGAGATCCAAAGCCTTGCTCTCTAACAATGTGTACAATGCTCTAAACTTAGTTCCACACAGATCTGATTGATCTGAAGTGAGCATCAAGCTCAGGGGACATTTTTAAGCAAGTTTCATTTTTACAGTAATGTGAAATTCCAAAGTTTCCTTCATTGTGGCATTTAATCAAACAGGTGGTATGCACAGTTTGTTAACATTCCCATAACACCATTCACAACTTGATTCTCTGCAACCAAGGCATCTGAGGGCTTCCAACTTGGATCAACTAGATCCACTGAGTTTCTGGAGTATTTCCCCTCAACTGGAGCAACCTCAGAACCCCGGGTTGGCCGAGCTCCATGATGAAGAAGATGAAGCTTTGCATTGATTTTCGTGATGCTCCATCCGAAGGGTCTGGGGCTCAACCAAAAGCACCAGTAGGTGCCATTTGCTTCACTGAAGCGTCCCATACCCTTGGCTGGCCTCGGGGTGCGGCGGCGGCGGCGGTGAAGGAAGCTCCATCTCGAGCTCCTTGGGCTCTAATGGTGGATTTCCACAGAGCCAACCAGAAGCCCCCAGACTTGCATGGGAGTTTCCCTGGGATCATACGAAGCTTCCCGAACCTACCACCCCGGCCGGAGTTGGCCGGAGCGCCGGCGGCGGCTTCATGGTTCCATTTCGAACCCAACTCGGCCGTACCTTCCATGGCTTGCATGGGAGCCATGCAACTGCATGGTTGGGATCCCCTTGGTCCCAAAAACTGTCCTGGGTAGGTGGCCGGCGTCGGAGAAGCTCGCCGGCGCCGGAGTTGAAAGTTCGGCCAACATGCAAAAATCCCGAAAGCTAGGGCTTCAAACTGCCACTTCCCTGCTTGATCAAACTCCACCAAATTTGGTGGAGTTCTTCCTCATCCACTACAGTCCGAGCCTACCAAGTTTGGCCCAATTCGGTCCACTGGTTGCAGGGCTGTGATGAGGCGGAGCAATATTAGGTTTCCGGCGAGATTATTCTCTCGCCGGCAACCGGCTATGCATGGGAGCTCGGGCTTGTGCAGGGAGCATTCTTAGGGCCTAGGAATTCTACTGCATATGGTCTAGGGTGCTAACAACTAACGGTTAGGGACTCTTACCTTGGCCGAGCTCGGGGAAGAAGGGATGAAGCCGGAATCTGGGTTCTTTCTCCACGCGCAACCTCAGCAACCTCCAGAACTACTCCACGGATCCAGAGGAAGCCAAAGAGCACTTCAAAACCCAACTTGATGGAAGTTGGTTCCAACTTCTTCTTTCTCTCCCTTACTTGGTTTACTCTAATGGTGATGGTGTTCCTTTGGTCATCAGCACCTCGGGCTGGTTCAGGAAGTAGCAGAGGCTCCCCAGATTGCGAGAAGATCCTCCAGAAAGTTCAGAAGCAAGTTGCTCCAATCCTTCACCCTCCTCTCTCTCTCTCTCGGCTTAAACTCTAATGGTGTTTGGTCCTTAGTGTTCCCAGCATCCGAAGCCAGGTCTGGGAGATACAAAGGATCAAGAAACGCCTAGGATTCCCCAACCAACTCCTCGTGTACACACCAAAGAAGACCAAAAGCCATCTTTGGATTTAATGCAAATTTTCTTTTAGATTCTCTTCTCAAACCGGGTTCACACATAACCCACTCATCCGGGGTCTGCACAGTAGGTGCAATTTGCACCCAACACCTTATCCTATAAGCCCCTTAAATTTAGATACATAAAATACTAACATTTTATTGAAAACACTCCATTTTTGGTGCATTTCACGTATTTCAAGAAAATTCGTTCGACGAATTGCGAAATGGACTTCGCCACGACGTCCGGCTCGTCGAGACCTGTCAGGTAGCGTATTTGTTTGGTTCGTTTGACGACCAGATAAAAAGTCGTTCCATCTTATTTGACAGTATACAGTGCGTTGCACGCACTTCGATGCACCCGGGTCGCCAAACGCGAAAACCGTCAGTGCCATTGCGCTCAGAACGTCGAAATTAGTTAGGATCCATTACTCATACCCCTATGTTAGGGTTCCAGACGGCGAAACGGCCGTTAGTGATAAAAAAGGGATTAAAAATAGGGATTACTATTCACAACTTAAGTTGTGGGACCCGTTTTTGATTTCTGATTTCTGGAAGATCCGACCGTCGGATCGAAAACATATGAATATGAAACTTCTATGTTTCGACGAGACGATCGCAATGGTGATCTCGGATTTTCCAGATCAGACCCCGATCAAAAGTCGATATTTCTGGGCCACTATTGACCCACTAATTGCCCATTTTTGCTATTTTAATAATTCTGAAAATTATTTAAACTTAAATTTTGAATTTTAAAAAAATTACGGTTACTACATCACCCACCACTTATAAGAAGTTTCGTCCCCGAAACTTATCTAAACCACTATTAAGCCTTTAACGGGTTTGCAATTGACAATCAGTCACAAAGCGTCGTTAACTCTCAGGCTACTCATTTAGTCCCAATCTGAATATTCCCCATTACAGGGCAGAGTATTTCTCAGTTCTTTCGAAAGTACGTTGTCGGCCGCCAACGTGCTTACCAAAAGAAAGGCGAAATACCATAGATCTGTCGCCAACCACTAGTTGGGGATACAACTCACATCTGAAGGTACATTACATACCTCCCTACACAGTCACTATGCCAAAACCCAGCGCTCTCTCGTGAACACAAGTCATCCTAGGGTTCGTTCCTAACCAAACCTAGGCATCGTATTCCTATTTCTCTGATACCATCTAATCTGTCACGCCCCGAGTTCAAAAACCAGCGTATAAATTTTTTTTTTTTTAATCAGAGTTGCAAAAACAGCCAGGGCAATGACAGACCGCCACATATATAGAAGAGTCCCAATCCCCTTTGGAATTGAGCCTTTTCTATATATGCACGGCTAGCTTGGCAACAACATCAGAGTACTAACTACGTACAACTACAAGCAAAAGTTACAATTAACTTTACAATTATTTACATCTGAATTACAACTCTTTTCTTTAACATCAAATAATACATGAACTTTCGGCTGTCCAGGGTCAACATCTAACACGGAATCTCACCAACACGTCCCGACATCCCAGCACCCGCTCGGCCTGAAAAACAGTCACCCGAGGGTGTGAGACACACCGGAGTGTATCCCAGTGGGCACGACGAGCCGAGAAATAGCAGATCGTACCTACTGGTATACAATACTAGAGGATAGTAATAATCAGGGGTTAGAATAATCAGATAGGCAATCATGAAGATCAACAGATATATAATCACAGTTAGGATATGCAGATATATAACTGGTGCTGTAAAGAAAGCAAAACTTATAATCTGGGTACAAGCATAGAAGATACTTTTAGCAGAATTTAAAATAGGACAAACATGTATCAGGATAATCAACGCATCAAGGAGTAGGACAATCAGCAAGATAACAATGAAACTATAATCAAAGGCATCACAAAGAATCATATACAGGCAGATAACTAGAAGCCAGATCAAAGAATCAAGGAGGCTTGTTAAAGCAACTTAACAACACATGCATCAAATAAATGAAAACACAAAGACCCAATCACAAGCTACCATATTGGCCTTCACAAGACCTCAGGCAAGGCTGCCCACTTGGCACCACCTGGTTGACATTCCCCAAACTAGGGTCACGGGTTGCCTCAGCTAACCACTTTACCGGTAAAGTACACCGCTACGGGGGATCAGTCCGCTAGTGTACGTGAAGAACAACGGTGCGGGCGAATCATGTGCAAATGCTCAAACTGGCGGTCCACTGACCGGGTAATCGGCAACAAGCCGGGAAATCCCCACTGGGATGCAATAACCGAATCAACTGAATCTCAACTCATATGCAAGACCAAGGCAAATCTCAACTCAGCATAAGCTCAACCGAAAAACTCAACTCAATCATGCAGACCAACCAAATAATACAAAACTTAAACACATATTTCTAAGAAAACTGTTTTGAAAAGTCCACACCCCGAAGAGCATTGCCCTCGTCCTATCAAACAAGAACAGACTCAGGCGACACTACGAAGCTTGGGTTTCCAAACCTCGCAGAGCAATTGCCTTTGTCCTATCAAACAAGAACAGACTCCGGCTACCCTACGAAGCTCGGTAAAAATATCAGTTAAACAAATCTATGTGCTCAGCAGTGTATCATTTGATCGACAGGACAAACAGGCTTACTCATCAACCATGGAAATGTTCCAAGATAAGATATAAATACCAGAGGCACTAAGAATAATCATGTAAGGTAGAATAGAACTGATAACAGGCGTAGCTCAACTATCAGATGACCAAACAGGCATGGCAATATGTAGAGCAATAATATAACCACTGGAAACAACTAATCAGCAGATATGGTAAAGATCACTAAAGAAGATCATAATCAGGCATAAAGCAGGTATGACGTAGCAAATAACTGAATCAAAGGAAGGCAGGCTCAAGCATTGGTAGATCAATATAATAATCAAGCATAGGAGTGCAACTACGAAATGGCCAATCAGTCAAAGCAACTAACAGTAATATATATTGTAACCAAAGGCAGACAGGCTCAAGATAAACTAGGTTACCAAAAACAGGAGTCCAACCAATACCGTACACCGAGGGCCGAACTGATAAAGCCCGGACCGAAGATAACCCACCTGTGAAATCGCAGGCGACTAGACTGAATCGACTGTACGCTCAGAACCAGATGCAAACTGGACAGACCTGAATCAAACATATTGATCAGGGATCGATTTTAACTCTAACTTATTTCAAGTCAACTTAACCCTTTTAAGTACTTAACCTCAGCGTTTGACAATCACACTTAGACCAACATAATCTTTTTAGCACTGTTTTCGCTCGTTCTTTCAACTGAAGATTCATTTTAACGAACCGTCACTTCCAGCAGGTGACATTTATCTTGCTGAACACCGTGCTCACCAATTTGCGGCAGCACGCGACCCGAGGAAAACTTCGGGCCACAAAATACTCTTCCAACATAGCCTATACGCATTTTTGTTTCTCCGGCTTATCAAAATCAATTTCTAACGCGAGCATCGCGTCCAGTGACCCCAAATTAGCCAGGAATACACTGTCGCGGCTTTGCAAACAGCCCGGAACATTGTTTTGTTCGAACATTACATTTAAAGGTTGGTTTATCTACAACTTCGAATCTAATCATCATATAATAAAACTTTGTATATCAAAGTGGCTCTGGACAGTGCCAGGATACCAGGGCTCACCTTTGGGCAGCCCAGAAACTGCTGGATCAAAGAGATCCAAAGCCTTGCTCTCTAACAATGTGTACAATGCTCTAAACTTAGTTCCACACAGATCTGATTGATCTGAAGTGAGCATCAAGCTCAGGGGACATTTTTAAGCAAGTTTCATTTTTACAGTAATGTGAAATTCCAAAGTTTCCTTCATTGTGGCATTTAATCAAACAGGTGGTATGCACAGTTTGTTAACATTCCCATAACACCATTCACAACTTGATTCTCTGCAACCAAGGCATCTGAGGGCTTCCAACTTGGATCAACTAGATCCACTGAGTTTCTGGAGTATTTCCCCTCAACTGGAGCAACCTCAGAACCCCGGGTTGGCCGAGCTCCATGATGAAGAAGATGAAGCTTTGCATTGATTTTCGTGATGCTCCATCCGAAGGGTCTGGGGCTCAACCAAAAGCACCAGTAGGTGCCATTTGCTTCACTGAAGCGTCCCATACCCTTGGCTGGCCTCGGGGTGCGGCGGCGGCGGCGGTGAAGGAAGCTCCATCTCGAGCTCCTTGGGCTCTAATGGTGGATTTCCACAGAGCCAACCAGAAGCCCCCAGACTTGCATGGGAGTTTCCCTGGGATCATACGAAGCTTCCCGAACCTACCACCCCGGCCGGAGTTGGCCGGAGCGCCGGCGGCGGCTTCATGGTTCCATTTCGAACCCAACTCGGCCGTACCTTCCATGGCTTGCATGGGAGCCATGCAACTGCATGGTTGGGATCCCCTTGGTCCCAAAAACTGTCCTGGGTAGGTGGCCGGCGTCGGAGAAGCTCGCCGGCGCCGGAGTTGAAAGTTCGGCCAACATGCAAAAATCCCGAAAGCTAGGGCTTCAAACTGCCACTTCCCTGCTTGATCAAACTCCACCAAATTTGGTGGAGTTCTTCCTCATCCACTACAGTCCGAGCCTACCAAGTTTGGCCCAATTCGGTCCACTGGTTGCAGGGCTGTGATGAGGCGGAGCAATATTAGGTTTCCGGCGAGATTATTTTCTCGCCGGCAACCGGCTATGCATGGGAGCTTGGGCTTGTGCAGGGAGCATTCTTAGGGCCTAGGAATTCTACTGCATATGGTCTAGGGTGCTAACAACTAACGGTTAGGGACTCTTACCTTGGCCGAGCTCGGGGAAGAAGGGATGAAGCCGGAATCTGGGTTCTTTCTCCACGCGCAACCTCAGCAACCTCCAGAACTACTCCACGGATCCAGAGGAAGCCAAAGAGCACTTCAAAACCCAACTTGATGGAAGTTGGTTCCAACTTCTTCTTTCTCTCCCTTACTTGGTTTACTCTAATGGTGATGGTGTTCCTTTGGTCATCAGCACCTCGGGCTGGTTCAGGAAGTAGCAGAGGCTCCCCAGATTGCGAGAAGATCCTCCAGAAAGTTCAGAAGCAAGTTGCTCCAATCCTTCACCCTCCTCTCTCTCTCTCTCGGCTTAAACTCTAATGGTGTTTGGTCCTTAGTGTTCCCAGCATCCGAAGCCAGGTCTGGGAGATACAAAGGATCAAGAAACGCCTAGGATTCCCCAACCAACTCCTCGTGTACACACCAAAGAAGACCAAAAGCCATCTTTGGATTTAATGCAAATTTTCTTTTAGATTCTCTTCTCAAACCGGGTTCACACATAACCCACTCATCCGGGGTCTGCACAGTAGGTGCAATTTGCACCCAACACCTTATCCTATAAGCCCCTTAAATTTAGATACATAAAATACTAACATTTTATTGAAAACACTCCATTTTTGGTGCATTTCATGCATTTCAAGAAAATTCGTTCGACGAATTGCGAAATGGACTTCGCCACGACGTCCGGCTCGTCGAGACCTGTCAGGTAGCGTATTTGTTTGGTTCGTTTGACGACCAGATAAAAAGTCGTTCCATCTTATTTGACAGTATACAGTGCGTTGCACGCACTTCGATGCACCCGGGTCGCCAAACGCGAAAACCGTCAGTGCCATTGCGCTCAGAACGTTGAAATTAGTTAGGATCCATTACTCATACCCCTATGTTAGGGTTCCAGACGGCGAAACGGCCGTTAGTGATCAAAAAGAGATTAAAAATAGGGATTACTATTCACAACTTAAGTTGTGGGACCCGTTTTTGATTTCTGATTTCTGGAAGATCCGACCGTCGGATCGAAAACATATGAATATGAAACTTCTATGTTTCGACGAGACGATCGCAATGGTGATCTCGGATTTTCCAGATCAGACCCCGATCAAAAGCCGATATTTCTGGGCCACTATTGACCCACTAATTGCCCATTTTTGCTATTTTAATAATTCTGAAAATTATTTAAACTTAAATTTTGAATTTTAAAAAAATTACGGTTACTACATCACCCACCACTTATAAGAAGTTTCGTCCCCGAAACTTATCTAAACCACTATTAAGCCTTTAACGGGTTTGCAATTGACAATCACTCACAAAGCGTCGTTAACTCTCAGGCTACTCATTTAGTCCCAATCTGAATATTCCCCATTACAGGGCAGAGTATTTCTCAGTTCTTTCGAAAGTACGTTGTCGGCCGCCAACGTGCTTACCAAAAGAAAGGCGAAATACCATAGATCTGTCGCCAACCACTAGTTGGGGACACAACTCACATCTGAAGGTACATTACATACCTCCCTACACAGTCACTATGCCAAAACCCAGCGCTCTCTCGTGAACACAAGTCATCCTAGGGTTCGTTCCTAACCAAACCTAGGCATCGTATTCCTATTTCTCTGATACCATCTAATCTGTCACGCCCCGAGTTCAAAAACCAGCGTATAAATTTTTTTTTTTTTAATCAGAGTTGCAAAAACAGCCAGGGCAATGACAGACCGCCACATATATAGAAGAGTCCCAATCCCCTTTGGAATTGAGCCTTTTCTATATATGCACGGCTAGCTTGGCAACAACATCAGAGTACTAACTACGTACAACTACAAGCAAAAGTTACAATTAACTTTACAATTATTTACATCTGAATTACAACTCTTTTCTTTAACATCAAATAATACATGAACTTTCGGCTGTCCAGGGTCAACATCTAACACGGAATCTCACCAACACGTCCCGACATCCCAGCACCCGCTCGGCCTGAAAAACAGTCACCCGAGGGTGTGAGACACACCGGAGTGTATCCCAGTGGGCACGACGAGCCGAGAAATAGCAGATCGTACCTACTGGTATACAATACTAGAGGATAGTAATAATCAGGGGTTAGAATAATCAGATAGGCAATCATGAAGATCAACAGATATATAATCACAGTTAGGATATGCAGATATATAACTGGTGCTGTAAAGAAAGCAAAACTTATAATCTGGGTACAAGCATAGAAGATACTTTTAGCAGAATTTAAAATAGGACAAACATGTATCAGGATAATCAACGCATCAAGGAGTAGGACAACCAGCAAGATAACAATGAAACTATAATCAAAGGCATCACAAAGAATCATATACAGGCAGATAACTAGAAGCCAGATCAAAGAATCAAGGAGGCTTGTTAAAGCAACTTAACAACACATGCATCAAATAAATGAAAACACAAAGACCCAATCACAAGCTACCATATTGGCCTTCACAAGACCTCAGGCAAGGCTGCCCACTTGGCACCACCTGGTTGACATTCCCCAAACTAGGGTCACGGGTTGCCTCAGCTAACCACTTTACCGGTAAAGTACACCGCTACGGGGGATCAGTCCGCTAGTGTACGTGAAGAACAACGGTGCGGGCGAATCATGTGCAAATGCTCAAACTGGCGGTCCACTGACCGGGTAATCGGCAACAAGCCGGGAAATCCCCACTGGGATGCAATAACCAAATCAACTGAATCTCAACTCATATGCAAGACCAAGGCAAATCTCAACTCAGCATAAGCTCAACCGAAAAACTCAACTCAATCATGCAGACCAACCAAATAATACAAAACTTAAACACATATTTCTAAGAAAACTGTTTTGAAAAGTCCACACCCCGAAGAGCATTGCCCTCGTCCTATCAAACAAGAACAGACTCAGGCGACACTACGAAGCTTGGGTTTCCAAACCTCGCAGAGCAATTGCCTTTGTCCTATCAAACAAGAACAGACTCCGGCGACCCTACGAAGCTCGGTAAAAATATCAGTTAAACAAATCTATGTGCTCAGCAGTGTATCATTTGATCGACAGGACAAACAGGCTTACTCATCAACCATGGAAATGTTCCAAGATAAGATATAAATACCAGAGGCACTAAGAATAATCATGTAAGGTAGAATAGAACTGATAACAGGCGTAGCTCAACTATCAGATGACCAAACAGGCATGGCAATATGTAGAGCAATAATATAACCACTGGAAACAACTAATCAGCAGATATAGTAAAGATCACTAAAGAAGATCATAATCAGGCATAAAGCAGGTATGACGTAGCAAATAACTGAATCAAAGGAAGGCAGGCTCAAGCATTGGTAGATCAATATAATAATCAAGCATAGGAGTGCAACTACGAAATGGCCAATCAGTCAAAGCAACTAACAGTAATATATATTGTAACCAAAGGCAGACAGGCTCAAGATAAACTAGGTTACCAAAAACAGGAGTCCAACCAATACCGTACACCGAGGGCCGAACTGATAAAGCCCGGACCGAAGATAACCCACCTGTGAAATCGCAGGCGACTAGACTGAATCGACTGTACGCTCAGAACCAGATGCAAACTGGACAGACCTGAATCAAACATATTGATCAGGGATCGATTTTAACTCTAACTTATTTCAAGTCAACTTAACCCTTTTAAGTACTTAACCTCAACGTTTGACAATCACACTTAGACCAACATAATCTTTTTAGCACTATTTTCGCTCGTTCTTTCAACTGAAGATTCATTTTAACGAACCGTCACTTCCAGCAGGTGACATTTATCTTGCTGAACACCGTGCTCACCAATTTGCGGCAGCACGGGACCCGAGGAAAACTTCGGGCCACAAAATACTCTTCCAACATAGCCTATACGCATTTTTGTTTCTCCGGCTTATCAAAATCAATTTCTAATGCGAGCATCGCGTCCAGTGACCCCAAATTAGCCAGGAATACACTGTCGCGGCTTTGCAAACAGCCCGGAACATTGTTTTGTTCAAACATTACATTTAAAGGTTGGTTTATCTACAACTTCGAATCTAATCATCATATAATAAAACTTTGTATATCAAAGTGGCTCTGGACAGTGCCAGGATACCAGGGCTCACCTTTGGGCAGCCCAGAAACTGCTGGATCAAAGAGATCCAAAGCCTTGCTCTCTAACAATGTGTACAATGCTCTAAACTTAGTTCCACACAGATCTGATTGATCTGAAGTGAGCATCAAGCTCAGGGGACATTTTTAAGCAAGTTTCATTTTTACAGTAATGTGAAATTCCAAAGTTTCCTTCATTGTGGCATTTAATCAAACATGTGGTATGCACAGTTTGTTAACATTCCCATAACACCATTCACAACTTGATTCTCTGCAACCAAGGCATCTGAGGGCTTCCAACTTGGATCAACTAGATCCACTGAGTTTCTGGAGTATTTCCCCTCAACTGGAGCAACCTCAGAACCCCGGGTTGGCCGAGCTCCATGATGAAGAAGATGAAGCTTTGCATTGATTTTCGTGATGCTCCATCCGAAGGGTCTGGGGCTCAACCAAAAGCACCAGTAGGTGCTATTTGCTTCACTGAAGCGTCCCATACCCTTGGCTGGCCTCGGGGTGCGGCGGCGGCGGCGGTGAAGGAAGCTCCATCTCGAGCTCCTTGGGCTCTAATGGTGGATTTCCACAGAGCCAACCAGAAGCCCCCAGACTTGCATGGGAGTTTCCCTGGGATCATACGAAGCTTCCCGAACCTACCACCCCGGCCGGAGTTGGCCGGAGCGCCGGCGGCGGCTTCATGGTTCCATTTCGAACCCAACTCGGCCGTACCTTCCATGGCTTGCATGGGAGCCATGCAACTGCATGGTTGGGATCCCCTTGGTCCCAAAAACTGTCCTGGGTAGGTGGCCGGCGTCGGAGAAGCTCGCCGGCGCCGGAGTTGAAAGTTCGGCCAACATGCAAAAATCCCGAAAGCTAGGGCTTCAAACTGCCACTTCCCTGCTTGATCAAACTCCACCAAATTTGGTGGAGTTCTTCCTCATCCACTACAGTCCGAGCCTACCAAGTTTGGCCCAATTCGGTCCACTGGTTGCAGGGCTGTGATGAGGCGGAGCAATATTAGGTTTCCGGCGAGATTATTCTCTCGCCGGCAACCGGCTATGCATGGGAGCTCGGGCTTGTGCAGGGAGCATTCTTAGGGCCTAGGAATTCTACTGCATATGGTCTAGGGTGCTAACAACTAACGGTTAGGGACTCTTACCTTGGCCGAGCTCGGGGAAGAAGGGATGAAGCCGGAATCTGGGTTCTTTCTCCACGCGCAACCTCAGCAACCTCCAGAACTACTCCACGGATCCAGAGGAAGCCAAAGAGCACTTCAAAACCCAACTTGATGGAAGTTGGTTCCAACTTCTTCTTTCTCTCCCTTACTTGGTTTACTCTAATGGTGATGGTGTTCCTTTGGTCATCAGCACCTCGGGCTGGTTCAGGAAGTAGCAGAGGCTCCCCAGATTGCGAGAAGATCCTCCAGAAAGTTCAGAAGCAAGTTGCTCCAATCCTTCACCCTCCTCTCTCTCTCTCTCGGCTTAAACTCTAATGGTGTTTGGTCCTTAGTGTTCCCAGCATCCGAAGCCAGGTCTGGGAGATACAAAGGATCAAGAAACGCCTAGGATTCCCCAACCAACTCCTCGTGTACACACCAAAGAAGACCAAAAGCCATCTTTGGATTTAATGCAAATTTTCTTTTAGATTCTCTTCTCAAACCGGGTTCACACATAACCCACTCATCCGGGGTCTGCACAGTAGGTGCAATTTGCACCCAACACCTTATCCTATAAGCCCCTTAAATTTAGATACATAAAATACTAACATTTTATTGAAAACACTCCATTTTTGGTGCGTTTCACGCATTTCAAGAAAATTCGTTCGACGAATTGCGAAATGGACTTCGCCACGACGTCCGGCTCGTCGAGACCTGTCAGGTAGCGTATTTGTTTGGTTCGTTTGACGACCAGATAAAAAGTCGTTCCATCTTATTTGACAGTATACAGTGCGTTGCACGCACTTCGATGCACCCGGGTCGCCAAACGCGAAAACCGTCAGTGCCATTGCGCTCAGAACGTCGAAATTAGTTAGGATCCATTACTCATACCCCTATGTTAGGGTTCCAGACGGCGAAACGGCCGTTAGTGATCAAAAAGGGATTAAAAATAGGGATTACTATTCACAACTTAAGTTGTGGGACCCATTTTTGATTTCTGATTTCTGGAAGATCCGACCGTCGGATCGAAAACATATGAATATGAAACTTCTATGTTTCGACGAGACGATCGCAATGGTGATCTCGGATTTTCCAGATCAGACCCCGATCAAAAGTCGATATTTCTGGGCCACTATTGACCCACTAATTGCCCATTTTTGCTATTTTAATAATTCTGAAAATTATTTAAACTTAAATTTTGAATTTTAAAAAAATTACGGTTACTACCCAATCGGCATCTGAGTATCCAATAATATCTAGACTTGTTCCCATAGGATACCAAATTCCGAAATTAATGGTTCCTTTGATGTACCGGATGATCCGTTTCATCGCTTTCAGGTGAACCTCCTTTGGTGCTGATTGATATCTCGCGCAAATCCCAACACTAAAGGATATATCCGGGCGACTAGCTGTGAGGTAAAGTAGACTTCCAATCATGCTGCGATAAAGTTTCTCATCTATATTCTCACTAAGAGATTCACTTCCTAATCCCTTATTGCTAGTTCCCATAGGAGTAGGAAAATCTTTAGAATCTTCTAATCCGAATTTCTTTACCAACTCCTTTGCATACTTGGATTGACACAGATGGATGCCTTCACCATTTTGTTTCACTTGCAATCCAAGAAAGTATGTCAGTTCCCCCATCATAGACATCTCAAATTTGCTTTCCATGGTTTCTGCGAATTTAGAAGCATCATTATCCTTTGTTGCTCCAAACACAATGTCATCGACATAGATTTGTGCAACAATGAAGTTATTTTGATAATGCTTCGCAAAGAGAGTCCGATCTGCTCCCCCTCGAGTATAGCCCTTCTCCAAAAGGTGCTTTGTCAACCTTTCGTACCACGCTCGCGGTGCTTGTTTTAACCCGTAAAGAGCCTTTTTCAAACGAAAAACATGGTTAGGTAGTTTACAGTCTACAAAACCTTTCGGTTGAGCCACATAAACTTCCTCATTTAAAAACCCATTTAAAAACGCGCTCTTAACGTCCATTTGAAAGAGTTTTATTTTAAAGTGACAAGCAATAGCGAAAAAGATACAAATGGACTCGAGTCTAGCTACAGGGGCGAACGTTTCATCAAAGTCTATACCTTCTACTTGAGAGTAGCCTTGAGCAACTAAACGTGCTTTGTTCCTGATGATGGTACCATCCTCATTTTTCTTGTTCTTGAAAATCCATTTGGTACCGATCACATTGTGTTGCTTCGGAGGCGTCGTTAATTCCCAGACTTTGTTGCGTTCAAACTGATGGAGCTCTTCCTGCATTGCTTCAATCCAGTAGTCATCCTGAAGAGCTTCATCTACATTCTTTGGTTCGATCATGGAAACGTAACAGGCGAATCCACAAACCAATTGTCTCCGAGTTTTGACTCCTTCTTGTGGGTCTCCAATGATGTTTGATTCAGGATGATCCTTGGAGATGCGTAACGTTTGTTGTAATGGAGTACTCGGAGGTACATGAGATGATTCCTGCACATCAGATAAACTTGAAGAACCATTAGATGCATCATTAATATTGGAAGTATTATCATGAGAAGATGCACTTACAGGAGTATCATCATCAAGAGAGATATCAGGGGTAGATTTATCAGATGCAAAGTGGAAAGCTTCATCTACTTTAACATTCATAGATTCTACGATCGTCTTAGATTCCAAGTTAAATACCTGATATGCTCTACTATTTGTAGAATACCCCAAGAAAATCCCTTCGTCACTTCGAGAGTCAAACTTTCCAAGATTTTCACGATCACGTAAAATGTAACACCGACTCCCGAAGATGCGAAAATATTTGATGTTGGGTTTTCTACCACACCATAGTTCATATGGTGTATTTAACGTTCCCGGGCACAAATAAACTCGATTAATAACATAGATTGCAGTGTTCACAGCTTCAGCCCAAAAATGTAGCGGTAAATTCCGGCTGTGAAGCATAACATGTGCCATCTCTTGAACAACCCCGTTTTTGCGCTCGACAACACCATTCTGTTGAGGTGTATAGGGTGCTGAGAATTCATGCTTAATACCGTTGGAAGTGCAAAAATCAATGAATTTAGAATTTATGAATTCTCCACCTCTATCACTTCTAACACGAATGATCTTTTCATCCTTTTCAATCATAATACGAAGGCAAATCTCGTGAAAAGAATCAAAAGTATCAGCTTTCTCTTTTGAAAATGCTACCCAAGAATACCGAGAGAAATCATCAACCAATAAGAAAATATACCATTTACCTCCCAAGGATGGTTGACGTGTCGGCCCCATAAGATCCATATGCAATAATTCCAAGGGCCGTTTGGTACCGACGTGATTCAAGTATGAAAGAATAATTCACCTTTGCGTACCCAAACCTTTCGAGTTTTGGTGTACGTCGGAAATGAGTGTGAGGTTGATACCTTTGGTGAAAGCATCTTGTTTGATCCGTCGCTTTTCCTTGACGTCGTCGTCTTGTTTGATGAACTACCGAGGCTCTTTTCCTTCAAAGAATTTCTATTTGATTTCCGAGGAATCACCCTTTTGGTAGTCGTTGCAAGAAGTGCTTGAGTTGACCGTTTGGCTCCCATCTTGCAATTTCTCCTTATGTGCCCTGCAAAATTACAACGAAAACATACCTTAGTGCTTGACGATTCCGAGGAGGGTGAAGTAGGCTTGTTGTCGTTGCTTGTCGTGAATTCCGGTGTCGGAGGAGGAGATACCGACTGAGGCACAAAAACTGTCCCAACTGAACTAAAATTATCTTCAGTTCGATTGTATCCGAGGCCGAACTTGTTTGATTGACCAAGACCAGAAGCTTATCCAACTTACTCCTTCCTGATGAAAATCGCTGTAAGTCATCCTTGAGTTGGAGAATGGTCTCTGTCATTTCCAATTTTTCCTGTCGAGCCTCGCCATTGAGCTTCAAGAAGTAATTTGCTTTGTTCACCATATCTATATAATTCTTCTCGAGTTGCTCATTGGACTCTTGAAGGGAAACATTTGCTTTTATCAGATTATCCCTTTCCACTTCAAGATCAGTCGAGAGAGAAGTTACTCTTTTTACTTTTTCTTCGAGATCCTGCAATCTCCCTCTCAACCCCTTGTTTTGCTTAGCCAGTTTCTTTGAATCCCTTAAAAGTCTGTGGTAGGCTAGAGCAAAATCTTCACCTTCCGAATCATCCGATTCATTGTCCGTTGCATTCTTTTCAACAGTGGAGTTGGACAATGACTCGGATGTACTTGCCATTAAGCACATGAAGGGTGAAGATGTGGACGCGTGGAACGCTGTTGCGTTGTCTTCTTCATCACTTGACGATGACTCATTTGACGATGAGGTGTCATCCCAAGTGACGGTTTGCATCGCCTTCTTCTTGGACGGATTCTTATTTGGACATTCCGTTGAGATATGGCCGTATCCTCGGCACTTGAAGCATTGGACTTGTCCTTCTGTGCTTTTCTTATCCTTAGAAAAACCCTCTTGCTTTCTTGACTTGTAACTTGAAGAACCTTTGCCTTTCTTCCACTTTCCGAAGGATGGAGTTTTGCTTGAATTACCCCTTCGAAAATTTCGGCGAAACTTCCTTGTCAAGAGAGCGAGCTGCTTCTCAAAGTCCTCCATAGATAGGTTCTCGTCATCGCCTGAGGAGGATGAATCCGCGTCTTCTTCTTTTGTTGTTTTCAAAGCATAACCTGAAGACTTAGAAGAGGATGCCTTTCCCGAAGAATAGTTAGTAGGAAATGTCATTTCATAAGTTTGTAAAGAACCAACTAATTCTTCTACACGGATTTCGTCCGGGTGTTTAATAGTTTCAATGGCTGTGACCTTGGAACGAAATCTTTCAGGAAGAGTTCTTAGTATTTTTCTTACAATTTTAAATTCTGGAATCTTCTCTCCCAAGTTAGAACATGAGTTTACGATGTCTTGCAATCGTGTGTAATAGTCTGTGAACGATTCATTTTCTGCCATGAAAATAGAGTCAAACTTGCTTGTAAGCATTTGCAGTTTCTGAATCTTCACAAGGTTAGTTCCCTCATGCGTAACTTGAAGAACATCCCAGATTTCTTTCGCAGTCTCACATGCCGAGACGCGAGAGAACTCTGTTTGTGATAAGGCATTAAATAAAGCATTAATTCCCTTGCCATTGTAAGAAGATATATCAATCTCTTCCTTGGTCCATTTCTGTCACGCCCCGAGTTCAAAAACCAGTGTATAAATTTTTTTTTTTTTTTTTATCAGAGTTGCAAATCATCCAGGGCAATGACAGACTGCCACATATATAGAAGAGTCCCAATCCCCTATGGAATTGAGCCTTTTCTATATATGCACGGCTAGCTTGGCAACAAACATCAGAGTACTAACTACGTACTACATAATAACAGTAACAAATAAACTTTACAACTATCTTTACAAATATACAACTGAAATACAATTTCCTTTCTCTCCAACATCTATTACATAACTTTTCGGCTGTCCAGGGTCAACCTCTATATCGATACCTCGCCAATTCGTCCCGACATCCCAACACCCGCTCGACCTGAAAAACAGTCACCCGAGGGTGTGAGACACACCGGAGTGTATCCCAGTGGGCACGACGAGCCGAGAAATAGCAGATCGTACCTACTGGTATACAATACTAGCGGATAGTAAAGATCACATTAGGTAAGCATTTATGAAGCGAATGAATAACCAACATGAATATGTATAATCTTGACAGGAATATAATGAACCAAGCATGCTGAATAATTGTATAGGCAGGTATCAAACAAATGGATATGTTGACCAAAGAATATCTTCAAACCAAATCAGGAATCATGAGATAAGACGGAAGCAGACTAAAAGCAACATATGCATGATATATCAAATTACCCAATTACAAGCCACCATATTGGTCCCACAAGACCTCAGGCAAAACTGCCCACTTGGCACCAGCGGGTTGACATTCCCCCCCTGGGGGTCACGGGTTGCCACTGCTAACCACTTTACCGGTAAAGAACATTTCCACGGGGCGCGACCCCGGCAATGTTCGTGAAGTACAATGGTGCGGGCGATCAAATGCAAATGCTCAAACTCACGGTCCACTGACCGGGTAATCAGCAATAAGCCGGGAAATCCCCACTGGGATGAAATCAACTGAATCTCAACTCTCATGCAGGAATAATCAGCAACTAATCTCAACTCATATGCAAGATCAAAAGCAAATCTCAACTCAACATAAGATCAACAGCAAATCTCAACTCAACATAAGATCAACAGCAAATCTCAACTCAATCATGCAGACCAACCAAACATACAAAACTAAACACATATTTTTGCGGAAACTAGTTTGAAAACAGGTTTTAGGCCCAAACTTCGAAGAGCAATGCCTTTGTCCTATCAAACAAGAACAGACTCAGGCGACCCTACGACGTTCAGTAAAACATTAGTTGATTAAAATTATGTGTTCAGCAGTGTAATATTTGATCAACAGAAAAGCAAGCTCAACACAATCCAATCAAGGATGCAATATCAGAATCAACTGAGTCTCAACTCATATGCAAGATTAAGCAGCAACTAAATATCATGGATCAGATATAATCAGGATGTACTGATAATCAGGTATATAACCTAGCAAATGACCAATCAGGCATGGCAATGTCCAGAATAATGATATGAAATACTGGAAGCACTATGTAAAGCAACAGATAACTGATAAAAGTTATAACTCAGGCATGAAGCAGTATAAACTGAATCGAAAGGAAGGCAGGCTCAAAGTAATATTTAAGCTACCAAAAACAGGGGTCCAACCAATACCGTACACAGAGGGCCGAAATGATAAAGCCCGGACCGAAGATAAACCCACCTGTCAAATCGCAGGCGACAAAACTGAATCGACTGTACGCTCAGAACCAGATGCAAACTGGACAAACCTGAATCAAACATATTGATCAGGGATCAACTCTAACTCTTAGCTCATTTCAAGTCACTTAACCCTTTTTAATTACTTAACCTCAGTGTTTGACAATCACACTTAGACCAACAAAGTCTTTTTAGCACTATTTTCGCTCGTTCTTTCAACTGAAGATTCATTTTAACGAACCGTCACTTCCAGCAGGTGACATTTATCTTGCTGAACACCGTGCTCACCAATTTGCGGCAGCACAGGACCCGAGGAAAACTTCGGGCCATAAATTATTCCTCTAACCTAGCCGAAATGCATTTTCGTTTCCTCGGCTCACCAAACCCCAAATTAAACGCGAGCATCGCGTTCAGTGACCCCAAAATAGCCAGGAGTACACTGTTACAACTTTTCACACAGACCCTAATACAGTTTTTAAGGAATTATTACATTAAGGCTTGATTATGACATAACTTTGCATCTATACCTCATTTATCAAAACTTTGTATATAAACATGCCTTTAAACATTGCAAGGACACTGGGGCTCACCTTCTTTGCAGCCCAGTCCTGCTGGTTCAACCAGAACCACATTCTTGCTCTCACACCATTCACAATGCACCAAATACTTGTCCACACAGATCCAGGTTGATCTGAAGTGAGCATCAAGCTCAGGGGACAATTCTAAACAACTTTCCTATTCAAAGTTTTGCCAAATTCTGCTTCGCAGTTCTGTGAGGCATTTCTTCAAACATCATATGTGCACCATTCCATACACTATACACAAGCACATAACTTCAATTGATCTCAGTAACCAAAGCACCTGGAACTCTCCAGCTTTGATCAAAACACTCCACTAGGTCCCTGGAGTGATTCTCATCAAATTGGAGCAACCACAACCCCCAAGTTGGCTCAGGTCCGAGGAGGAAGAAGACCTCCTGTGGTGACCCGGATCTTTGCAGGGCTTCTACAGTGTGACCAGCAGCTTCTGGAAGCCTACGTGGCATGTCGGCGGTGTTCGCGCGCCAGTTTGGACACAAGAGATGGACTCGGGGCTTAAAATGGATCTCGTAGGTAATCGGGGGACCCCATCGGATGTTTAGAAGAGTTTACGCGCGGAGTGGATATCGAATTTAGGCTCGGCGCGGAATTCGGATTAAAAATACCTTTCCGGGAGCCTCCGGCAAATTATAGGATTGGAATTTGGCAAAATGGACGTCGTTTTTGGAATCAGCGCGCGAAAACGGTCAAGATGGGCTATTTGCTTGATGTTTTTGGGTTGGCGGTTACTGTTCATGCCGTAACAGTACCTCCGGCAGTCGCCGGCGGCGGCGGGCGGCGGCGCGGCCTCGGGCAGGCGGCACGCGGCGCGGGCAGGGCGCGGGCAGGCGCCCGGGCGCGCGGGCAGGCGCGCGGTCCACCGCGGAGGTCGTGCACCGGGCGGGCCACGTGGCGCTCTCCGGTTGGCCGGTGCAGCAGGCGCGGTCCACTGAATTTGGGCCCGGGTGCACGGTAGACCGGGTGGACACGTGGCGTGAGGTAGTTGGTCCGGTGTTGTGCTCCCGGTCCACGCAATCGGTGGAGTTGTTGACCGGGGCAGGTGGCCGTACGGCGGGGCAGGTGGCCGTACGGGCCCGGGTTAGCCGCGACGTGCGCGGTCCACGGCGCGACGTGCGCGGTGCACGGGTTGCCGGGCCACGTGTCGCGTCGCCATTTGCAGGCGCAGGTGCACCGGGTGCAGTGGGGCCCGGGGGAGTAGTGGACTGGGCTGTGTGGTGGACCGGGCCGCACTGTGCGCGCCCGAAACTTGGCGGGCCGGGCCGCACTGTGCGCGCCCGAATTCGGGCGGACCGGACCGGGCGCCAGGAAGTTGGGACAAGATGGGAATTTTCCCAATTGTTTTCTTCAGCCTATAAATAGGCAGCCCGAGCCCTCTTTTCTGCTCTATTTTCTCTCAGCCCTTGCAAGATCTCCCCGAGCTCCCTTCTTGGAAGATTTTCATCTTCAAGTCCTTGATCTTCCTGCAGAGTTTTGGGATTTTTGGGAGCACGCATCGCGAGGTTCCCCATTTTACGGTGCGGCGCGATGTTGCTTTCTAGTGTTCTTCTTCGGCGCAGCGACAGTGTTTTAGCTCCCCTGGGCTACCCCGAGATCATTTTGCTGTGATTCTTGCGCCGGCAGACTCCTAAGAGGTAGGACTTCATCTTTCGTTTTGGTCGCACTTTCCCGTTCGAGGTTTTGGCACGGATCCCGAGGCAAACTGTAACCCCATTTTCTGTGTGGACTTCCTTGACAGCAGCGGGGTATTTTGGCCATATCTTTGCGTACGAGCGTCAGCCGGAAACGAGCTTATACAACTTTTTCATCTACTGATCGCAAGGAACGCGCTCGTATTTTTCTTGGATTTTTCTGAGATTTCATCAGAGGTGAAAATTACTGTTTTCTCCGTGAACAGTGTACAGTTTTAACACAGATTTTTGTATGAGTGTACCCCCTTGCCGAATTTTTATCTTGACTTACCGAACTCCGATTTGGGCGTGCAAGGTACCGTTTCGAAGCTATCGACGCAAGGATTGCTGTGATATTTTTATTGGAATTTTCTGGGCACTATCTGCAGGAGAGTTACGGGTGTGCTGAACTTATTGGAGCAAGGGATTAGAGTTATTTGGTGTTTTCAGCTGTTGGGCTTTGGACAGTCAGCTTTTCAGGTGGGTGCCTTATTCCCGGAACCGGTGGACGGTTCTCTAAATTTTCATATGTTAGCATTGCATGCAGGTGAATGGTACAATAACTGGGATTGATCGGTAAGTTTAACAATGAGGATTTTATGAAAATTGCAAGTGAATTATTCACAGTATGACAATGGCATTAATCAAATAGTCATGTTGATGATTAGTGGAAGCTTATCTAAGGCAAGGATACCCTATATGATTAATTATCATGCCATATTAGCACATAACCTTTTATGAGGATGGTTTATGCATTGGGATAGGATTATGTAGTTATGTGCAGGTTCTACTCTGAGGAGCCATTCTGGATTGAGAATTATGGACAGGTATGGTCATTGATAATTTTGGCATGAGGTTTATTTTCTTTATTCTTCTTGAGGACAAATGCATGCTTGTATGGACATATGTGTATGGACATATAGTTAGGCCATCTTTTACTGCTGCACTACATATTGGAACTTGACTTAGGAGAAACCATGTTATTCCTTTCTCCTTCTTGTTAGTCAGGCGGTCTGTGTTGCTCGGGTGCGAGCAGGGGTCTGGGGTAGTGTAGCAGGGACATTGGTGACAGGGACGGGTTGTGCTGGATTGCGGCTGGCAGGGTTTTGGCGGTGACCGCGGACTTTGGGCGGTTGACCGGAGGTCGGTTATAGTACTTTGGTTATGGACGGCAGGGTATTGCGGCAACCGCGGATATTGGGCGGTTGACCGGATATTTATTGATGTATCAGATTGGGTATTAGACTTTTCTCTTGTGGATGGAGTTTCCACTTATCATTTACTGTGGTATCCGTTTAGGGATCGGGCTTTCTCTAGTGGTTGAGCTTTCCCACTTTGATCAGAGTCATGATCCAGTCCTGCTACATCATATTACTTTTGGCTACTTACTTTACTCGTGTGGGTCGCTCCCCTCGAGTACCACTCCGGAGTGTGCGTCAGACAGACTTTGAGTCCTTGAGACTCCTTTGCTTCGGTGTTATGCATCAGCTGGCATACCCGTTGCGGCAGGCAGAGCCAGACAGACTTTGAGTCCTTGAGACTCCTTTGCTTCGGTGTTATGCATCAGCTGGCATACCCGTTGCGGCAGGCAGAGCAGGCAGTACCAGTGTTTACTGGTCTATCGATTGGGTTTATTCAGGCAGATACTTTTTGTTACACTCGTGCCTGGGGGACCGAGTGGAGTCTAGTAGCTGTGTTTAGACCAGTGCTAGTATTGTTGGGAACCGTTCGGGGTTTGACGATGGTCCCGTGGTCGTTGTGGGTTCTTTGACCATTGTGTGAGAGGTTGAGCATCTTGAGTCTATCCGTTCTGAGAGAGAGAGCATGGATTATGACTATAGCCTGCATGAGCCACTACTCAATAGCGAGTTAGTCCGTTTGGACGCCCTACGTAATTCCTGCCCGTCAGCGGGAGGTGGTTGTAGGTGGGCGCAGGTTTGACTGGACCCGATGTGGCAGTCAGCTCGATTAGGTCGATTGAGCACCTCGTGTGCGAGTGTTGCATATATTTATCAGAGTTTCCCCATTTGAGCATTCAGATAGAGGCATGGTAGCTGTAGAGTGTCTTCTGCTTCCTCTTTAAGTTTTACTGCATTAGTTATCTTTTGCCTCTAGTGGTCTTGGTGGGCAGATCGTCGGGCCTATTGGCGATACCCACTGAGAACTCCCTTTTTGCGTAGTTCTCACGCCCGTCGGGGGTTTTTCCCCTTTTTGTCCTTTCTCTCCCTTGTTTTGCAGAGTCTTGGCGGGTGTTGCCGTTTCTGCGGTTGCTGTTCGCGGTGAGGGAGTAGCGAGCTAGATCCTGACCCATTGGCGGGTAGCGGTACCCCCCCCCCCCCCTTTTTGAGGAGATCTTCAGCATAGTCGGTAGATTAGTATTTATTTCCTCTTTGAGAGACTGTTGTAGTGAGGATATGATGTATTGAGAGCTGGTACACTGATGTTGTATTTGAGATATCTCCCTGTTGAGCTATGAGTTTTGTACTCGAGGTTATTATATGATCATCATTTTTGGGAGATGGACCTTGTTGTTTTATCTTCAGTTGTACAGTGGTTGATTTTATTCTACAGCAGTTTTATCTTTTAGCTCTGATATCTGTTAGCTGTAGCTCTTTTTGCAGGTAGGACGCTTCGCCTATGCGGGTTTGGCATAGGTGGCGGATCTGTTGGCGAGCCCGGGTCGCAGTTTCGACCCCGGGGCGTGACACCTCCACCACCTTGAAATTCGTGATGATCAACCCAGAGTTTCTGGGCTTCATCCAGATGCACCAGCAGGTGCACCTCATCTCCCTGATGCTGTCCAGACCCATGCTTGGTCGACGGGAAGAGGCGACGCCGGCCGGGCTCCAAGCTCTATTTCGAGCTTCAAGCCTCTAATGGCGAAATTCAACAGAGCCCATGGGAAGCCCTCAAACTTGCAAGGTAGGCTCCCTAGACCCGTACGAAGCTTCTCGACCCACTCCCGGTTGCCGGAGATGGCCGGATCGCCGGCGGCGACGTTGGGTTCCAATTTCGGGTCATCCATGGCCGATCCTCATTCGGGCTGCATGGGAGCCATGCAAAAGCATGGTTGGGATCCTCTGGGTCCCAGCAACACTTCTAGGTAGGTGGCCGGCGTCGGAGGAGCTCGCCGGCGCCGGAGTTGAGAGTTCGGCCAACATGCAAAAACCCGAAAACTAGGGTTTTGATTTTATTCAAAGACACTCTACCATAATTGCTCAAACTTTGCAGAATTAGTCTATGGGTCCTACAGTTTATTCCCATCATTTTATTTTCCTTTTTGGTCCATTAGTTGCAAAGAACGACCGCGGCGGAGCTAAGATAGGTTTCCGGCCATATTTTTCTCCCGCCGGCCATGCAACGTGCATGGGGGCTTGGGGCTTGACAGGGAGCATCCTAGGAACCTATATTAACTACTGCTAGAGGTCTCGGGCTCAAACAAACCGGAGTTAAGGAGTTCTTACCTTGGCCGGAGTTGATGAAGAGAGGAAGAAGCCGGTTTCAGTCCTCCTCCCTTGCGCGGCCACAGAAAGCACCCAGGTACTCTTCCAATCACAGAGGAACACCTCAAGAACTCCAGATCCACTTTAGAAAAGTTTGGTTCCAACCTTTCTTCACTCTCCTCCTCTCTCTCCTTCTCTCTCGGATTATCTCTCAATGGGCTTGTGTCCTCGGCCACCCCAGTAACCCAGGCATTAAGTGGAGATGCAGAGGAGGCTGATGCTTCGTATTACACCCAGAGACCCCTCGTGTTACACCCAAAAGGAACCCAAGAGCCACTTGGCATTAAATGCAAGATTCTTGCAAAATAACCTCAAACCCGGTTCAGACCTAACCCTAACCTCCGAGTTCTCCACAATAGGTGCAAAATGCACCCAACACCTTATGGTTTAAGCCCCTTAATTTTTGGTACATAAAATATTATAGTTTTCTCAAAAATACCCCATTTTCAGTGCATTTCACACATTTCGAGAAAATCCGTTCATCGAAATGCCAAACAGACTTCGCCACGACGTCCGGCTCGTCGAGACCTGTCAAGTAGCGTATTTTCTTGTTTAATTTGGCGTTCGTATGAAATCTCGAGTCATCTTGTTCTGTATGTCACAATCCGACGTACGCACTTCGATGCACCCGGATCGTCAAACGCGAAATCCGTCAGTGCCATTGCGCTCAGAACATCGAAATTAGCTAGGTTCGACTACTCATACCCCTATGTCAGGGTTTCAGACAGTGAATCGGCCAATAGTGGTCAAACGGGAATTTAAATCAGGGGTTACAATTCACAACTTAAGTTGTGGGACCCACTTCTTATTTGCTGTTTTGCGAAAGATCCGACCGTTGGATCGAAGACATATGTATATCAATTTTTCATGTTTCGACGAGACGGTCGCAATGGTGATCTCAGATTTTCGAGATCAGGCTCCGATCAAAAGTCGGTATTTTAGGGCCACTATTACTCTACTAATTTCTCATTTTTTTGCCATTTAAATAATCCAGAAAATTATTTAAACTTAAATTTTGGATTTTAAAAATCACGGTTACTACATCACCCACCACTTATAAGAAGTTTCGTCCCCGAAACTTAAACTTAACTAAACCTCTATTAAACCTCTAACAGATTCGTAGAGATGACAATCAGTCACAAAGTGTCGTTAACTCTCAGGCTACTAAGTTAAACCCAATCTGAATAGTTCCCATTACAGGGCAGAGTATTTCTCAGTTCTTTCGAAAGTACGTTGTCGGCCGCCAACGTGCTTACCAAAAGAAAGGCGAAATACCATAGATCTGTCGCCAACCACTAGTTGGGGACACAACTCACATCTGAAGGTACATCACATACCTCCCTACACAGTCACTATGCCAATGACATAACCTCTACCAAAGGTCACTATCATCACGTGGTCAGGAATGCCACCCTGTCTATCCCCAAGAAACTAGAACCATAATTCACTATTTTCCAACTTCTTATTAAAATTGACACATAGGCCAAAATTTAAATCCAACCCAAACCAGGATTATCATTGGGCACACAAGCCACTGAATTATGACACGGGAACACTGAAAAGTAAATCCTTCAACCACATGTATTGTACTGATCTGAGCCCTCTGGCTCCACTGAAACATCAAGCCCACGGCCGAAACCATGACCGCGGCTAACCTTGTACTAACAATGATTCTCAAAACCCGAATACGGAACACATCTAAGTTTCAAACCACTATTCCGAAGCCCAGCGCTCTCTCGTGAACACAAGTCATCCTAGGGTTCGTTCCTAGCCAAACCTAGGCATCGTATTCCTATTTCTCTGATACCATCTAATCTGTCACGCCCCGAGTTCAAAAACCAGTGTATAAATTTTTTTTTTTTTTTTATCAGAGTTGCAAATCATCCAGGGCAATGACAGACCGCCACATATATAGAAGAGTCCCAATCCCCTATGGAATTGAGCCTTTTCTATATATGCACGGCTAGCTTGGCAACAAACATCAGAGTACTAACTACGTACTACAAAATAACAGTAACAAGTAAACTTTACAACTATCTTTACAAATATACAACTGAAATACAATTTCCTTTCTCTCCAACATCTATTACATAACTTTTCGGTTGTCCAGGGTCAACCTCTATATCGATACCTCGCCAATTCGTCCCGACATCCCAACACCCGCTCGACCTGAAAAACAGTCACCCGAGGGTGTGAGACACACCGGAGTGTATCCCAGTGGGCACGACGAGCCGAGAAATAGCAGATCGTACCTACTGGTATACAATACTAGCGGATAGTAAAGATCACATTAGGTAAGCATTTATGAAGCGAATGAATAACCAACATGAATATGTATAATCTTGACAGGAATATAATGAACCAAGCATGCTGAATAATTGTATAGGCAGGTATCAAACAAATGGATATGTTGACCAAAGAATATCTTCAAACCAAATCAGGAATCATGAGATAAGACGGAAGCAGACTAAAAGCAACATATGCATGATATATCAAATTACCCAATTACAAGCCACCATATTGGTCCCACAAGACCTCAGGCAAAACTGCCCACTTGGCACCAGCGGGTTGACATTCCCCCCCTGGGGGTCACGGGTTGCCACTGCTAACCACTTTACCGGTAAAGAACATTTCCACGGGGCGCGACCCCGGCAATGTTCGTGAAGTACAATGGTGCGGGCGATCAAATGCAAATGCTCAAACTCACGGTCCACTGACCGGGTAATCAGCAATAAGCCGGGAAATCCCCACTGGGATGAAATCAACTGAATCTCAACTCTCATGCAGGAATAATCAGCAACTAATCTCAACTCATATGCAAGATCAAAAGCAAATCTCAACTCAACATAAGATCAACAGCAAATCTCAACTCAACATAAGATCAACAGCAAATCTCAACTCAATCATGCAGACCAACCAAACATACAAAACTAAACACATATTTTTGCGGAAACTAGTTTGAAAACAGGTTTTAGGCCCAAACTTCGAAGAGCAATGCCTTTGTCCTATCAAACAAGAACAGACTCAGGCGACCCTACGACGTTCAGTAAAACATTAGTTGATTAAAATTATGTGTTCAGCAGTGTAATATTTGATCAACAGAAAAGCAAGCTCAACACAATCCAATCAAGGATGCAATATCAGAATCAACTGAGTCTCAACTCATATGCAAGATTAAGCAGCAACTAAATATCATGGATCAGATATAATCAGGATGTACTGATAATCAGGTATATAACCTAGCAAATGACCAATCAGGCATGGCAATGTCCAGAATAATGATATGAAATACTGGAAGCACTATGTAAAGCAACAGATAACTGATAAAAGTTATAACTCAGGCATGAAGCAGTATAAACTGAATCGAAAGGAAGGCAGGCTCAAAGTAATATTTAAGCTACCAAAAACAGGGGTCCAACCAATACCGTACACAGAGGGCCGAAATGATAAAGCCCGGACCGAAGATAAACCCACCTGTCAAATCGCAGGCGACAAAACTGAATCGACTGTACGCTCAGAACCAGATGCAAACTGGACAAACCTGAATCAAACATATTGATCAGGGATCAACTCTAACTCTTAGCTCATTTCAAGTCACTTAACCCTTTTTAATTACTTAACCTCAGTGTTTGACAATCACACTTAGACCAACAAAGTCTTTTTAGCACTATTTTCGCTCGTTCTTTCAACTGAAGATTCATTTTAACGAACCGTCACTTCCAGCAGGTGACATTTATCTTGCTGAACACCGTGCTCACCAATTTGCGACAGCACAGGACCCGAGGAAAACTTCGGGCCATAAATTATTCCTCTAACCTAGCCGAAATGCATTTTCGTTTCCTCGGCTCACCAAACCCCAAATTAAACGCGAGCATCGCGTTCAGTGACCCCAAAATAGCCAGGAGTACACTGTTACAACTTTTCACACAGACCCTAATACAGTTTTTAAGGAATTATTACATTAAGGCTTGATTATGACATAACTTTGCATCTATACCTCATTTATCAAAACTTTGTATATAAACATGCCTTTAAACATTGCAAGGACACTGGGGCTCACCTTCTTTGCAGCCCAGTCCTGCTGGTTCAACCAGAACCACATTCTTGCTCTCACACCATTCACAATGCACCAAATACTTGTCCACACAGATCCAGGTTGATCTGAAGTGAGCATCAAGCTCAGGGGACAATTCTAAACAACTTTCCTATTCAAAGTTTTGCCAAATTCTGCTTCGCAGTTCTTTGAGGCATTTCTTCAAACATCATATGTGCACCATTCCATACACTATACACAAGCACATAACTTCAATTGATCTCAGTAACCAAAGCACCTAGAACTCTCCAGCTTTGATCAAAACACTCCACTAGGTCCCTGGAGTGATTCTCATCAAATTGGAGCAACCACAACCCCCAAGTTGGCTCGGGTCCGAGGAGGAAGAAGACCTCCACCACCTTGAAATTCGTGATGATCAACCCAGAGTTTCTGGGCTTCATCCAGATGCACCAGCAGGTGCACCTCATCTCCCTGATGCTGTCCAGACCCATGCTTGGTCGACGGGAAGAGGCGACGCCAGCCGGGCTCCAAGCTCTATATCGAGCTTCAAGCCTCTAATGGCGAAATTCAACAGAGCCCATGGGAAGCCCTCAAACTTGCAAGGTAGGCTCCCTAGACCCGTACGAAGCTTCTCGACCCACTCCCGGTTGCCGGAGATGGCCGGATCGCCGGCAGCGACGTTGGGTTCCAATTTCGGGTCATCCATGGCCGATCCTCATTCGGGCTGCATGGGAGCCATGCAAAAGCATGGTTGGGATCCTCTGGGTCCCAGCAACACTTCTAGGTAGGTGCCCGGCGTCGGAGGAGCTCGCCGACGCCGGAGTTGAGAGTTCGGCCAACATGCAAAAACCCGAAAACTAGGGTTTTGATTTTATTCAAAGACACTCTACCATAATTGCTCAAACTTTGCAGAATTAGTCTATGGGTCCTACAGTTTATTCCCATCATTTTATTTTCCTTTTTGGTCCATTAGTTGCAAAGAACGACCGCGGCGGAGCTAAGATAGGTTTCCGGCCATATTTTTCTCCCGCCGGCCATGCAACGTGCATGGGGGCTTGGGGCTTGGCAGGGAGCATCCTAGGAACCTATATTAACTACTGCTAGAGGTCTCGGGCTCAAACAAACCGGAGTTAAGGAGTTCTTACCTTGGCCGGAGTTGATGAAGAGAGGAAGAAGCCGGTTTCAGTCCTCCTCCCTTGCGCGGCCACAGGAAGCACCCAGGTACTCTTCCAGTCACAGAGGAACACCTCAAGAACTCCAGATCCACTTTAGAAAAGTTTGGTTCCAACCTTTCTTCACTCTCCTCCTCTCTCTCCTTCTCTCTCGGATTATCTCTCAATGGGCTTGTGTCCTCGGCCACCCCAGTAACCCAGGCATTAAGTGGAGATGCAGAGGAGGCTGATGCTTCGTATTACACCCAGAGACCCCTCGTGTTACACCCAAAAGGAACCCAAGAGCCACTTGGCATTAAATGCAAGATTCTTGCAAAATAACCTCAAACCCGGTTCAGACCTAACCCTAACCTCCGAGTTCTCCACAATAGGTGCAAAATGCACCCAACACCTTATGGTTTAAGCCCCTTAATTTTTGGTACATAAAATATTATAGTTTTCTCAAAAATACCCCGTTTTTCAGTGCATTTCACACATTTCGAGAAAATCCGTTCATCGAAATGCCAAACAGACTTCGCCACGACGTCCGGCTCGTCGAGACCTGTCAAGTAGCTTATTTTCTTGTTTAATTTGGCGTTCGTATGAAATCTCGAGTCATCTTGTTCTGTATGTCACAATCCGACGTACGCACTTCGATGCACCCGGATCGTCAAACGCGAAATCCGTCAGTGCCATTGCGCTCAGAACATCGAAATTAGCTAGGTTCGACTACTCATACCCCTATGTCAGGGTTTCAGACAGTGAATCGGCCAATAGTGGTCAAACGGGAATTTAAATCAGGGGTTACAATTCACAACTTAAGTTGTGGGACCCACTTCTTATTTGCTGTTTTGCGGAAGATCCGACCGTTGGATCGAAGACATATGTATATCAATTTTTCATGTTTCGACGAGACGGTCGCAATGGTGATCTCAGATTTTCGAGATCAGGCTTCGATCAAAAGTCGGTATTTTAGGGCCACTATTACTCTACTAATTTCTCATTTTTTTGCCATTTAAATAATCCAGAAAATTATTTAAACTTAAATTTTGGATTTTAAAAATCACGGTTACTACAATTTCGACCTAGGTTTGATGGTGCGAACATCACCAGTAAATTCAGTTGGATTAGACCATCCTAATTCAATTGATTGCCACACCCGTTCGTCGATGGAAATTAAAAAGGCTTTCATCCGTACTTTCCAGTACGCATAATTTGTTCCATCGAAGAACGGAGGTCTGTTGATGTTTCCACCTTCAACCATTGTTTACAACCCTATTCCCTCTCTGATACCACTTGTCGGGTTATGTATAATTGGATCTAAATAGGGGAAAAAACACCTAGAGGGGGGTGAATAGGTGTAAACACTAAACACTCAAAAATCTTTGCGATATAAAACCCAATGCGGAAAAATAAATAACACGCAGAGATTTTTACATGGAAAACTCCAAACCGGAGTAAAAAACCACGGGACCGATAACACGGTGAAATCCACTAGAATTAAACACGTACAAGGTGATATACCGTACTCACAGACGACTCAACCTTTTTCATACGCTCCTAGTTGATCTTCTCCGCTCGCTCCACGACGCCTCTCGAATCCACGATGTGCGTCCAACGCCGAATCCACAGCGTCCAACGTCGAGTCCACGACGTCCGACCGAATCCACAGTCTTCACCCAGTAGCACGCTTCGAATCCACGAACGTACCTCGCTCCGAATCCACGAGAGCGGTAGCACCTTGAATCCACAAGGCCACGCGAGTCCACGCGCCGATTTTGGGGTAAATCGTTGTTTTTTGGGTGGTGATGATCCGCCGAATACTTAGATTAAAAATAGATCGGAAATACCATCTAAGTATTCATTGATTTGATTCAACTCAAAATGTGAGTATGAAAACCTAGAATCAAATCAATCAATATAGATGAAGAAACATAAGATATAATCTATGATTTCCTTTCTTCTCTATATGGGGATCTTAGGCCGTATAAAAGATGACGGCTACTTTTTCTATTATGTGGATTTTTGGACTAGCCCTAGAAAAAGAATCATAGGGTCTATTTATAGGTTAGAAACCCTTGGAAAAAGATAAGGATCAAAAACTATCTTTTTCTGGAGATTTTACATGACGACGATCCGGATCGGAGATCGGCGATCCGGATTACAGTAGCGAGAAAAACAGATTCCAGAAAAACGAAGGTTCGGGATCCGGATCGAAGTGCTTGATCCGGATCGTTCATACAGTTCACCAAACAACAACGTTCGGGATCCGGATTGCAGTAGCCTGATCCGGATCGCTCAAATAAAATGGTAAACCCAGTGTTCGGGATCCGGATCAAGGGAAGCTACGATCCGGATTGAACTGATGTATGAACGAACCACCTTCGGGATCCGGATTGCAAAGCCCGATCCGGATCCTGAACATGTCCCATGTCCAGTTTTTGATAATTATGCAATTACAAGTTCATCCAAGTGTTTCTACACTATAAGAAGTATTCGGATCACCAAAGATATTAAGTTCAACATACCTGATCCTTTTGAATTCTTCTTTCTTGAGATTGAGTTATATGATCCAACCTTCTTTACCTTCAATCTTCAAGACTTAACTGAATTCATGAAATACGCCAACTTAAATTCCGTAACAGACTGGAAGGCAGGGGTTGGACCTGATGTAGTCGGTAGAGTTGCGGCTACCGCGGATAGTAGGCGGTTGACCGGATACGTATTATTTTACCCGATTTTGGATTGGGGGTTATAGCGGCTACCGCGGATAGTAGGCGGTTGACCGGATGATGGATGTGGGACATGATTGTGATTGTGGGTTATTCCGGTGACCACGGATATTGGGCGGTTGACCGGAGGTCGGTTTTGAGACCTGGTCGTGGATTTTGGGGTATTGCGGCAATCACGGATATTTGGCGATTGACCGGATGGCTACTTATGCATCAGATTGGGAATTAGTTTTCTTTTAGTGGAGAGTTGTGTTCCACTGGGGCTTTATAGTTGTGATCCAGTCCTGCTTTTGATACTTATCACACCGGCGCGGTTATTGCCCGGTGTTGCTTTCCTCGTGTGGGTCGCTCCCCTCGAGTTTCCCTCCGGAGGCTGGGGCCAGACAGTTATTGACAGTTTTGCTATCACATTGGCGCGGCTTACTTGCCCGATGATGAGGGTGATACAGATTGGGTTCATCTGGGACGGTTGGTTACTGTTGCATACGGTTATTCCAGTCTAGGACTGCATTTTAGAGGCATAGTAGTGGTAGTTTCCTTTCTTCAGCAGTCATTATTGCTTACCACACTTCTTTACTTTTTGCCTCTGGCAGACCTAGTGGGTGTGTCAGAGTTTGAGGTTTTACCCACTAGGGGAGGCTACTGGTTTACTAGTAGTTCTCACCCCCATTCTTCTTTCTAATTTTTCTTCTCCCTTGTTTTGCAGTGTCTTCTGCGGGTGCTGCTGGGCTTTCAGCGGCGGGTCGAGGAGAGTGGACAGCTAAGTAGATAGATCTCGAGGCAGGATGACCGAGTTAGCTGGACTGTTGGTGTACCCATGTTTCCTCATATGGTTGTACTTTTACTTTTGGGACTGGCTTTTGCCAGCAGATTGTATTTATCTTTGGTGAGCTGGGAGGGACTGATGTATCATTTATACAGAAGTATTGTATTTTATTTCCAGCTTCAGTTTGAGATGTATTAGTTTTAGTTCAGCTCTATTTTTCTTGCTTTTTTTTTTATTATCTCTTATATCTGAGCAGGTTTTTGGCGCTTCTTGTACGCGGGAAATACCGTGTGCACGGCGGATCTGTAGACGGGCTCGGGTTCTAGTTTACACCCGGGGCGTGACAAAAAGGGTTATTGTCATGGCTAGTGTGACGGCGAGGGATAAGGACGGTTACTTGAATTATCGGATTATTTCATGAGTATGGGATCGTGAGGTGAACCACAACTTATTCCACGAGTACGAGATCGTGAGAAGTGTCGCATCTTATGTCACAAGTATGGGATCGTGAAAGGTGTCGCGGGGTTGTACACAACCAAGGAAGTGATAAGCTCATGGCGCTAACACGTACACCAGCGGTTTGGCCACCGCAAGGGTGTACTTTTTCGGAGAAGTTGGTCCAAGGACCCGTGAACTCTACGTGGCGAATGCGTAGGGGCCCACCGAAGGAACACGGGGTGGGTTGTAGAGCACCAAGGAATTGAGCAAGGTTGGGTATCCTTTAAAGCTACGGACTATAGGATGGTTATGATTGGAACGGTTGTTCCGGTTATGGTTTGTTGTCCTGTGTACTCTTTTGCACTCCTTTATTGTTTACCGCATTCATATATCGGTTATTTTCTTTTTTGTGTTTTTGGTCACTGATTCCTACCATTTGACAGGTTCCGGCGGGGACGGGAGGGAGACAGCGGCACACGAGTGACATCGCTTTCGTCAACCCGGTGACTTCATTTTTACTCCCCTCTTGTTGATACACTATGTGGATATCTTTAGCATGACATTTGGACAGTTTGTTGTGGATGTGGATGATATGACTTGATCATTGGAACATATTTTGTGGGATAATAAACTTGGATATTTCATTCTTATCTTGTGATGGTTGGATGTACATGTGGAGGTTTTTTAAAAAGATAGTTTGCGAAAATGGATTTCTAAAACAGAGTGTCGAGTGCGCACTATTTTAAAACCTTGCAAGCTTTATCCTTTCAAATTGGTGTATGCCGTGTGGGCATTATTCTTGTGAATGATGTATAAGTTTATGTGGCCACTTGTATGTGAGAATGTGTATGTTAAACTATGGATGATTGGTGAATGTATGTTGTGCGACGCCGTGCATATACAGGAGAGACTCTGTCCGTTCGTTGAGTGATCTTGTATATGTGGCGGGTCTGGGCACGTGCCGGAGGGTAAAGGCTTTTAAAGAAAAAAAAAATTAGCTCGTTTTCCGCTTTCTGATCTGTTACGGAATTTGAGTTGGCGTAATTTCGTGAAAGGTTTAAGTCTTGAAGATTGAAGGTGAAGAAGGTTGGATCATTTAACTCAATCTCAAGGAAGAAGAATTCAAAAGGGTCAAGTATGTTTAACTAAAGATTCTTGGTGATCCGAATACTTCTTATAGTGTAGAAACACCTGGAAGAATTTTTAAGTGCATAAAAATCAAAAACTGGTGTTCGGACATGTTCAGGATCCGGATCAGAGCCAGCGTGGACTCGCGTGGCCTTGTGGATTCAAGCTAATGAATACTTAGAATACTTAGATGGTATTTCCTATCTAATGAATACTTAGATGGTATTTCCTATCTATCTTTGATCTAAGTATTCGGCGGATCATCACCACCCAAAAAAACAACGATTTCCCAAAATCAGCGCGTGGACTCGCGTGGCCTTGTGGATTCAAGGTGTTACCGCTCTCGTGGATTCGGAGCGAGGTACGTTCGTGGATTCGAAGCGTGCTACTGGGTGAAGACCGTGGATTCGGTTGGACGTCGTGGACTCGACGTTGGACGCCGTGGATTCGGCGTTGGGCGCAGATCATGGATTCGAGAAGCGTCGTGGAGCGAGCGGAGAAGATCCTCTAGGAGCGTATGGAAAAGGTTGAGTCGTAAGTGTGTATGGTAAATCACCTTGTACGTGTTTTAATTCTAGTGGATTTCGCCGTGTTATCGGTCCCGTGGTTTTTTACTCCGGTTTGGAGTTTTTCCACGTAAAAATCTTGCGTGTTCATTTTTATTTCCGCATTGGGTTTTATTGCGCAATGATTTTTTGAGTGTTTATTGTTTACACCTATTCACCCCCCTCTAGGTATTTTTTCCCCTATTTAGATCTATATTTCATATAACCCAACAAGTGGTATCAGAGAAGGAATAGGGTTGTAAATAATGGTTGAAGGTGGAAACATCAATCGACCCCCTTTCTTTGATGGAACAAATTATGCGTACTGGAAAGTACGGATGAAATCCTTTTTAATTTCCACCGACGAAAGGGTGTGGCAATAAATTGAATTAGGATGGTCTAATCCAACTGAGATTATTTCAGATGTTCGCACCTTAAAACCTAGGTCGAAATGGACCAAGGAAGAGTTAGACTCATCTTCTTACAATGGCAAGGGAATTAATGCTATTTTTAATGCCTTATCTCAAACTGAATTCTCTCGCGTCTCGGCATGTGAGACTGCGAAAGAAATCTGGGATGTTCTTCAGGTTACACATGAGGGAACTAACCTCGTGAAGATTCAAAAGCTGCAAACGCTTATGAGCAGATTTGACTCCATTTTTATGGCAGAAAATGAATCTTTCACGGACTACTATACACGATTGCAAGACATCGTAAACTCATGTGCTAACCTGGGAGAGAAGATTCCAGAATTTAAGGTTGTAAGAAAAATCTTAAGAACTCTTCCTGAACGATTTCGCCCAAAGGTTACAGCTGTTGGGTCGTATATAATACGGATCTAAATAGGGGAAGAAACACCTAGAGGGGGGTGAATAGGTGTAAACGTATAAACACTCCAAAAATCGTTGCGATAAAACCCAATGCGGAAAATAAAATAACACGCAAGATTTTTACGTGGAAAACTCCATCACCGGAGTAAAAAACCACGGGACCGATAACACGGCAGAAATCCACTAGAATTAAAACACGTACAAGGTGATTTACCGTACACACTTACGACTCAACCTTTTCCATACGCTCCTAGAGGATCTTCTCCGCTCGCTCCAGACGCTTCTCGAATCCACGATCTGCGCCCAACGCCGAATCCACGGCGTCCAACGTCGAATCCACGACGTCCGACCGAATCCACGGTCTTCACCCAATAGCACCATTCGAATCCACGAACGTGCCTCGCTCCGAATCCACGAGAGCGATTGAACCTTGAATCCACAAGGACACGCGAATCCACGCGCCGATTCTTGGGGTAAATCGTTGTTTTTGGGTGGTGAAGATCCGCCGAATACTTAGATCAAAGATAGATCGGAAATACCATCTAAGTATTCATTAGTTTGATTCAACTCAAGATGTGAGTATGAAAACCTAGAATCAAACTAATCAATATAGATGAAGAAACATAGAGTATTCTCTAATGATTTCCTTTCTTCTCTATATGTGGATCTATAGCCGTATATGATGATATATGAAAATGACGGCTATGTGGATTCACCCTAGAAAAGGAGTCATAGGGTGTATTTATAGGTTAGAAACCCTAGGAAGGAGATAAGAATCAAAAACCAACCATTTCTGGATTTTTACGGACGGCGATCCGGATCGTGATAACTAGGATCCGGATCGTCATAACAAAACAGCCAATTCCAGAAAAACGAAGGTTCGGGATCCGGATCATGTGACTACGATCCGGATCGTTCATACAGTTCACCAAACATCAACGTTCGGGATCCGGATCAAGAGACTACGATCCGGATTGCGACGATGTATGAACGAACCACCTTCGGGATCCGGATCGAACAACCTGATCCGGATCCTGAACATGTCCCAAGTCCAGTTTTTGATTTTTATGCAATGAAAGATTCTTCCAAGTGTTTCTACACTACAAGAAGTATTCGGATCACACAAATTCTTTAGTTAAACATACCTGATCCTTTTGAATTCTTCTTTCTTGAGATTGAGTTAAATGATTCAACTTTTCTTCACCTTCACTCTTCAGGACTTGAAACTTTCACGAAACTACGCCAACTCAAATTCCGTAACAATCTCCCCCTTTGGCGGTTTCGTGACAAAACATAGATCCACTAAAGAAAATTCAAAAAGATATTTTTGTTGCTATCACCATACAACAAAAATTTACAATGGAGATCCAAAATACAATACATGAGTTAAACTCCTAAAACAGACTCTAGACTTAGACATCTGTACTCTCTGCAAAAAGAAATCATTCTCGACAAAAGAAATCGTTAGATACCTCAAGAATTTTGTATCATTCAAAAACCACAAACAGAGATGAAGTTTAAACTCATTTATACTTACCATGACATTTATATTCAGATATGTAAACAGATCATAGTTAAAAAAACACCAACATATCTTCTTTGCACGTAAAAACCAAATGTCATGAACATGTTTGTGACAAACTTATATATATATATAGATATGTAATAGATCAGAGTTAAGAACCAACATATCTTCTATGCAATCAAAAACCAAGTGTCACAAACTTGTTAGTGAACAACAACTTGTTAGTTATATTACATGCCCAAATAGTTAGCAAATAGTTAGTCGAGGCATGCATTCATACAGACCTCAAGTTGAGATCATACTTACCTTGATATTTCATCATTCATACCATCATTCATTGTTCATTGTTCAAATCATTGTTCTAAACTCTCTCCCCCTTTTTGTCACAAATAAAGCCAAAGATTACAGAAGTGGAGAGAATGGTTAACAGTTTAAGTTCGAGAACTAAAATCTCAAATTAAAAAAAAAACTTGCACAACAGTAGGATTTAAACATATGCATAAAAACAGAAATTAGAAGGATACGGATCATTCAGACTCGTCTGAACTGATACAGCCGAGGATTTGGAAAATCTTCTTTATTCGCTTGTTCATTGCTGATTGCTTTTTATTTACCTTCTTTATTTCTTCCTTTACCTCAATCAGTTCATTTGATATACGTTCTTGCTCGTTGGAGAGCCTTTGCTGTTCTTTATAGATTGAGGTAACAGAAGCATCATCATCAGAAGTTGATTGTGGTGCTTCTTGTGCCGGAGGTGCTGGTTGAACTGGAGGAGCTGCTGCCGGTGCAGAGGTTGTTGCTTGTTGTCGTTGTTCTCGTTGCCGGTGAAGAGGTATGAAAGGTTCATCTGGCTTCGTCGAAAGAGACTTTACAATTGTCGTGTCATTGATTGTTCCTAGACTGTGCAGATAGGAACTCGCATTTGTGTCAGCTTTAAATTTGCGAAGAATGCGCATGATGATCATTGGAAAAGGTAGTCTCTCTGACGGATGAGCTTGCTCCACATATCGTGCCATCCTTGACCAGATGATGTAGGGAATGTTTAAGTTAGCTCCCATTGCTGCTGCGGGATTTCCGAGTAGATAAAGAAATATCATTCTTTCCCACCGAAGAACCTTTGTGTTCATGTTTGGAAGAATATTGTAACAAACAATAAGATTTAAGATGCGGTACTCTGGTCGTAGTTCTTTCGAGAAAACGGAGTTTCCTGTCGACCGAGTATCTGGAACACAGATTCCATCAACTACCACTCTCCAGGAGAAGGTGTTGAAAACTTGATTCTTCAGGTAGTGAGTGCCATCGGCTCGGGCGTCCATCCCAAGTACTTCACCAATTAGCTGAGGCGTTACTTTGATTCTGACATTCTTGACTAAAGTTTGAAAATCCCGACGCCCGCTTTCCTGATCAACTAGATAGCAGGCATTCTGATAAAACATCCTCACTGAGTGAAGACAATACCCGGTGGTCTCCGGGAAATTGCAAATGGAAGCAAGACCTATCTGGTCAAACAAAGTCCCAAACGTCTGAGAACGCTTCTTTAAGGCTTTTACATCAACATGCCTTTCTCCAATGCATTCTCTGTTTTCAAAATCCTTTATTCTAGCCGAGCTGACAACTTCTTGTGGAGGTGCTTGCTGTGCTGGTTGCTCAATGGAGATTCCTTGTGCACTCCCTCTTTTTCTCGCACCAGTTTTTCTTTTTGTTCCAACTGGACTTGGTTCCATTGGTGCTTTCCCTTTTTCAGCTGCAGTAGGTTTTGAAGCTTCAGCAGTTGCTTTCCCTTTGGAGACAATGGGAGCAGCTTGCTCAATTTCGATGTTATCCCAGTCGATCGACTCTGTCTCTGATTCAGTGTCGGAATCAACCTTAGTCTTCTTTGCTTTCTTAGCCTTCTTAGGCTTGGCAGTATCTCTCGTATGAACCATAGCAGCAAGTAGGAAAACAATCCAAGTGATAACCATTGCTATTGGTTTCTTGAGAAAAGGAATCCTGTGAAAACCAACTCAAGAACACAAAAATTCTTAGTTTTCAAAAATTGAAAAATTATATCCAAAGAATCATTATCATGTAGAGAGACTAAGAATCAAATTAGTTTTGCAAAAGGACTTTTAAAAATAGATCAATTGCATGAATTTCGAAAATCCTTATTATATGCCCTAAAACCGAAATTTTAGAAATCGAAGCCTAAAAATCCGTTAATCAGGAGAAAACCTAGCATATAATCAAAACTAATCAACCCAGAGTTCTTATTTCAAAAGAAATTTGATCAAAAACCATCCACAAACAAAGTTGATCCAAGAAATTCGTGCGTTTGAGGAGGAAAAGAGAAAAACGGTGAAAAACCGAGATTTTGATCAATAAAACTTACTTGGAATTGAAGAACTTGAGTTTGAAAGCTTCCAAGGAGGATGAAATCTAGAGAGAAGCGCTCTGGAAACTTTTGAACAAAAGATTGGAGTAAAAGAAATCAAAACCCTTTTGTTCTTTATAAAGACCTAGCCGCGATCCGGATCCTCCCGAGCTTGCGATCCGGATCGGCTACCCGCAGTGAGAAAACTGCGTTCGGGATCCGGATCGGCAGGTCCAATCCGGATCGTCAGCCCGCAGGAGAAAACCTGCGTTCGGGATCCGGATCATCTAGCCCGATCCGGATCGGCCCCAACTTTTTCTTTAGAAAATTTCAGAGAAATCCAGGAAAATCCAGAAAAAGATTGTAAGCACAAATGTGTATCAACTTTAAACAAAAATCATCGTTTCATACAACAAGAATTAGATTATGCCAAATCTATCAATAATATCCAAAAATGAAACGAAAATTTACAAAAATTAAATCCCTTAAAGTTGAACACCTTCAATCACATCTAACTTGATCTTATGAGTAATGCTTTTATCGAATCATCAATTCAGTAAAGAAAATGAAATACAAAGATCAATAGATGTTTGAAATCCCAAATATAGTAGATAATATTTCTAGACAATCTGTTGAAGAGAGTGGCTCTTTGAGCATCTTTCATTAAAATCCCACCTTATACCAACCTTGAAATTTGACAGAGTCAAGTATTTCAATATGCATTTTACTTAATCAAAAAATTTGAACAACCATGCTTGGTATACATGTGGTAGCTGCACACAATACTCGGACGACCGAGGTGGTAGCTCTTTCCTCCATGTGGTGGTAGTTTTCACACTCCTCATTGGGATGTAACTCTTTCCACATCTTTGAGCATATTACATTATCTTAGACTCCCCCTCAATTGGCTATCAATTATTAAGATATAAAGTATTTAACCAAAAATTGATCTCGATTTCATACTCGACTAAACAGTCAAATAAGATAATGACTATACCAAGAGATCATTGAGAGAGAAATTGACTTTGATCACTTTAGAAGATGATTTAATTAACATAAACGATCATTGCAACAAAGAAATATTATGATGGCAAAAGCATAATAAATTTCTAAATGTGTGAACAGATGCAATTAAAGTCAATTATGATCTATGCTCAATTAATGTCCTATGTACAAACATAGATAAAGAACAAAACAAAAACAAATACAAAACCTATCCTAAGCAAAGATTTCAAAAAGAAGATTATTTCAAGGAAAGCATCCCAATTGCTTTTCGTAAATGAATAAAACGTTTTTGATCCAAAGGTTTTGTTAAAATGTCAGCTAATTGATCCTCAGTTGAAATATATGAAAGTTGAAGAGTATTTGATTCAACTAGCTCTCTAAGAAAATGATATCTAAGTTCAATATGTTTTGTTCTAGAGTGCAACACAGGGTTTTTAGAAATGTTAATTGCACTTGTGTTGTCACAAAGAATTGTTACCGAAGATGCTGAAATGCGGAAGTCACTCAATACGCTTTTCATCCAAATGAGTTGAGTTGAGCAACTTCCAGCTGAAATGTATTCCGCTTCGGCAGTCGAGAGTGCTATGCAATTCTGCTTTTTACTGTGCCATGCAACAAGGCAATGGCCTAGATAGAAGCATGCACCACTCGTGCTTTTCCGATCATCCACTGATCCTGCCCAATCGGCATCTGAGTATCCAACAATATCCAAACTTGTTCCCATAGGATACCAAATTCCGAAATTAATTGATCCTTTGATATACCGGATGATCCGTTTCACCGCTTTCAGGTGAACCTCCTTTGGTGCTGATTGATATCTCGCGCAAATCCCAACACTAAAGGATATATCCGGGCGACTAGCCGTGAGGTAAAGTAGACTTCCAATCATACTTCTATACAGTTTCTCGTCTACATTCTCACTATGTGATTCACTTCCAAGTCCCTTGTGGCTAGTTCCCATTGGAGTTGGAAAATCTTTACAATTTTCTAGATCAAACTTTTTGACCAACTCCATTGCATACTTGGATTGACTCAAGTGAATACCTTCATCATTTTGTTTAATTTGCAATCCAAGGAAATAAGACAGTTCGCCCATCATGGACATCTCAAATTCGCTTTCCATGGTCTCCGCGAATTTAGAAGCATCATTATCTTTTGTTGCACCAAACACAATGTCATCGACATAGATTTGTGCTACAATGAAATTATTTTGATAATGCTTCACAAAGAGAGTCCTGTCAGCTCCCCCTCGAGTATAGCCCTTCTCCAAAAGGTGCTTTGTTAACCTTCGTACCATGCTCGCGGTGCTTGTTTCAGACCGTAAAGAGCCTTTTTCAAACGAAAAACATGGTTAGGTTGTTTATGATCTACAAAACCTTTCGGTTGAGCTACATAAACTTCCTCATTTAAAAACCCATTTAGAAATGCGCTCTTGACGTCCATTTGAAATAATTTGATTTTAAAATGACAAGCAATAGCAAACAATATACGAATGGACTCGAGTCTAGCTACAGGGGCGAAAGTTTCGTCAAAGTCTATACCTTCTACTTGAGAGTAGCCTTGAGCAACTAGTCGTGCCTTGTTCCTGATGATAGTACCATCTTCATCTTTCTTGTTCTTGAAGATCCATTTGGTACCTATCACATTATGTTGCTTTGGAGGCTTCGTTAATTCCCAGACTTTGTTTCGCTCAAATTGATGGAGCTCTTCCTGCATTGCTTTAATCCAGTAGTCATCCTGAAGAGCTTCATCTATTGTCTTTGGTTCGATTAAAGATACGTAGCAAGCAAATCCGCAAACCAACTGCCTTCGAGTTCTAACTCCTTCTTGTGGATCTCCAATGATGTTCGATTCCGGATGATCCTTGGAGATTCGTAGCGTTTGTTGAAACGGAGTACTCGGAGGTACACGAGATGATTCCTGCACATCAGATAAACTAGAAGAACCATTAGATGCATCATTAATATTGGAAGTGTTATTATGAGAAGATGCACTAGCAGGAGAATCATCATCTAGAGAGATATCGAGGGTAGATTTTTCAGATTCAAAATGAGAAGCTTCATCTACTTTAACATTTATAGATTCTACAATCGTCTTAGATTCAATGTTAAATACTCGATATGCTCTGCTATTCGTAGAATAACCCAAAAAGATCCCTTCATCACTTCGAGAGTCGAACTTTCCAAGATTTTCACGGTCACGTAAGATGTAACATCGACTCCCGAAGATACGAAAGTACTTGATATCCGGTTTTCTACTAAACCACAGCTCATATGGTGTATTCAAGGTTCCTGGGCGCAAATACACTCTGTTAATGACATAGACAGCGGTGTTCACAGCTTCAGCCCAAAAATGTAGCGGTAATTTCCGGCTATGAAGCATCACACGCGCCATCTCTTGAACAACCCTGTTTTTGCGCTCAACACACCATTCTGCTGAGGTGTATAGGGTGCCGAGAATTCATGCTTAATGCCATTTGAAGTACAAAAAGTCAATGAATTTTGAATTTATGAATTCTCCACCCCTATCACTTCTAACACGAATGATCTTTTCATTCTTTTCAATCATAATACGATGGCAAATCTCATGAAAAGAGTCAAACGTATCAGCTTTCTCTCTCAAAAAATGCTACCCATGAAAACCGAGAGAAAACATCAACCAATAAGAAAAAAAATATACAATTTACCTTGCAAGGATGGTTGACGAGTTGGCCAAAAGAAAGAGAAGAAAAGAAAATAGTCTACACAAACTATACAAGATTTAATCGTAGAACGATTAAGGACAAGGAGGGGTTTCACCTTTGCATACCCAAACCTTTTGAGTTTTGGAGTATGTTGGTAAAGGTTGAGAGATTCTCCTTGAAGACGACGTCTTGTATGATTGATCTTTTTCTTTTGTCATCGTCTTGTTTGAGGTGCTACCAATGTTCTTTCTCTTGAAAAATCCTTCCTTGAATTCCGGGAAGTGAGCTTATTGGTAGCAATTGCAAGATGTGGTTGATTTGTTCTTTGAGCTCCAATCTCGCAATTTCTTTTGATTGGCCCTGTAAAATTACAAACGAAAACATACCTTTGAGCTTGACGATTCCGAAGAGGATGAGGTAGGTTGTTGTCGTTGTTTGTCTTGAATTCCGATGTCGGAGGAGGAGATACCGACTGAGGCACAAAGACTGTCCCACTCGAACTTGGACTGTTTCCAGTTTGAGTGTACCCGAGGCCGAACCGATTTGTTTGACCAGACCAAGGAGTTTATCCAACGTACTCTTTCCTAAGAGAATGGGAGTAAGTCATGCTTGGAAAGGGAAGAAGTGTGTTTGTGCGCATTTCCAATTTTCTCCCAGTCCTGGCCCTCGCCATAGAGCTTCAAGAAATAGTTTGCTTTGTTCACCATATCTATATAGTTTCTTCTCGAGCTGCTCATTGGACTCTTGAGAGGGAAACATTGCTTTTATCAAACTATCCCTTTCCACTTCAAGATCGGTCGAGAGAGAAGTTACCCTTTTTACTTCTTCTTCGAGATCCTGCAATCTCCCTCTCAACCCCTTGTTTGCTAGCCGGTTTCTTAAATCCGTAAAGATCTTGATAGGCTAGAGCAAACTCTTCACCTTCCGAA
>CM055068.1:14129490-14163164 GCA_029204045.2 Tillandsia leiboldiana
CATCCGGTACATCAAAGGAACTTGAATTTCGGAATTTGGTATCCTATGGGAACAACGCTTGACATTATAGGATATTCAGATGCCGATTGGGCAGGATCTGTGGATGATCGGAAAAGCACGAGTGGTGCATGTTTTTATCTTGGCCATTGCCTTGTTGCATGGCATAGTGAAAAGCAAAACTGCATTGCACTCTCGACTGCCGAAGCGGAATATATTTTAGCAGGTAGTTGTTCAACTCAACTCATTTGGATGAAAAGTGTGTTGAGCGACTTCCGAATTTCAGCAACTTCGGTAACAATTCTTTGTGACAACACAAGTGCTATAAACATTTCTAAAAACCCTGTGTTGCACTCGAGAACAAAACACATTGAACTTAGATATCATTTTCTAAGAGAGCTAGTTGAATCAAATATTCTTCAAATTTCCTACATTTCAACTGAAGATCAATTGGCTGACATTTTAACAAAACCTTTGGATCAAAAACGTTTTATTCATTTGCGTAAAGCAATTGGAATGCTTTCCTAGAAATAACCTCTTTTTGAAACTTTTGCTTAGGATAGGTTTTGTTTTGTGTTTTTGTTCATTATCTATGCTTTGACATAGAACATTAATTGAGCATGTGTATTATTGACTTCAATAGCATCTTTTCGTCTATTTAGAAATTTATTATGCTTTGGATATCATAATAATTCATTTGATGCAATGATCATTTATGTCAATTAAATCATCTTTGTTTTGATCAAAGTCAATTTCTCTCTCAATGATCTCTTGGTATAGTTTTTATCTTATTTGACTATTTAGTCGAGTATGAAATCGAGATTAATTTTTGGTTGAATACTTTATATTTTAAATAATTGATAGCCAATTGAGGGGGAGTCAAAGAAAAAGTATTATGCTCAAAAGATGTGGAAAGAGTTACATCCCAATGAGGAGTGTGAAAACTACCACCACATGGAGGAAAGAGCTACCACCTCGGTCGTCCGAGTACTGTGTGCAGCTACCACATGTATACCAAGCATGGTTGTTCGAGTTGATTAAATAAAATGCTTTTTGGAATACTTGACTCTGTCAAATTCCAAGGTTGGTATAAGGTGGGAATTTTAATGAAAGATGCTCAAAGAGCCACTCCTTACAATAAATTGACTAGATATATTATTTAACTTATCTGGGATTTCAGGCATCTATTGATCTTGGTATTTCATTTTCTTTACCAAATTGATGATTTGATAAAGGCATTACTCATAAGATCATGTTAGATGTGATTGAAGTTGTTCAACTTTAAGGGATTTAATTTTTTATAAATTTTTGTTTCATTTGTTGGATATTGTTGATAGATTTGACATAATCTATTTCTTGTTGTATGAAACGATGATTTTCATTTAAAGTTGATACACAAAAGTGCTTACATACTTTTTCTAAATTTTGTGAATTTTTTCTGAATTATTCTGAAGAAAAAGTTGGAGCCGATCCGGATTGGACAAGCCGATCCGGATCCCGAATGCAGGTATTTCCAGCGGGTAGCCGATCCGGACTGGATTCACGATTCGATCCGGATCACGGCTAGGGTTTTATATAGAACAAAAGGGTTTTGATTTCTTTTACTTCAATCTTTTGTTCCTAAGTCTCCAGAGCTTCTCTCTCTAGAATTCACCCATCTTGGAAGCTTCCAAACTCAAGTTCTTCGATTCTAAGTAAGTTTTCTTGATCAAAATCTCGGTTTTTCACAGTTTTTCATGTTCTTCCTCAAAACGTGATGAGAACTTTGTATCTTTTTCATTTTGGATTGGTTTTTGATCAAATTTCTTTTGAAATAAGAACTCTCGGTAGATTAGTTGTGATTATATGCTGGGTATTCTCCTGATTAACGGGTTTTTAGGCTTCGATTTCTAAAATTTCGGTTTTAGGGCATATAATAGGAATTTTTGAAAATCATGGGATTGATCTATTTTTAAAATTCTTTTGAAACTAATTTGATACCTAGTCTCTCTACAAGATAATGATTGTTTAGGTACAGTTTTTAAAATTTTTGAAAATAAACAGTTTTTCGTGTTCTTGCGTTGTTGCTCGCAGTTTCTTGAGTTTGAATAGCAGCAATGGTGATCACCTGGATAATCTTTCTTCTGGCTGCTATGGTTCACACAAGAGCAACTAAGAAGCCCAAGAAAGCTAAGAAAAGTCGAGAAGACTCGGATTCGGATTCAGAAACTGAATCCATTGACTGGGATGAATTATTGGTAGAAGCAACTGCACCTACTGCATCAAAGGGGAAAGCCCCTGCTGAGACGTCAAAGGCAAAGGCTCCGCCTACCGCCGCTGAAAAAGGGAAAGCCCCCATGGAAACAAGCCCGTTAAAGCCAAAGAAGAAGAGTGTTGCAAGAAAGAGAGGGAGTGCTCGAGGAATATCCATAGAGGAGCCACTTGCTAGCCAGCCTCCTCCACAAGATTTTATCATCTCTGCAAGGATCAAGGATTTTGAGAAAAGGGAGTGCATTGGCGAAAGGCATGTCAATATCAAAGCATTGAAAGAACGATCTACACTCTTTGGGACTCTGTATGAACAGACTGGTCTTGGCCCCATCTGCAGTTTCCCTGAGTCCACTAGGTATTGTCTCCATTCCGTAAGAATGTTTTATCAAAATGCCTCAAGTCTAATTGATCAGGAGGACGGACGTCGGGAATTTCAAACATCAGTTAAAAATGTCAAGATCAAAGTCACACCTCAACTGATTGGAGAGGTGTTAGGGATGAAGGCCAGAGTTGATGGGCCTCATTATCTGAAAAGTCAAATCTTCTCCATCAACTCCTGGAGAGTGGTAGTTGATGGAATTTGTCTTTCAGATACTCTGTCGACAGAAAATTCCGTCTTTTCAAAAGAGCTTCGACTGGAGTATCGCTATGTGAACTTCATTGTTTGCTATAACATTCTTCCAAACATGAATACAAAGGTTCTTCGATGGGACAGAATGTTATTTCTTTATCTTCTTGGAAACCCCACAGCGGCAATGGGAGCAAATTTAAACATTCCTTACCTCATCTGGTCAAGGATGGCACGCTATGTGGAACATGCTCACCCTACAGAGAGACTCCCCTATCCTATGATAATTATGCGCATCTTTCGAAAATTTAAAGTCGACACAAGTGCGAGCTCCTACATGCACAGTCTAGGTACAATCAATGAAACGACAATAGTGAAGTCTCTCTCCACGAAACAAGATGAGCCCCCATCACCTCCTCGCCGACGAAGAGCACAACCACAAGCAACAACCTCTGCATCGCAGGCAACACCTCCAGTCCCACCAGCACAAGCAGCACAACAAGCACCTCCATCAACTTCCGATGATGATGCATCGGTTACCTCAATCTATAAAGAACAACAGCGTCTCTCCAACGAGCAAGAACGCATCTCTAACGAGTTCGTTCAGATGAAAGAGGATCTTAGAGAGGTTAAGAAAGAGCAAGCTTCAATGAACAAGCGCATCAAGAAAATATTTCAGAAGCTAGGATGCATCAGTTCTGACGATTCTGCATAATGTTTTATTCAAATCTTCTCTTTTGCAGGTTTTATGTTATTCCCTCTTAAGCTCTCTAACCTTTGAAACTGTTTTAACTCTTCCTTCTTCTGTAATTTTTGGCTAACTTTAGTGACAAAAAGGGGGAGAGAGTGAACGTTACACTTTGAACAATGTTTGTGAGAAGAACGTTAAACTTGAAGGTAAGTATCACAACTTTTGGTTTTGTATTGTGATTGCATGCATGTCTTGACTAACTATTCGACTAACTATTTGGGCATATAATATTACTAACAAGTTGTTTGATTACTAACAAAGTTATGACATTTTGAATTTTACTTCTTAAAAGATATGTCGATGTTTGATTGTGATCTTATTACATATCTGAATTCGTGAATGTCATGGTGAGTATAAACTCTATCTCTGTTAGGTTTTGAATGATAAATATTCTTGAGGTATCTAACGATCTCTTTTGTCAACAATGATTTCTTTTTGCAGAGAGTGCAGATGTCTAAGTTTAGAGTCTGTTTTAGGAGTTTATCTCATGTATTTAATTTTGGATCTCCATTGTAAATTTTTGTTGTATGGTGATAGCAACAAAAATATCTTTTTGAATTTTCTTAAGTGGATTTGTGTTTTGTCATGAAACTGCCAAAGGGGGAGATTGTTAAGGAATTTGTTTTAGCGCATTTCGTGAAAGTATTGAGTCTTGAAGATTGAAGATGAAGAAGTTTGGATCATATAACTCAATCTCAAGAAAGAAGAATTCAAAAGGATCAGGTATGTTTAACTAATTATTTTTGGTGATCCGAATACTTCTTATAGTGTAGAAACACTTGGATGAATTTTTAATTGCATAAAAATCAAAAACTGGACATGGGATATGTTCAGGATCCGGATCAGACACAACAATCCGGATCCCGAAGGGTGTTGATTCATACGCAAATCCAATCCGGATCCAAGCCATTTTTGATCCGGATCCCGAACATTGGTTTTAGCTGAAATGTATGAACGATCCGGATCAGGCATTTCAATTCGGATCCCGAACCTTTGCTTTCTGGAAATTGTCTATTTCGTTACGACAATCCGGATCGCCGTAAATCCGATCCGGATCGTCGTCCTGTAAAATTCCAGAAAAGGTTAGTTTTTGATTCTTATCCTCTTCCAACGGTTTCTAACCTATAAATAAACCCTATGATTCTTTTTCTAGGGTAAGCCGTATAAGCCGAAAAAGCCGAATAAAACTAAAGACGGCCATATAAATCCACCTATAGAGAAGAAAGGAAATTCATAGATTTAATCCTATGTTTCTTCATCTATATTGATTGATTTGATTCTAGGTTTTCATACTCAGATTTTGAGTAGAATCAAATCAATGAATACTTAGATGGTATTTCCGATCTATTTCTAATCTAAGTATTCGGCGGATCATCACCACCCAAAAACAACGATTTCTCCAAAATCGGCGCGTGGACTCGCGTGGCCTTGTTGATTCAAGGTGCTACCGCTCTCGTGGATTCGGAGCGAGGTACGTTCGTGGATACGGGACGTGCTACTGGGTGAAGACCGTGGATTCGGTCAGACGTCGTGGATTCGGCGTTGGACGCAGATCGTGGATTCGAGAAGCGTTGCGGAGCGAGCGGAGAAGATCAACTAGGAGCGTATGAAAAAAGGTTGAGTCGTCTGTGAGTACGGTATATCACCTTTGTACGTGTTATAATTCTAGTGGATTTCACCGTGTTATCGGTCCCGTGGTTTTTACTCCGGTTTGGAGTTTTCCACGTAAAAATCTTGCGTGTTATTTTTTATTTCCGCATTGGGTTTTATTGCGCAACGATTTTTGAGTGTTTAAGCGTTTACACCTAGTCACCCCCCTCTAGGTGTTTTTCCCCTATTTAGATCCATATTATACATAACCCAACATGGATCACTTCTCGGGTCATCCATGGCCGCACCACTTTGATGCTGCATGGATGCCATGCAAGTGCATGGATGAACTCCCCTTGGTCCCAGCAAGTATTCTGGGTAGGTGGCCGGTGTCGGAGAAGCTCGCCGACGCCGGAGCACAGAGCTCGGCCAACAAGCAAAACCCGAAAAACTAGGGTTTTGATCTGCAATTTCCGTACTTGACCAAACCTCACCAATTTTGGTGGAGATGATCACTGGCTCCTACAGTCCAAGCCCATCATTTAATTTCCCATTTTGGTTCATCGGTTGCAAAGTTCTCTCGAGGCGGAGCTAGGTTAGGTTTCCGGCGAGACCTTGCTCCCTCCGGCCAACCAACATGTATGGGGGCTCGGACTTGTGCAGGGAGAATCCTAAGAGCCAAATTAGGCTTCTGCTATGGGTCTAGGGTGCAAACAACCTTTGGTTTAGCATCTCATACCTTGGCCGAGGTTGATGAAGATAGAGGAAGCCGGTTCTCACTTCCTCTTCTTCGCGCAGCCTCAGCAAGCCTCCAGGAGGTTCCACAGACACCAAGGAAGCCTCAGAGCACTTCAAATCCAAGCTTGATTAAAGTTGGTTACAACTTCTTCTTTCTCTCTCTCTCTCTCTCTCGAGTTCCTCTCTAATGGTGTTTGTCTCTTGAGCCTCCCAGCACTCGGGCATCCAAGTGAGGATTACAGAGACAAAGTTGATGCCTTGTATTCCTCTCTGACCCCTCGGGCTCCCCTCCAAAGAGACCAAGGGTCATCTACATTTAATACTAGATTCCTTTGCAAAAATAACCCTAATCCGGTTCACACTCAACCCTAGGCTCTGGAATCTTCACAGGAGATGCAAAATGCACCCAGAACCTTAAAGAATTAACCTCATCAACTTTGATTCATAAAATATATAGATTTATTAGGAAAATATTGATTTTTCACCACTTTTCACGCAATTCGAGAAAATCCGCTCGACGAATTGCGAAACAGACTTCGCCACGACGTCCGGCTCGTTGAGACCTTCAAAATAGGCTATTCATTTGTTTGATTTGGTGCTCATATGAAATCTCGGGCCAACTAGTTCTGTACGTCGCAAATCGATGCACGCACTTCGATGCAACCGGATCGCCAAACGCGAAATCCGCCAGTGCCATTGCGCTCAGAACGTCGAAATTAGCTAGGTTTGACTATTCATACCCCTATGTCAGGGTTCCAGATAGTAAATCGGCCAATAGTGGTCGAAAGGTGATTTGAAACATAGGGTTACTATTCACAACTTAAGTTGTGGGACCCGTTCTTCTTTGCTGTTTTGCGGAAGATCCGATCGTTGGATCGTCGACAAGTGAATATGAACTTTTCATGTTTCGTCGAAACGATCGCAATGGTGCTCTCGGATTTTCGAGATCAGGCCCCGATCAAAAGTCGATATTTCTGGGCCACTATTGATCCACTAAGTCCCTATTTTGCCAAAATTATTAATTAAATAAATTCCAAAAGTATTTCAAAGTCTTTAAATTTTTAGAGTACTACATGCTATTGATGGAATTACTTTGGCCAAGTCAATTAGCACTCTAAAGACGTTTGGGCAAGTAAAAGGATATGCAAGTGAAGCGACTCCAAGTGCACCGCCTCGTCAAGTGGAACATCAAGACTCTTCTGGATTATATGAGGTAGTGACATTACAATCATTACATCGGGATGCATGCTCACTAAAGAAAAGGATGGAACAAGGGTTCAAAAAGCTTGAGGACGGATTAAAAAGGATTTTTGATATCCTCGGCTACAAACATGATGATGTAGTTCCTGGAGCGACCAGACCAAGTACTTCACATGGACCTACTTCACATGATGATGATGATTCAGGACATGACGATGAGTGACTCTTTGCTTTTCTTGTTCTTGCTTTTCATTTCCTTTTAGTTTGTTGTTGAAAAAGAACTTTCATGGTCATGTAACTATGAACTAATGCTCTTAGTATTTTCCTTTTGTCTAGTATTTTCACTGTTTGACAATTTATGACAAAAATGGGGAGAAGAGAAATCACGGAGACGGGGAGATGAGATGATCGAGATAGGGGGAGATGATGAAAAAGGAGCCAAAAATAAAAAAAGAACCAAAATGACGAATCAAATGTAGGACTTACATTTAATTTCTGATGACTGACTTTTGATTTTGTTTGGAGTTTTGTTTTGCAGGATTTACATCACTTTAAGTGTCACGCCCCGAGGGTAGATCATGTTGGGTTATATGAAATATAGATCTAAATAGGGGAAAAAACACCTAGAGGGGGGTGAATAGGTGTAAACAATAAACACTCAAAAAATCATTGCGCAATAAAACCCAATGCGGAAATAAAAATGAACACGCAAGATTTTTACATGGAAAAACTCCAAACCGGAGTAAAAAACCACGGGACCGATAACACGGCGAAATCCACTAGAACTAAAACACGTACAAGGTGATTTACCGTACACACTTACGACTCAACCTTTTCCATACGCTCCTAGAGGATCTTCTCCGCTCGCTCCACGACGCTTCTCGAATCCACGATCTGCGCCCAACGCCGAATCCACGGCGTCCAACGTCGAGTCCACGACGTCCAACCGAATCCACGGTCTTCACCCAGTAGCACGCTTCGAATCCACGAACGTACCTCGCTCCGAATCCACGAGAGCGGTAACACCTTGAATCCACAAGGCCACGCGAGTCCACGCGCCGATTTTGGGAAATCGTTGTTTTTTGGGTGGTGATGATCCGCCGAATACTTAGATCAAAGATAGATAGGAAATACCATCTAAGTATTCATTAGTTTGATTCAACTCAAGATATGAGTATGAAAACCTAGAATCAAACTAATCAATATAGATGAAGAAACATAGAGTAATATCTAATGATTTCCTTTCTTCTCTATATGTGGATCTAGGGCCGTATCAAAGATGATATTTGATTATGACGGCTCTATGTGATTATTTGGATTGCCCTAGAAAAATGAATCATAGGGTCTATTTATAGGTTAGAAACCCTAGGAAGGAGATAAGAATCAAAAACCTACCATTTCTGGAATTTTTACGGACGGCGATCCGGATCGGATTTGGGCGATCCGGATTGCAGTAGCAAGAAAGACTATTTCCAGAAAAATGATGGTTCGGGATCCGGATCGGATTGCCTGATCCGGATCGTTCATACAATTCAGAAAACTCAACGTTCGGGATCCGGATCATGAGATGCTGCGATCCGGATCGAAGTAGTGTATGAAACAACAACCTTCGGGATCCGGATCGTTGGCTCTGATCCGGATCCTGAACATGTCCGAACACCAGTTTTTGATTTTTATGCACTTAAAAATTCTTCCAGGTGATTCTACACTATAAGAAGTATTCGGATCACCAAGAATCTTTAGTTAAACATACCTGATCCTTTTGAATTCTTCTTCTTTGAGATTGAGTTAAATGATCCAACCTTCTTCACCTTCAATCTTCAAGACTTAAACCTTTCACGAAATTACGCCAACTCAAATTCCGTAACAATCTCCCCCTTTGGCGGTTTCGTGACAAAACACAGATCCACTAAAGAAAATTCAAAAAAGATATTTTTGTTGCTATCACCATACAACAAAAATTTACAATGGAGATCCAAAAATTTGAAAACATGAGATAAACTCCTAAAACAGACTCTAGACTTAGACATCTGTACTCTCTGCACAAAGAAACCATTCTTGACAAAAAGAATCGTTAGATACCTCAAGAATTGAAACATACCAAACCAAGTACAGAGATAGAGTTTATCTGATCATCATGACATTTGAGAATTCATATTGTAGGAGAATCATAGTCAAAAACCAACATATCTTCTATGCATTCAAAAACCTAATGTCACAAAATGTTAGTCCAACATCAACTTGTTAGTCATATTACATGCCCAAATAGTTAGTTGAATAGTTAGTAGAGACATGCAACCAATCACAAGATAAAAACCAAAGTTGAAGTTGAAGTGATACTTACCTTGATGTATACTTACCTTGATGTTCACAAAATTTTCACATCATCATTGTTCAAGTTCTCTCTAAACTCTCTCCCCCTTTTTGTCACAGACAAAGCCAAAATCACAAAAAAAAAAAAAAATTAAGGAGAGTTAAAAATTTCAAAATTTGTTCCGAAATGTAAGAACTAGAACTAAGAGTAAGTCCCAAAAACTGAACTAAAATCTAAAAAGGTAAAAGCCTGCACAAAGAAAGTTTAAAAGAAAAATCCTGCACAAGAGAGTTGTTAGTCTCATGTTTCAAGCAACTGAATCTGAGTCATCCGAGGCGGAGTCTTCAGAGCTCGTGCAGCCCAACTTTTTCCAAATTCCTTTCAGCATTCCCGAAATCATAGAATGTTCTTGTTTCATCTTTTGTATGTCAATTTTCATCTTTCTGAAATCTAGAGCCATTCTATCTTGTTCTTGATTGATGGAAGATTCTAAGTTTGCCTTTTGATTAGATTTTCTGGAAGTTGCAGAACGTTGTGTGAGGACTGACGGATGTCACGCCCCGGGGGTCGAAACTGCGACCCGGGCTCGCTAACAGATCCGCCACCTATGCGAAACCCCGCATAGGCGAAGCGTCCAACCTGCAAAGTACCATCTAATAACTAAACAGATACCAGAGCTGAAGAAAAACTGCTATAATAAAAACCTGAATCACTGTACAACCGAAGAATAAAAGTACAATATCAATCTCCCAAAAATGATGATACAATAATCTGATCCACCGAAACTGTAATACAAGTAAAAGCCACCTATACAACATCTATAAATCCAAAAAGGGAGATAACTAAAATAATAAAATACAACTGAGTACAGTGAAACCCATAATCCGGGTTGGTACACCTATCCCACTGTAGAAATCAACACTGGTAGGGATCTATCTCGCGACTCCCTCTCCTCGAACTGTCAACCGAAGATCCGCAACTCCCGCAGCAGACACTGCAAAACAAAGGGAGGAAAGGGGAAAAACAACAATGGGGGTGAGAACCACTAGTAAAACCAGTAGCCTCCCCCTGTGGGTAATGCCTCAAACCCCGACGTACCCACAAGGACTACCAGAGGCAAGAAAAGAATAAGAGAGGTGGTAAGCTAAAAACAGAAATACTGATAAGAGGAAGCTACCACTAGTATGCCTCTAAATGCCGTGCTAAGAAGTATAGCTAAATGTATGCATCAGTAAATAAATGCCTGCCTGAATAAACCCAATCCGACCACCAGTAAACACTAGTACTGCCTGCTCTGCCTGCCGCATCGGGTATGCCAGCCTACGCATAACACCAATGCAAAAAGGAGTCTCACGGACTCAAAGCCTGTCTGTCGCACACTCCGGAGTGGCACTCGAGGGGAGCGACCCACACGAGTAAGTATCTCAGTAACAAGTATCAAAACTAGCAGGACTGGATCACGACTCTGATCAAAGTGGGAAAACCCATCCACTAAAGAAAGCCCGATCCCACCAATCTGATGCACTGTAAATACCCGGTCGGCCGCCCAAAGTCCGCGGTCGCCGCAATATCCCACAAATCCCCCAAATCAAGCCCGACCTGTCATCCCTAATCCGATGCACAAGTCACCATCCGGTCAACCGCCCAAAGTCCGCGGTAGCCGCAATACCCTGCCCTCAGGCCAGCCTATCCCAGATCCCAAGAATCTGTCTACACTATCCCAAAACCCCCTGCTCGCGCACGAGCTACAAATACCCTGAGCCTAGTATGAAAGGAGAAAAGCAAGAAACATGGTTTCTCCTAAGTCAAGTCAACCATGATAGTGTAGCAGAAAAAGGTGGCCTATCTAGATGACCATACAAGCATGAAGATGTCCAAAGATGATATAAAGTAAACAGGTGTCGATGTTCTACATTTATTAGAGCATGCTATTCCATAATATTGATGATTGCATAAGAACATTAAGTGCAACATAGCCTATGCCTGCCAATACCACATACACGATGTTCACAAAGTATGAAAATAAGGAATTGCCATACCTAATAAAAAATCACATAAGATGGTACAACGCTTGTCAACCCTCACATTCATACTGGAATAAGCCCAAGATCATTTAACATCACTTAAACAGGGACATTCAATCAAGTATCACCAATGAATAGCTTAAGGTCCAACAATCTTCATTGATCTCACATAGGATGAATATAGGATCTACCAACAACATCCAATCTCATTTGTAAGTGATAGGAGTCATGAAATTGCTTTTTCTCATAAGGAATAGGCCTCAACTCAACAATGATATTCACCTTTTTATGAAGGAATTAGGAATCAAAAGCCTAGGTCATTATTACATTAACTAGATCAATAACCAACATCAACACCCATTTTCACATAAACTAGATCAAAGATCAATCAACTCATTATTCTCACATAAATAGGTTATGAATCAACATCTATGCCCAACATCACACATTGTAGGTTAAGGATCAACAAAACCAACTACTCTCATATAAGCCATTCTCAAATAGATGAACCAAGTCCTTCTCACATAACCCCATCAAGTCCTCACATAAATCAACCAACCATTTACATATATATCTATCACCATCATTCTCACATAATAATGTTAATCATTCATCACAAGGTATAGGTTGAAGAGTGATTTTCCAATTACCCTCACATAGCATAGATTTAAGGATGACCACCGTTAATCAACTTCATATGAAATAATGTAATATCAACCAACCGATCATTTATTCATGCATAAGCTAAGGATTAATTAACCTAACATAAATATGGAGATTTAAGCATGATTCACCACAGAAAAGAGAACAACAATCAACTATGCCATAAGGGAAACCAATAGCCCGAGTGGGTAAATCATTGTTTTCGGCATAACACAACCACCCACCTGAAACTCAACGATCTGATGCCCGATCTGGCCGAATTTTGGCGTGAGTAATCCTTATCCTCCCAGGAGTCCGATGCCGCGAAAATCATCCAAATCCGCCTCACGGATTGGGCGCAATCGCTGAAACAATGCACACTGCGCATTCAAATTCCAGAATTTTGGCAAGTGCAACAAGGTCAAATAAAAAGTATGTGTAACCTCAAATACCTCAAAATAAAGTTCCCAGCAGTAAAGCAAAGATATCCTCTTTCATACAACATCTTCAAGTCCTCACAAATCCACCATTAATTTCCCTTAACATTCAAATGAAGCAACAAATCACAATGCTGTCCAAAATTGCTAACATAAACTTGCTAGCATTTCCAAGCTTAATTAGAGGCTTTTCCAAAGGGATTTATCCACAGATCACAAAAGAGAATTTTCTTACCTTGAAGTTAAGAAGAAGTCCCAACTTGAATTTCTGAAAAATATCTTATATCCACAAAGTTATCTGCATTCCAAGGTGCCTTGCTCAAATCCAAATTAAAACAGGGACTGCAGTAATCCATATAATAGCACTTGAAAAGATCATTAATTTTACCTAACCAAACGTGCTCCAAATCCTGCAAGAGAGGTACCATTGGATTCCTTGTCGAGAGTAGATACAAATTGAGCCAAAGAACTCCAAATTTCATGCTCGGATGAAGGAGAAAACCCATAAACACTTTGAACCATCCACCAAGTTCAATCTGTACATGACTGCAGCAAGGTGCTCCAAATAACATGCATAAACTCAAATAAAAACTCAGATCTGGGGAAAATGGTACATACCAATGTTGTATATCTTCGAGTCCTGAAAATTTTCCCGCAAAAATCATCCAAATATTCCCATCCTACTGCCCAGAAAGGCCAAAACACTGAGGACTGTTCAGGATTCCAGACTGAAATGAAGGGTTCCAAAGATGGCCTTAAAACTCTGTAAACACATGAGATCTGGGGGGAGAGTTGAATACAAAGATTGTAGCCTTACCTCTTGTGAAAACGTAGAACCAAAAATGAGCTCAAAACTCCAAGAAATGAGTCCTGGGGAATTTTTGCACTGAAACGCGACGGTGGAGCTCCGAAAATCCAGCAATGGTGCTTGTGCTCCATCATGGAGAAGAAGATGACCAAGCTAGCTCCAATGGCTTACCCAAGATGATGATTTTGAAGAAGAAACGTTGGTGATGCTCTGTACAAAACCCTCCAACAATCCATGGTCCATGGAGGAAGAAGGAGGAAGAAAAAGAAGAGGAAGAAGAAGAGGAGGAAGAAGAAGAAAGGAAAAAAATAATTAAAACAATCCTCTCTCTCTCCCTCTCCCACACTCCACCCCACGTGAAGTACGGCTGGCCCATCATGGCTAGCCATGTGGCAGCCTAGCATGCCTGATGGACCACACTCCCAACACCGAACCAATGGGGTGACGCCACGTGGCACCCCCGGTCCACAGCCCATTCGTGCACCCGAAAAACCCCCCTGAACTTCCGGTTGCCCGTTTTCGCTCATCCGGACTCCGAAAAATACAACCAAATAGCCGATTTCCAACGTTTTTCCATGCTGAATCCAAATACGAAGTCCATTTTGCAAGAATCCATTTCTAAAAATTACGGGGGCACCCGAACACACCAACTCGATCTATTTTTCGCGCTGAGTCCGGTTTTGAAGTCCGATTTGCGCGCAAAGCCTCCACACTCAACAAAAGGCTTCCAGAAGCTGCCGAACCAACAGTAATCCTTACGTGGGAATTTTAGGTCCTCACATCCTCCCCCACTAAAAGAAAGTTTCGTCCTCGAAACTGGCACAACTCAAAAGGAGTCTCAAAAACTAAGGGTAGGTACTCAACACCACCGTCTCCAGCTCCTAAGTCACCACTCACTCCCCGTGATTACTCCTCAATAACAACAACAACAGTAACAACCAGTACGGCATAGCCCGATTGCGTAATTCCCTCACTTCACGAGCCAGAATTCGCAACGGGCGTCCCTCGTACTCCACACACTCACAGATCTCAAACAGAGCGAGTCAATCACGGGCGAGGGATCCAAAAGTGTAACACTCCCGAGCTGAGATGCGGAAAAACCTCAGGGACTCCAAAAATGTGGGAAAAAGAAAGAATAACCAGTGCCACATGCACCAACACCACACCCTAGTGTCCACTCAACCAGGGCGACCAGGAACACACCCACACGATCATCCAAGAGGGAAAGAATCCAACCAACTGGGGTCCTCACTCGGTCACTTCCGGATCCAAACCACCCGAGTGGACTACTCAACATGCTATTATAGCCCCAACGAGCTCACGGGTCGAAGTCGACCTCTCTACTGGTAAAGAACACCCTGATGGTGGCTAAACCGTCGGTGAACGTGACTGAAAGCTGGCTAGAAAGGCGATCCTAATGCTGATGCTCAAGCTCACGGTCAAAAGTCTGAACAATCGGCGACAAGCCGAGAAAATCCCACTCGAGATTCTAAAAGCTGAAATCGGTGCCGGTGTCAGTCTCATTATCCGTCCGCCAAGCTCTCCTGGCACTGCCCAGTCCAAGAAGCTCCTCACCTCGACAATAATTGCCGATCTCGGCCAATTTCTAATTAGTATCCATATTGGCCGGATTTCCACCGCCGCCCCTACGGCTAACACAATGTGACCCACGAAGGTAAGCTTCAGAAGCTAAAACTTATATCTCAATAACTTGGCATACAGCTTCATCCACACAGGCACGGTAGCACATCTCCAAGTGCCCCTCGTGCTCCAAGTCGCTCTGGGAGTAAATCAAATATCCTCGGGGAACATCACTCCCAAGCTGTCCAAGTATATCTGGAACACACAATTCCTCAGATCTTGAAGACAACAGGGCATTAATTATTCCATTTGGCCCACTGTTCGCTCATAATGCCTCTACCAGATCCTGAATGCCATCTAGGCAAAGTCCTTGGCTGTCTGATTCCAAGTAGGTACTCGCATCATACAATAACTGTCAGAGTACGACTCCAACACAAGGCTCTAGATACCACCCGGACCTGTCTACACTCGAACCATAAAAGGATCCTCACAGTCGTGTATCAATGACGTGGCATCACCACCGCGTACCAACGGCGTGGCACTAGATCAAGCAGAACCCTCGAACCATCAGATCCTGCAACTGCGCCATCAGCTCTCTCAGCTCTACTGGCGATATCCAATGAGGTGCTGTCAAGGGTGGCGCGGTTCCCCGAACCACGTCAAACGCAATCTCTATCTCCCTAACCGGCGGTATTATCAACAGCTCAGGTGAAATCACACCCGGGGTCTCAGGGGCAACAAAGATATCCTTGAGTCCCGGTGCCACCGTAAGCACCTCTCACACTGTCACTAAAACCTGTGTGCTCTAACAATCTCAACAACCAAGCCTCCTCTCGTCTGCCTCGCATAAAGTCAACGTCCTCTTTCTCCTCAGTCCAAATATCCTGTGGCATTGTACCAAACAATCTCAAGCACAGGGTCAAAATACCGAACTACCACAATTACCAATAAACCTGTCGGTAACTCATAGTCTCAGCTGCACTGGACATGACCCACAAGCCTCCTCCACATGCACAACACTAACAGGAACCTGTACCTCAAGTGCACGTGGTAACAAATCTGCCTCTAGCCCATGCAGGAATTCAACATGCTCTAACCCCGACTGCTGTGATGAAATCACACCCGCGACAACTCAATCCACTACCCTGGCGCCCTCCAACCGGGCGGCACAGATTCATCCGCTCGACGCAAATGGTCGTCGCTCAGTCTGCTAGAAAAATCACGACTAATCACAAAGGGATCACGACCTTTGTCTCTGCTCACACTGAGGTGACTGATACGGTCCTCCACAGGTAGCAAACCCACGCTACCGCTGCGCTACTCTGATATAGATGCTGATACTGCCATCGGGGTCCACCCGATCTCTGGCGTCTCGGGAACTCGTTATCCTGGGAAAAGAAATCAGAAATGTCTCTGCCAGCCAATCTGTCCTCCAAAGGCCCCGACTCAATCTTACGAGTCGGGGTGGTTCATCTGCCAAATCTGGCTGAATAGATCGATCATGTCCCCTCAGCTCACCAGCTGTCAACTATCCACCCTGCCTCGGTGCCTCGACACTAAACATTAACACAGAGGGGGCTACTCGCTCCATCAGTGCCACAGAAATCCCTACCACTGAGGATACTACAACGGGTGGTCTCAGAAGGAAGCACTGTCGAGCTGCCCGCTGCTCCGACAACTGTATCATCCTATCCGCTGCTCACTCTGCCGCCGATATGCCACTGCCAATCCTGTCATCTGGGTCCGGAGCTCTCTGACCTCGATCTAGGTATCCGGCCCGAAACTCCCTATCCTGGCCCACAAGCTGCAATAGGGTGCACACGGGTCAGAACTCTGCGCCAGGGAGACACCGCTCACTGTGACAAACCACACAACAGAACACACAACAAGCACTCGACCCAATCCAGCGAAAGTCTAAGACATGTCACCCATTCCATAACATTATGTTGTCTGCAGCCAACATAATCGTTTAGGAGAATAAACATGCCAATCGCTCGTCCCGTCCCTTAGGAGAGGTATGAAACTCAATCAGGACTCTCGCTATAAGTCACGACTCTCACGAAGTCAACCGAGGGTCAAACCATAAGCCTAGGGTTTCTAAGTCCACCATGACCTACAACCTAGGCTCTGATACCAACCTAATCTGTCACGCCCCGGGGGTCGAAACTGCGACCCGGGCTCGCTAACAGATCCTCCACCTATGCGAAACCCCGCATAGGCGAAGCGTCCAACCTGCAAAGTATCATCTAATAACTAAACAGATATCAGAGCTGAAGAAAAACTGCTATAATAAAAACCTGAATCACTATACAACCGAAGAATAAAAGTACAATATCAATCTCCCAAAAATGATGATACAATAATCTGATCCACCGAAACTGTAATACAAGTAAAAGCCACCTATACAACATCTATAAATCCAAAAAGGGAGATAACTAAAATAATAAAATACAACTGAGTACAGTGAAACCCACAATCCGGGTTGGTACACCTATCCCACTGTAGAAATCAACACTGGTAGGGATCTATCTCGCGACTCCCTCTCCTCGAACTGTCAACCGAAGATCCGCAACTCCCGCAGCAGACACTGCAAAACAAATGGAGGAAAGGGGAAAAACAACAATGGGGGTGAGAACCACTAGTAAAACCAGTAGCCTCCCCCTGTGGGTAATGCCTCAAACCCCGACGTACCCACAAGGACTACCAGAGGCAAGAAAAGAATAAGAGAGGTGGTAAGCTAAAAACAGAAATACTGATAAGAGGAAGCTACCACTAGTATGCCTCTAAATGCCGTGCTAAGAAGTATAGCTAAATGTATGCATCAGTAAATAAATGCCTGCCTGAATAAACCCAATCCGACCACCAGTAAACACTAGTACTGTCTGCTCTGCCTGCCGCATCGGGTATGCCAGCCTACGCATAACACCAATGCAAAAAGGAGTCTCACGGACTCAAAGCCTGTCTGTCGCACACTCCGGAGTGGCACTCGAGGGGAGCGACCCACACGAGTAAGTATCTCAGTAACAAGTATCAAAACTAGCAGGACTGGATCACGACTCTGATCAAAGTGGGAAAACCCATCCACTAAAGAAAGCCCGATCCCACCAATCTGATGCACTGTAAATACCCGGTCGGCCGCCCAAAGTCCGCGGTCGCCGCAATATCCCACAAATCCCCCAAATCAAGCCCGACCTGTCATCCCTAATCCGATGCACAAGTCACCATCCGGTCAACCGCCCAAAGTCCGCGGTAGCCGCAATACCCTGCCCTCAGGCCAGCCTATCCCAGATCCCAAGAATCTGTCTACACTATCCCAAAACCCCCTGCTCGCGCACGAGCTACAAATACCCTGAGCCTAGTATGAAAGGAGAAAAGCAAGAAACATGGTTTCTCCTAAGTCAAGTCCAACATGATAGTGTAGCAGAAAAAGGTGGCCTATCTAGATGACCATACAAGCATGAAGATGTCCAAAGATGATATAAAGTAAACAGGTGTCGATGTTCTACATTTATTAGAGCATGCTATTCCATAATATTGATGATTGCATAAGAACATTAAGTGCAACATAGCCTATGCCTGCCAATACCACATACACGATGTTCACAAAGTATGAAAATAAGGAATTGCCATACCTAATAAAAAATCACATAAGATGGTACAACGCTTGTCAACCCTCACATTCATACTGGAATAAGCCCAAGATCATTTAACATCACTTAAACAGGGACATTCAATCAAGTATCACCAATGAATAGCTTAAGGTCCAACAATCTTCATTGATCTCACATAGGATGAATATAGGATCTACCAACAACATCCAATCTCATTTGTAAGTGATAGGAGTCATGAAATTGCTTTTTCTCATAAGGAATAGGCCTCAACTCAACAATGATATCCACCTTTTTATGAAGGAATTTGGAATCAAAAGCCTAGGTCATTATTACATTAACTAGATCAATAACCAACATCAACACCCATTTTCACATAAACTAGATCAAAGATCAATCAACTCATTATTCTCACATAAATAGGTTATGAATCAACATCTATGCCCAACATCACACATTGTAGGTTAAGGATCAACAAAACCAACTACTCTCATATAAGCCATTCTCAAATAGATGAACCAAGTCCTTCTCACATAACCCCATCAAGTCCTCACATAAATCAACCAACCATTTACATATATATCTATCACCATCATTCTCACATATTAATGTTAATCATTCATCACAAGGTATAGGTTGAAGAGTGATTTTCCAATTACCCTCACATAGCATAGATTTAAGGATGACCACCGTTAATCAACTTCATATGAAATAATGTAATATCAACCAACCGATCATTTATTCATGCATAAGCTAAGGATTAATTAACCTAACATAAATATGGAGATTTAAGCATGATTCACCACAGAAAAGAGAACAACAATCAACTATGCCATAAGGGAAACCAATAGCCCGAGTGGGTAAATCATTGTTTTCGGCATAACACAACCACCCACCTGAAACTCAACGATCTGATGCCCGATCTGGCCGAATTTTGGCGTGAGTAATCCTTATCCTCCCAGGAGTCCGATGCCGTGAAAATCATCCAAATCCGCCTCACGGATTGGGCGCAATCGCTGAAACAATGCACACTGCGCATTCAAATTCCAGAATTTTGGCAAGTGCAACAAGGTCAAATAAAAAGTATGTGTAACCTCAAATACCTCAAAATATAGTTCCCAGCAGTAAAGCAAAGATATCCTCTTTCATACAACATCTTCAAGTCCTCACAAATCCACCATTAATTTCCCTTAACATTCAAATGAAGCAACAAATCACAATGCTGTCCAAAATTGCTAACATAAACTTGCTAGCATTTCCAAGCTTAATTAGAGGCTTTTCCAAAGGGATTTATCCACAGATCACAAAAGAGAATTTTCTCACCTTGAAGTTAAGAAGAAGTCCCAACTTGAATTTCTGAAAAATATCTTATATCCACAAAGTTATCTGCATTCCAAGGTGCCTTGCTCAAATCCAAATTAAAACAGGGACTGCAGTAATCCATATAATAGCACTTGAAAAGATCATTAATTTTACCTAACCAAACGTGCTCCAAATCCTGCAAGAGAGGTACCATTGGATTCCTTGTCGAGAGTAGATACAAATTGAGCCAAAGAACTCCAAATTTCATGCTCGGATGAAGGAGAAAACCCATAAACACTTTGAACCATCCACCAAGTTCAATCTGTACATGACTGCAGCAAGGTACTCCAAAGAACATGCATAAACTCAAATAAAAACTCAGATCTGGGGAAAATGGTACATACCAATGTTGTATATCTTCGAGTCCTGGAAATTTTCCCGCAAAAATCATCCAAATATTCCCTATCCTACTGCCCAGAAAGGCCAAAACACTGAGGAATGTTCAGGATTCCAGACTGAAATGAAGGGTTCCAAAGATGGCCTTAAAACTCTGTAAAAACATGAGATCTGGGGGGAGAGTTGAATACAAAGATTGTAGCCTTACCTCTTGTGAAAACGTAGAACCAAAAATGAGCTCAAAAATCCAAGAAATGAGTCCTGGGGAATTTTTTTACTGAAACGCGACGGTTGAGCTCCGAAAATCCAGCAATGGTGCTTGTGCTCCATCATGGAGAAGAAGATGACCAAGCTAGCTCCAATGGCTCACCCAAGATGATGATTTTGAAGAAGAAACGTTGGTGATGCTCTGTACAAAACCCTCCAACAATCCATGGTCCATGGAGGAAGAAGGAGGAAGAAAAAGAAGAGGAAGAAGAAGAGGAGGAAGAAGAAGAAAGGAAAAAAATAATTAAAACAATCCTCTCTCTCTCCCTCTCCCACACTCCACCCCACGTGAAGTACGGCTGGCCCATCATGGCTAGCCATGTGGCAGCCTAGCATGCCTGATGGACCACACTCCCAACACCGAACCAATGGGGTGACGCCACGTGGCACCCCCGGTCCACAGCCTATTCGTGCACCCGAAAAACCCCCCTGAACTTCCGGTTGCCCGTTTTCGCTCATCCGGACTCCGAAAAATACAACCAAATAGCCGATTTCCAACGTTTTTCCGTGCTGAATCCAAATACGAAGTCCAATTTGCAAGAATCCATTTCTAAAAATTACGGGGGCACCCGAACACACCAACTCGATCCATTTTTCGCGCTGAGTCCGGTTTTAAAGTCCGATTTGCGCGCAAAGCCTCCACACTCAACAAAAGGCTTCCAGAAGCTGCCGAACCAACAGTAATCCTTACGTGGGAATTTCGGGTCCTCACAACGGAGCAGTCTGACCTTCATTCCGAGGAGATCTTCTTGGCAGAGGATGTGAGTTGTCAAGAGGTTCATTTCTTGGCACATTCTTTTTCCTTGCTTGCTGCTTAAGTATTGAGGAAGTCTTTAGTGGCTTCTTGTTCTTTAAGTGAACTTTATTTCCTTCATCAATGCCTTGTTGTACTTCATCAAGAAATGTGTCCCAATCTTCTTCTTCTTCAGATTCAGTGTCAATATGAGAGATATTCTTTGGATTCTCTTGACATGGTTCATTTATTTCAATACCTCGAGCTCGTCCAGGTCGTCGAGTGAGTCTTTTTCTTTTAGTTGTCACTGAAGTTTCTTCCATAGGGGGTTTGCCCTTTTCAGCAGCAGTAGCCTTTGAAGCTCCAGCAATTGCTTTCCCTTTGGAGATAATGGGGACATTTTCCTCGACCTCGAGGTTATCCCAGTCAATCGAAGCCGTCTCCGATTCCGTGTCGGAATCATTCTGAGCTCTCTTCGTTCTCTTAGCCTTCTTAGGCTTGGCAGTATCCTTGACATGAACCATGGCAGCAAGTAAGAAAATAATCCAAGTGATCACCATTTTGATCGCTAGTGAAAAAATGTATCCTGTGAAGAGCTACTCAAGAACACATGAAAAATTGTTAATTTTCAAAGATTTGAAAAATTGTACCCAAACAATCATAATCATGTAGAGAGACTAAGAATCAAATTAGTTTTGCAAAAGGACTTTTAAAAATAGATCAATTGCATGATTTTCGAAAATCCTTATTATATGCCCTAGAACCGAAATTTTAGAAATCGAAGCCTAAAAGTCCGTTAATCATGAGAATACCTAGCATATAATCAAAACTAATCTACCCAGAGTTCTTATTTCAAAAGAGATTTGACCAAAAACTATTCACAAATGAAAAAGTTCCATGATTTCTACTCACGTTTTGAGTAAACAAGGAAAAACAGTGAAAAACCGAGATTTTGATCAATAAAACTTACTTGGATTCGAAGAACTTGAGTTAGGAAAGTTCCAAGGTGCAAGAATTCTAGAGAGAGAGGCTCTAGAGACTTGAGAACAAAAGATTAAGGTAAAAGAAATCAAAACCCTCTTGTTCTTATTAAAACCCTAGCCGTGATCCGGATCGGATCGAGATTTCGATCCGGATCGGCCAGCCGCAGGAAGAAGCCTGCGTTCGGGATCCGGATCACTTATCCCGATCCGGATCGGCTACAACTTTTTCTTCAGAAACATTTAGAAAAATTCAATAAAATCCAGAAAAAGTATGTAAGCACAATTGTGTATCAACTTTAAACAAAAACATCGTTTCATATCAAGAGAAATAGATTATGCTAAATCTATCAATAACATTCAAATAATGACATGAAAATTTACAGAAATTAAAACCTTTAAAGTTGATCAAGTTCAAACACATCCATCATGATCTTATGAGTACGGCGTTTATCAAATCATTAAAATGATAAAGAAAATGAATTACCAAGATCAATAGATGTTTGAAATCCCAAATAAATTATATAATGTATCTAGTCAATCTGTTGAAGAGAGTGGCTCTTTGAGCATCTTTCTTTAAAATCCCACCTTATACCAACCTTGAAATTTGACGGAGTCAAGTATTTCAATCATGCATTTTACTTAATCAAAAATTACAAACCCATGCTTGGTATACATGTGGTAGCTGCACACAGTACTCGGACGACCGAGGTGGTAGCTCTTTCCTCCATGTGGTGGTAGTTTTCACACTCCTCATTGGGATGTAACTCTTTCCACATCTTTTGAGCATTTTACATTTCTTTGACTCCCCCTCAATTGGCTATCAATTATTTAAGATATAAAGTATTCAACCAAGGATTGATCTCGAATTCATACTCAACCAGATAGTCAAATAAGATAAAAACAATACCAAGAGATCATTGAGAGAGAAATTGACTTTGATCAATTAAAAAATGATTTAATTTAAATAAATGATCAATGCATCAACTGAATTATTATGATATCCAAAGCATAATAAATTTCTAATTATATGAAAAGATGCAATTAAAGTTAATTATGATCTATGCTCAATTAATGTCCTATGTATAAACATAGATAAAGAACAAAACAAAACAAAAACAAAACCTAACCTAAGCAAAGGTTTCAAAACAAATTATTTCAAGGAAAGCATTCCAATTGCTTTTCGCAAATGAATAAAACGTTTTTGATCCAAAGGTTTTGTTAAAAAGTCAGCTAATTGATCTTCAGTTGAAATATATGACAGTTGAAGAGTATTTGATTCAACTAGCTCTCTAAGAAAATGATATCTAAGTTCAATATGTTTTGTTCTAGAGTGCAACACAGGGTTTTTAGAAATGTTAATTGCACTTGTGTTGTCACAAAGAATTGTTACCGAAGATGCTGAAATCCGGAAGTCGCTCAATACGCTTTTCATCCAAATGAGTTGAGTTGAACAACTTCCAGCTGAAATGTATTCCGCTTCGGCAGTCGAGAGTGCTATGCAATTCTGCTTTTTACTGTGCCATGCAACAAGGCAATGGCCAAGATAGAAGCATGCACCACTCGTGCTTTTCCGATCATCCACTGATCCTGCCCAATCGGCATCTGAGTATCCAATAATATCTAGACTTGTTCCCATAGGATACCAAATTCCGAAATTTATGGTTCCTTTAATGTATCGGATGATCCGTTTCACCGCTTTCAGGTGAACCTCCTTTGGTGCAGACTGATATCTCGCGCAGATCCCAACACCAAAAGATATATCCGGGCGACTAGCCGTGAGGTAAAGTAGACTTCCAATCATACTCCGATACAGTTTCTCGTCTACATTCTCACTATGTGATTCACTTCCAAGTCCCTTGTGGCTAGTTCCCATTGGAGTTGGAAAATCTTTACAATTTTCAAGTTCAAACTTTTTGACCAACTCCAAAGCATACTTGGATTGACACAAGTGAATGCCTTCGTCACTCTGTTTCACTTGCAATCCAAGGAAATACGTCAATTCGCCCATCATTGACTTCTCAAATTCGCTTTCCATGGTTTCAGCGAATTTAGAAGCATCATTATCCTTTGTTGCTCCAAAAATAATGTCATCGACATAGATTTGTGCAATAATGAAGTTATTTTGATAATGCTTCACAAAGAGAGTCCTGTCAGCTCCCCCTCGAGTATAGCCCTTCTCCAAAAGGTGCTTTGTCAACCTTTCGTACCATGCTCGCGGTGCTTGTTTCAGACCGTAAAGAGCCTTTTTCATACGAAAAACATGGTTAGGTTGTTTATGGTCTACAAAACCTTTCGGTTGAGCCACATAAACTTCCTCATTTAAAAACCCATTTAGAAACGCGCTCTTAACGTCCATTTGAAATAATTTGATTTTAAAATGACAAGCAATAGCAAACAGTATACGAATGGACTCGAGTCTAGCTACAGGGGCGAAAGTTTCATCAAAGTCTATACCTTCTACTTGAGAGTAGCCTTGAGCAACTAATCGTGCTTTGTTCCTGATGATGGTACCGTCTTCATTTTTCTTATTCTTGAAAATCCATTTGGTACCTATCACATTGTGTTGCTGTGGAGGCTTCGTTAATTCCCAGACTTTGTTTCGCTCAAATTGATGGAGCTCTTCCTGCATTGCTTTAATCCAGTAGTCATCCTGAAGAGCTTCATCTATATTCTTTGGTTCGATTAAAGATACGTAGCAAGCGAATCCACAAACCAACTGCCTCCGAGTTCTAACTCCTTCTTGTGGATCTCCAATGATGTTTGACTCAGGATGATCCTTGGAGATTCGTAACGTTTGTTGTAACGGAGTACTCGGAGGTACATGAGATGATTCCTGCACATCAGATAAACTTGAAGAACCATTAGATGCATCATTAATATTAGAAGTATTATCATGAGAAGATGCAGTTACAGGAGTATCATCATCCAGAGAGATATCGAGGGTAGATTTTTCAGATGCAAAGTGAAAAGCTTCATCTACTTTAACATTTATCGATTCTACGATCGTCTTAGATTCCAAGTTAAATACTCGATATGCTCTGTTATTTGTAGAATAACCCAAAAAGATCCCTTCGTCACTTCGAGAGTCAAACTTTCCAAGATTTTCACGGTCACGTAAAATGTAACATCGACTCCCGAAGATACGAAAGTATTTGATATCCGGTTTTCTACTAAACCACAGCTCATATGGTGTATTTAAAGTTCCTGGGCGCAAATACACTCGATTAATGACATAGACAGCGGTGTTCACAGCTTCAGCCCAAAAATGTAGCGGTAAATTCCGGCTATGAAGCATCACACGCGCCATCTCTTGAACAACCCTGTTTTTGCGCTCAACAACACCATTCTGCTGAGGTGTATAGGGTGCTGAGAATTCATGTTTTATGCCGTTGGAAGTGCAAAAATCAATGAATTTGGAATTTATGAATTCTCCACCTCTATCACTCCTAACACGAATGATCTTTTCATTCTTTTCAATCATAATACGATGGCAAATCTCATGAAAAGAGTCAAACGTATCAGCTTTCTCTTTTAAAAATGCTACCCAAGAAAACCTAGAGAAATCATCAACCAATAAGAAAATATACCATTTACCTCCCAAAGATGGTTGACGGGTCGGCCCCATTAAATCCATGTGCAAAAGTTCCAAAGGCCGTTTTGTACCAACGTGGTTCAAGTTCTTGTGTGCAGTCCTAGACTGTTTTCCCTTTTGGCAACCACCACACACAACGTTTTGTTTAAGTAAAAGTTTTGGAACCCCCTTGACCACGTCCTTGATTGAAATTCTAGCAAGTTCCTTAAAATTTAAGTGACCTAGCCTTTCATGCCAAAGTGTTTCATTATCCAAAGAAACTAGGTTACATTTTTCAGAAAATTTATTAGGAACAACATAACAATTGTTTTCAGATCTAACCCCTTTTAAAAAGAATACATGGTCCTTATCAGTTACAACACATTCAACAGATGAAAAGTTAACTGAAAAACCATTGTCGCAAAGTTGACTTATGCTGATGAGGTTAGTCTTAAGGCCTTCTACATATAACACATTATTTAGAACCGGGCCATCTGGAATAGCTACTGTTCCTTTTCCAATAATTTTGGAAGATCGACCGTCTCCGAAAACAACGAGTCCTCCGGAGATTTTCTCAAAGTCTTGAAAACTATTTTTGTCACCGGTCATGTGACGGGAACATCCGCTATCCAGATACCAAGACGAATTATCATATGCATGCAAGGAAACATTAGTAACAAGACAAGGGTAAATTTCACCTTTGCGCACCCAAACCTTTTTGGAGTGCGTCGGTAATGGTCGTGAGGTTATTCTCCTAGGTGAAGGCATCTTGTCAGATCGATTGCTGCTCCTTGATGATGTCGTCTTGCGCGGTGAACTACCAAGTCTCTTTTTATTTGAAAAGTTTTGCTTTGATTTCCGGGGAGGCGCCTTTTTGGTAGTTGTTGCAAGAGGTGCTTGAGATGAGCGTTTGGCTCCCATCTTGCAATTTCTCCTTATGTGCCCTGAAATACCACAACGAAGACATACCTTAGTGCTGGACGATCCCGAAGAGGATGAAGTAGGCATGTTGTTGTTGTTTCTCGTGAATTCCGGTGTCGGAGGAGGAGATACCGACTGAGGCACAAAAACTGTCCCACTCGAACTTGGACTGTTTCCAGTTCGAGTGTACCCGAGGCCGAACCGATTTGTTTGACCAAGACCAAGAAGCTTATCCAACTTACTCCTTCCAGAAGAGAATCGCTGCAAGTCATCCTTGAGTTGGAAAATGGTCTTTGTCATTTCCAGGTTATCCAGTCGAGCCTCGTTGTAGAGCTTTGAGAAGTGATCCGCTTTATCCACCAGTTTTGTATGTTCCTTCTCAAAAAGCTCATTGGACTCTTGAAGGGAAACATTTACTTTTATCAGATTTTCCCTTTCCACTTCAAGAGCGTTTGAGAGAGAAGATGCCCTTTTTGCTTCTTCTTCGAGATCCTGCAATCTCCCTCTCAAACTCTTGTTTTGTTTAGCCAGTTTCTTTGAATCCCTCAAAAGTCTGTGGTAGGCTAAAACAAAATCTTCACCTTCCGAATCATCCGATTCATTGTTCGTTGCATTCTTTTCAACAGTGGAGTTGGACAGCGACTCGGATGTACTTGCCATTAAGCACATGAATGGTGAAGATGTGGACGCGTGGAATGCCGTGGTGCTCTTTTCTTCATCACTTGAAGACGACTCATTTGACGTTGAGTTGTCATCCCAAGTGACTACTTGCATCGCCTTCTTCTTTGACGGATTCTTAGTTGGACACTCCATTGAGATATGGCCGTATCCTCGGCACGTGAAGCATTGGACTTGTCCTTCTGAACTTTTCTTATCCTTAGAAAAATTCTCTTGCTTTCTTGACTTGTAACTTGAAATACCCGTGCCTTTCTTCGACTTTCCGAAGGATGGAGATTTACTTGAATTACCCCTTCGAAAGTTGCGGCGAAACTTCCTTGTCAAGAGAGCAAGTTGCTTCTCAAATTCCTCCATAGATAGGTTCTCGTAATCATCTGAGGAGGATGAATCCGTGTCTTCTTCCTTTGTTGTTTTCAAAGCATAACCTGAAGACTTAGAAGAGGATACCTTTCCCGAAGAATAGTTAGTAGTAAATGTCATTTCATAAGTTTGTAATGAACCAACTAGTTCTTCTACACGCATTTCGTCCGGGTGTTTAATAGTTGCAATGGCTGTTGTTACGGAATTTGAGTTGGCGTAGTTTCGTGAAAGTTTCAAGTCCTGAAGAGTGAAGGTGAAGAAAAGTTGAATCATTTAACTCAATCTCAAGAAAGAAGAATTCAAAAGGATCAGGTATGTTTAACTAAAGAATTTGTGTGATCCGAATACTTCTTGTAGTGTAGAAACACTTGGAAGAATCTTTCATTGCATAAAAATCAAAAACTGGACTTGGGACATGTTCAGGATCCGGATCAGGTTGTTCGATCCGGATCCCGAAGGTGGTTCGTTCATACATCGTCGCAATCCGGATCGTAGTCTCTTGATCCGGATCCCGAACGTTGATGTTTGGTGAACTGTATGAACGATCCGGATCGTAGTCACATGATCCGGATCCCGAACCTTCGTTTTTCTGGAATTTGCTGTTTTGTTATGACGATCCGGATCCTAGTTATCACGATCCGGATCGCCGTCCGTAAAAATCCAGAAATGGTTGGTTTTTGATTCTTATCTCCTTCCTAGGGTTTCTAACCTATAAATACACCCTATGACTCCTTTTCTAGGGTGAATCCACATAGCCGTCATTTTCATATATCATCATATACGGCTATAGATCCACATATAGAGAAGAAAGGAAATCATTAGAGAATACTCTATGTTTCTTCATCTATATTGATTAGTTTGATTCTAGGTTTTCATACTCACATCTTGAGTTGAATCAAACTAATGAATACTTAGATGGTATTTCCGATCTATCTTTGATCTAAGTATTCGGCGGATCTTCACCACCCAAAAACAACGATTTACCCCAAGAATCGGCGCGTGGATTCGCGTGTCCTTGTGGATTCAAGGTTCAATCGCTCTCGTGGATTCGGAGCGAGGCACGTTCGTGGATTCGAACGGTGCTATTGGGTGAAGACCGTGGATTCGGTCGGACGTCGTGGATTCGACGTTGGACGCCGTGGATTCGGCGTTGGGCGCAGATCGTGGATTCGAGAAGCGTCTGGAGCGAGCGGAGAAGATCCTCTAGGAGCGTATGGAAAAGGTTGAGTCGTAAGTGTGTACGGTAAATCACCTTGTACGTGTTTTAATTCTAGTGGATTTCTGCCGTGTTATCGGTCCCGTGGTTTTTTACTCCGGTGATGGAGTTTTCCACGTAAAAATCTTGCGTGTTATTTTATTTTCCGCATTGGGTTTTATCGCAACGATTTTTGGAGTGTTTATACGTTTACACCTATTCACCCCCCTCTAGGTGTTTCTTCCCCTATTTAGATCCGTATTATATACGACCCAACAAGTGGTATCAGAGCGGGAATAGGGTTGTGAACAATGGTTGAAGGTGGAAACATCAATCGACCCCCTTTCTTTGATGGAACAAATTATGCGTACTGGAAAGTACGGATGAAAGCCTTTTTATCTTCCATCGACGAAAGGGTGTGGCATTCAATTGAATCAGGATGGACTAATCCAACTGAACTTATCTCTGATGTTCACACCTTAAAACCTAGGTCGAAATGGACCAAGGAATAGTTTGAGTTATCTTCTTACAATGGCAAGGGAATTAATGCTATTTTTAATGCCTTATCTCAAACTGAATTCTCTCGCGTCTCGGCATGTGAGACTGCGAAAGAAATCTGGGATGTTCTCCAGGTTACACATGAGGGAACTAACCTCGTGAAGATTCAGAAACTGCAGATGCTTACGAGCAAGTTTGACTCTATTTTGATGGCAGAAAATGAATCTTTCACGGACTACTATACACGATTGCAAGACATCGTAAACTCATGTGCTAATCTGGGAGAGAAGATTCCAGAATTTAAGATTGTAAGAAAAATCTTACGAACTCTTCCTGAACGATTTCGCCCAAAGGTTACTGCCATTGAAACTATTAAACACCCGGACGAAATACGTGTAGAAGAATTAGTTGGTTCATTACAAACTTATGAAATGACTTTTAATACTAACAATTCTTCTGGAAAAGCATCCACTTCTAAGTCTTCAGGTTATGCGTTGAAAACAACTAAGGAAGAAGACGCGGATACATCCTCCTCGGACGACGACGAGAACCTTTCTATGGAGGAATTTGAGAAGCAGCTCGCTCTCTTGACAAGGAATTTTCGCCGCAACTTTCGAAGGGGTAATTCAAGCAAATCTCCATCCTTCAGAAAGTGGAACAAAGGCAAGGGTACTCCAAGTTACAAGTCAAGAAAGCAAGAGAACTTCTCAAAGGATAAGAAAAGTTCAGAAGGACAACTGCAATGCTTCAAATGTCGAGGCTACGGCCACATTGCAACGGAGTGTCCTAATAAGTATCCGGCAAAGAAGAAGGCGATGCAAGTCGTCACTTGGGATGACAACTCAACGTCAAATGAGTCGTCTTCAAGTGATGAAGAAAAGAGCTCCACGGCATTCCACGCGTCCACATCTTCACCATTCATGTGCTTTATGGCAAGTACGTCTGAATCATTGTCCAACTCCACTGTTGAAAAGAATGCAATGGACAATGAATCGGATGATTCGGAAGGTGAAGAGTTTGCTCTAGCCTATCACAGATCTTTACAGGATTTAAAGAAACCGGCTAAGCAAAACAAGGGGTTGAGAGGGAGATTGCAGGATCTCGAAGAAGAAGTAAAAAGGGTAACTTCTCTCTCGACCGATCTTGAAGTGGAAAGGGATAGTTTGATAAAAGCAAATGTTTCGCTTCAAGAGTCCAATGAGCAGCTCGAGAAGAACTATATAGATATGGTGAACAAAGCAAACTACTTCTTGAAGCTCTATGGCGAGGGCCGACAGGAAAGACGGGAAATGACAGAGACCATTCTCCAACTCAAAGATGACTTACAGCAATTCTCTTTAGGAAAGAGTAAGTTGGATAAACTCCTTGGTCTTGGTCAAACAAATCGGTTCGGCCTCGGGTACACTCAAACTGGAAACAGTCCAAGTTCGAGTGGGACAGTCTTTGTGCCTCAGTCGGTATCTCCTCCTCCGACATCGGAATTCAAGACAAACAACGACAACAAACCTACCTCATCCTCTTCGGAATCGTCAAGCTCAAAGGTATGTTTTCGTTGTAATTTTACAGGGCACATCAAAAGAAATTGCGAGATTGGAGCTCAAAGAACAAATCAACCACATCTTGCAATTGCTACCAATAAGCTCACTTCCCGGAATTCAAGGAAGGATTTTTCAAGAGAAAAGAACATTGGTAGCACCTCAAACAAGACGATGACAAAAGAAAAAGATCAATCATACAAGACGTCGTCTTCAAGGAGAATCTCTCAACCTTTACCAACATACTCCAAAACTCAAAAGGTTTGGGTATGCAAAGGTGAAACCCCTCCTTGTCCTTAATCGTTCTACGATTAAATCTTGTATAGTTTGTGTAGACTATTTTCTTTTCTTCTCTTTCTTTTGGCCAACTCGTCAACCATCCTTGCAAGGTAAATTGTATATTTTTTCTTATTGGTTGATGTTTTCTCTCGGTTTTCATGGGTAGCATTTTTGAGAGAGAAAGCTGATACGTTTGACTCTTTTCATGAGATTTGCCATCGTATTATGATTGAAAAGAATGAAAAGATCATTCGTGTTAGAAGTGATAGGGGTGGAGAATTCATAAATTCAAAATTCATTGACTTTTGTACTTCAAATGGCATTAAGCATGAATTCTCGGCACCCTATACACCTCAGCAGAATGGTGTTGTTGAGCGCAAAAACAGGGTTGTTCAAGAGATGGCGCGTGTGATGCTTCATAGCCGGAAATTACCGCTACATTTTGGGCTGAAGCTGTGAACACCGCTGTCTATGTCATTAACAGAGTGTATTTGCGCCCAGGAACCTTGAATACACCATATGAGCTGTGGGTTTAGTAGAAAACCGGATATCAAGTACTTTCGTATCTTCGGGAGTCGATGTTACATCTTACGTGACCGTGAAAATCTTGGAAAGTTCGACTCTCGAAGTGATGAAGGGATCTTTTTGGGTTATTCTACGAATAGCAGAGCATATCGAGTATTTAACATTGAATCTAAGACGATTGTAGAATCTATAAATGTTAAAGTAGATGAAGCTTCTCATTTTGAATCTGAAAAATCTACCCTCGATATCTCTCTAGATGATGATTCTCCTGCTAGTGCATCTTCTCATAATAACACTTCCAATATTAATGATGCATCTAATGGTTCTTCTAGTTTATCTGATGTGCAGGAATCATCTCGTGTACCTCCGAGTACTCCGTTTCAACAAACGCTACGAATCTCCAAGGATCATCCGGAATCGAACATCATTGGAGATCCACAAGAAGGAGTTAGAACTCGAAGGCAGTTGGTTTGCGGATTTGCTTGCTACGTATCTTTAATCGAACCAAAGACAATAGATGAAGCTCTTCAGGATGACTACTGGATTAAAGCAATGCAGGAAGAGCTCCATCAATTTGAGCGAAACAAAGTCTGGGAATTAACGAAGCCTCCAAAGCAACATAATGTGATAGGTACCAAATGGATCTTCAAGAACAAGAAAGATGAAGATGGTACTATCATCAGGAACAAGGCACGACTAGTTGCTCAAGGCTACTCTCAAGTAGAAGGTATAGACTTTGACGAAACTTTCGCCCCTGTAGCTAGACTCGAGTCCATTCGTATATTGTTGCTATTGCTTGTCATTTTAAAATCAAATTATTTCAAATGGACGTCAAGAGCGCATTTCTAAATGGGTTTTTAAATGAGGAAGTTTATGTAGCTCAACCGAAAGGTTTTGTAGATCATAAACAACCTAACCATGTTTTTCGTTTGAAAAAAGGCTCTTTACGGTCTGAAACAAGCACCGCGAGCATGGTACGAAAGGTTAACAAAGCACCTTTTGGAGAAGGGCTATACTCGAGGGGGAGCTGACAGGACTCTCTTGTGAAGCATTATCAAAATAATTTCATTGTAGCACAAATCTATGTCGATGACATTGTGTTTGGTGCAACAAAAGATAATGATGCTTCTAAATTCGCGGAGACCATGGAAAGCGAATTTGAGATGTCCATGATGGGCGAACTGTCTTATTTCCTTGGATTGCAAATTAAACAAAATGATGAAGGTATTCACTTGAGTCAATCCAAGTATGCAATGGAGTTGGTCAAAAAGTTTGATCTAGAAAATTGTAAAGATTTTCCAACTCCAATGGGAACTAGCCACAAGGGACTTGGAAGTGAATCACATAGTGAGAATGTAGACGAGAAACTGTATAGAAGTATGATTGGAAGTCTACTTTACCTCACGGCTAGTCGCCCGGATATATCCTTTAGTGTTGGGATTTGCGCGAGATATCAATCAGCACCAAAGGAGGTTCACCTGAAAGCGGTGAAACGGATCATCCGGTATATCAAAGGATCAATTAATTTCGGAATTTGGTATCCTATGGGAACAAGTTTGGATATTGTTGGATACTCAGATGCCGATTGGGCAGGATCAGTGGATGATCGGAAAAGCACGAGTGGTGCATGCTTCTATCTAGGCCATTGCCTTGTTGCATGGCACAGTAAAAAGCAGAATTGCATAGCACTCTCGACTGCCGAAGCGGAATACATTTCAGCTGGAAGTTGCTCAACTCAACTCATTTGGATGAAAAGCGTATTGAGTGACTTCCGCATTTCAGCATCTTCGGTAACAATTCTTTGTGACAACACAAGTGCAATTAACATTTCTAAAAACCCTGTGTTGCACTCTAGAACAAAACATATTGAACTTAGATATCATTTTCTTAGAGAGCTAGTTGAATCAAATACTCTTCAACTTT
>CM055068.1:14163264-14269722 GCA_029204045.2 Tillandsia leiboldiana
GCGCCACAGTGGGCCCGGCCCAAGACTTTCGGGCGCGCACAGTGCGGCCCGGCCCATGGCGCGCCGTCGGACGGGATCCGCGGTCCGTCCGACCCGCCTCAGAGCCCGCCACGTGTCGCCCGAACAGGCGACAGCCAAAACCTCCACTCCTGCTGCGCCGCGTGGCCAACCCCGGGAGTCGACACGTGTCCCCTGTCCACAGTACCGTCGCGCCTGCGCTCCTGCCCGCGCCAGCTGCCCCTCCTGCCCGCACAGTTGACCAGCCAATAGGGAAGCGCCACGTGTCCCTGCCACTGACCGCTGCACCCGGTGCACAAGCCGCCGAAAGCCGAACCAATGGTAACCTGCCACGTGTCCACCCCGGTGCACCGTGAACCAATACCCATCCATCAAGATCCGTAGACCGGGAGCTGTGAGCCAGCCTATGGGGTGATGCCACGTGTCCCCGCCTTGGTGCACGACGGCCGCGTGGACCGCGCGCCTGCCCGCGCGCCCGCGCGCTGCCCGCGCCCTGTGCCGCCGCCGTTCCGCCTGCCCGAGGCCGCGCCGCCGCCCGCCGACGCCGCCCGCCGCCGCCGGCGATCGCCGGAGTTACTGTTCCGGTCGTGAACAGTACCCGAAGCTCAAAAAAATCAAGCAGATAGTCCATCTTGACTGTTTTCGCGCGCTGAATCCGAATTTGACGTCCGCTTTGCCAAATTCCTACTCTGAAAATTGCCAAATGCCCATGGAAAGGTATTCTTGGTCCAAATTTCACGCCGAGCCCAATCTTAATATCCGTTTCGCGCGAAAACACTTCCAGAGACCCGACAGAGTCAACCGATCACCCATGTGATCCATTTGAGCCTGGAGTCCAACACTTGTGTCCAATTGTGCCCTAAACACCTCCGGCACACCGCGTAGGCCTCCGATGGCCACCGCAACGCACTGCAACAGCTCTGCGGAGATCCAGGTCATCACATGTATTGATTATATCTTGGAGTCTGGTATAATAATAAGTAAACAATTCATGCTCCTCCATATGAATAGAGTCAAATTGACCTGTAAGCATCTGGAGCTTTTAAATTTTTACTAGACCTGTACCCTCACGTGTAATTTGTAGAGTATCCCAAATCTCCTTTGTAGTTTCGCACACTGAAACATGTGTGAACTCGGTCGAGGAAAGAACGTTAAATAAAGCGTTAATACCTGTCCCGTTGTAAGAAGATTTTTCGATCTCCTCTCTGGACCATCTAGAGCGAGGTTTTGGAGTAGTAGTATTTTCTACTTCATCAATTGGATGCACCCAACCGAATTCCACGGTTTGCCATACCCGCTCATCAATTGCAATGAGAAAAGCTCTTATCCGGACTTTCCAATAGGCATAATTGGTCCCATCGAAAAGAGGAGGTCTATTAATATTACCACCTTCACCCGACATGATAGAAAAACCTAAAACCCACTCTGATACCAATTGTCGGTCATGGATCCCCAAGGATCTAAATAGGTTCTATCAAATACCACCTAGAGAGGGGGGGTGAATAGGTGTGTCACGCCCCAGGTGTAAACCAGAACCCGGGCCCGTCTACAGATCCGCCGTGCATACGGTATTTCCCGTGTACATGAAGCGTCGGTAACCTGCTCAGATATAAGAAATAATAATAAAGGAGCATAAAATCAGAGCTAAACTAAAACTACTATATCTCAGACAAAAGCTGGAAATAAGTAAAGAACAACTGTAAAAATAAATACAGATATCTCTCCCAGCTCACCACAAATATACAACTAACTAGCTAAAGCCAGACCCAAAATGAAATACAATAACACTGTCTGATCAAAATAGGGTACACCAAAACTCCAGCTAGCAACTGTCGGGTGGACTCTCTATCTAGTCCGCTATCCTCTTACCTCGATCCGCTGCTGACGGCCCAGCAACTCCCACAGAGGACTCTGCAAAACAAAGGGGGAAAAACAAAGAAAAGACGATGGGGGTAAGAACTACTATAAAAACAGTAGCCTCCCCTAGTGGGTAAAGCCTCAAACTCAGACATGCCCACTAGGTCTACCAGAGGCAAAAGGAAAGAAAAGGTGGTAAGCTATAAACAGGACTGCGAATAACATGAAGCTACCACTACAATGCCTCTAAATGCAGAGTCAGAATATGTAACTATAAGAATGCATCAGTGTATGGGCCTGACCGAATAACCCAATCTAATCACCAGTATAAACTGGCACTGCCTGCTCTGCTGTCGAACTCAATATCTCAGTAGCAGAATCTGTATACATGACTCGAATTCGCGGGATCGGCGCACATGGCTCGCATCCCAAAAATAACTATCAGACCAGCTGTAGAGTCCTGGCGTTCCAATGCCTTTGCATACCTCCTTTTTATGACGGGATTGTTAGGAAAACTTTTCACTGTGTTTTCTGCAATGGACTGGCCTGGACCGCGGGTATTTTTCTACGATTGAGCTCAGAAAACGGAGGACGGCAAAGCGAACGGATCCGGATTCCAATTCACGGATCTCCCGGAATGGGGGTCAAAGCGTTTGCCTTTGAGTGGTGCATCGGAATCCATGCTAAGCGTTTGCCTTTGAGTGGTGCGACGAGAACGGGAAGATCCTCTCCCTTTCTCCTCCCTTACCGGCGAAAATGAGGTGAGTGGTTCGAGTTTTCTTTCCAGTTTTTCGTGGTGGGTTTTATTTCTTGTCGTGTCGCGTGCGAGATGAGTTTGGGGACCAAACGGGAGGCCGCCGCTGCCATAGTTAAACGGGAGGCCGCCGCCGCCGTTGCCGTGTTCACAGGGTCATCGCCGGAGCCGCCGTGATCGCGGGGTCGCAACCGGAGCCGAAAAAGAGCGCGTACTGTAGGGTTTCTGGCCGCGGTCCACCACGCCGGCGTGCACCCGACGCACGCCTCCGCGACCCGGGGGCGCAGACCCGGCGCACGGGAGCGTGCGCCAGGCCGCGCGGTCCACCGGGCCCGCGTGCACCCGGCGCACGCCACCGCGGCCCGGGGGCGCAGACCCGGCACACGGCGTCGTGCGCCAGGCCGCGCGGTGCACGCCCTAGGCGTGCACCCGGTGCTCGCCACCACAGCGGGAAACGATGGACCAGGCGCGCGCCCCTGCCCGTGCGCGGCCCGGCCCAAGACGCCGCGGTCCACCGCTACTGCGTGCACCCGGCCCGCGCCGCGGCCGCGTCTGGTCGTGGACCCGGTCCCCGCCAGGATCCGTGCACCAGTCTTCAGAAAAAGTGTTCAGAAGCTCCGTTTTTGGCCCGTTTCGCCCCGTTTTTGAGTGTTTTTGACCGCGGCGATGTTTTTTAACAAAAATACTTACTGTAGCTTTTCGGGCACAGGGTGTGAGTGTTTTAGCTGGAGTTTTCGCGCATCTTCTTCTTCGCGTTTGAGGTGGGTACCCCTTAGAACCCCTTTGTGCATATTCTTGTTATCATTTATTATATGCCCTTATCGGTGTTGTAGCGACCAAGTGTCGCGGTGTCCTTTATTATGTACACATATGTGAGTTGTTATTTTGAGACTTAGCGTCGGGCTTCCGACGGTTGCAACTACTTCTGATTGTTCGTTTAACTGTACTAATGTTGATAGTGTTTATGGTTTTTATTATTGGTTTGGTTTCGTGTATTTGGCTACGATGCTCGAGGCTGCAGCACGCGCACCCGCGGTTTGGCCACCGCAAAGGGTGTGCTTTTTCGGAAAAGTGGTCAATGACCCGTGTATACCCACGAGGGGACGCAGTGGGGGCCCCCGTAGGTGGGGGGTTTGAGGTGCCAAGGTGTGAGCGGTGCAACCCGTCGAGGTAGGTGCTCGGCGTGGTTTACCGAGGTTGGTGCTCGGTTTGGCTTTCTTCCCGAGGTTGGTGATCGGTTTGGTTTTCTTCCCGAGGTTGGTGCTCGGTTCGATTCTCTTTTCCCGAGGTTGGTGCTCGGTTCAGTTTTCTTTTCCCGAGGTTGGTGCTCGGTTCGGTTTTTGTTCCCGAGGTTGGTGCTCGGTTTGGTTTTCTGTCTTGAGGATAGTGCTCGGTCTGGGTTGCCGGGGCAGGTGCCCGGTTCAGGTTTTGTAGGGGGAGGGGACACCATCGATCGCACGATGAGGAGGGCGGTTACTCTTGTTTTCTTACGGTTTTCTTTAGTTACAGTCTTCCTGCATTTCATCTTTTATACCTTGTGTCGCTGACTTCCCACTCCGTGACAGGTTCCTTCGGGGGTGAGAGTTAGGGCGACGGTGAGGCCGTGGCAGGAGTACTTTTGGTCCTTCGAGGCCATGGATGGTATTTACTTTTTATTTTGCTCAGTTCATTACCTGTTAGTAGCTTACTATGTGGATTGCGATACCCTTGTGGGGTCGATGTTGATGCTGGAATGTCGTTTATTTATCCTTGTGGGTGGTTGTTTTGCTTTTCCCGATTGGCCGCTTTCAAAGTACAAATGGAAAGAAAAAGAAAATATTTCGAAAACGGTTTTAAAAATGCGGGTGTCGTGTGGGCACAATTTCAAAACCCTGGGGATTTATGGATTGCGAAAACCGTTTTGAAAATCTGGGTGTCGTGTGGGCACCATTTCAAAACCCTGTGGATTTATGGATTTCAAAAACCTTTTTGAAAAACCTAGGTGCCGTGTGGGCACCGTTTTTAAAACTTGTGGATTTATCCTTTCAAAAATTAGTCGGCCTCTTTAATACTTATGGAAAGATGGTTGTATGTATCCGACGAGTGAACTAGTGTAGTTAAAGTGATGATTGTATGGTTGTTGTAGTCGGGACGCCGTGCATATACAAAGGAGACTCTGCCCGTTCGCAGAGTGAATTTGTATATGCGGCGTGTCTGGGCACGCACTGGGGGAGGTTGGTTTCAAAAAAAAATATATACGCAAATTTCCGGTTTAGCTCAGGTGTTGTGCTAGTGTAGTCGGGTTGTTTTGGAGGTTGGGGTCGAGGCCGGCTGCCACCGGGGCCTTGATGGTCGCTATGAGTCAATGGATTAGGCAACCAGCATAGGACACGGTGGGTCTGCTGACGGTGTTTATGCACTGGCTGCGGCTGTTGGCACGGCAGATCGTTGCGCCGGCTTTTGTTTTTCCGAACCCCTTCCCCTGCCGACCTTCGGGTCGTCGTCTGTAACAGTGACGGGTGGTAGTGCAACCTACCGGTGTTCGTTAGGGTGGCGGCCGTTTGTCGGTCGTGGGTAACTGGACAGCCGTTTGTCTAAACTTGTACCTCCTCGGTCTTCTGGTGTTATGTTATATCAGATAATCGGCCGATTCTTTTGCACCATGGGCAAGGTATGGGTGGGAATGATGATTCTTCCCCTATGGTTGTTACCCATAGTTCGGCTATTTACCGTAGACACTGCGATGGTTGTAGGAATTGTCGTGATGGGGTCTCGGGGTGCTCCTTTGGGTCAGAAAGGGAGACCACCGTGGCTAGTAAATCTTATGCGTTTGGGCTCGTTTTCGGTTAGAGAGGGTCGGTTAGGTTGTCCTACTAGTGGGTTGGCGCGTGATCCCTTGTGTGCGTTTAGTGAACCTAGGCAACTTTTGACAAGGTTCTGCTCGCTGTTTTCGTTGCTTGTCTTCTTCCGACCCTTTAGGTTTTAGACGGATAGTCTACAGTACCTGCAGGTCCTTGTTGAGCGGACCTAGAGCATAGATTTTCTCCTAGTTGGGAGTGTCACCATTGGTCTGGAGGTTTACCGCTCATTTCGATGCCCGGTACTTGGAGGGGCAATGGGTTGGGACCGAGAGTTAGTGGTTTTTAGAGTGTCGCACCCCGTCGGTGCCAGGACGGAAGTAGGACCTTACCTTGTGGGCTTCGTCACCAGCTTCCCATGACTAAGGCATAGCCTTGAGGCTTAGTTTGGGAGCGTTTTGGATTGTTGATCTTTTGGGGCAGGTGTGAGTCAAGGGGGAATCTGGCGACTACTCGGAGTTTTGGCACTGGTCACTTTCGGCTAGGAGGCCCTGTACGCAGCTCTTTCGGTGGGGTAGACCTTGTGGTAGGTCTTAGAGCTGAAACCTAACGTTAGCTTTAACCGTCGCCTCGGTAGGACGGACAGTCGGAACGAGTGGTCCGGGATAGTGGTTTCGCTCCGAGCTTGTGGCCCGTGTTGGTGACAGGCGAAAGTGGCCCGTGTTGATGATGGAGGGGAGCGGTCCGTGTGGTGCCAGGTGAGTTCGTGGTTTTCAAGGGGAAAATTTCGGGTAGTAGTAACCCAGCCTGTTTTGTTGGCACCTCTTGGAGCCTTGTGAGGGAGTTAGTGGGGTTTGTTTTCCTTATCGTCGGGTTAGTTGTTTTGGACTTTTAAAGGCTCATCGGTACGGGTTGGGCGGTAAGACTGGGGTACCTCGACGCGTCACGAGACTTTGTTGCTGACTTCTCAGCGCCGGCTGAGGTGGGTTGCGGACCGTTGGCGACGTGACGGGAAATTCTGAGCCAGGAAGCGGGATTACGACGAGGTGCTGGGAATGGAGTGGTTCACGAGGTACCAGGCGGATGTGTAGTACTTGGTTTCAGTGAGCCTAGCGACTTGACCCTCTGCATCACTCACTGTCACCCCCGTGGTAGGGGTTCCTTCCGACGTCCTTCCGACTGAACTGCCGGGAATACCCCCGAGCGAGAGGTCATCATCTCTTTCAAGCTTCTACCAGGCACGACTAAGAGTTTTCTGGATAAAGGGTTCATCAGACCGCGGGTGTCGCCTCGGGGCGCACCCGTACTCTTCGTGCGAAAGAAGAACGGAAGCCTACGTCTACGCATCAACTACAGGGAGATAAACAAGGTTTCAGTGCAGAACAAGTCCAGGATTGACGACCTCTTCAATCGGCTGCAAGGAGCACTTACTGATATTTCTCCGGAATCTCAGGGACCAGAAGCTGTTTGCTAAGCTTAAGAACGTGAGTTCTGACTTCGCGAAGTGGACTTTTTGGGGCACACTGTGTCAGCAACGAGAATCACAGAGAATGTGAGCGGAACTGCCCGACATACGATCCGGAACCGGCAGAAGTCGTCTTCGTTTTAAAGCCTTGGAGACGCCACCTTTTGGAGTCCAGCGTATTGTGCTTTCGGATCGCCAGAGTCTTAAGTTTTGTTCACAAAGATGGATTTGATTTTGTGGCAGAGGCATTGGTTGGTGTTGCTGAAGGACTCGGCTTGTCCCCTCAGTATCTCCCCGGGGGAAAAGTAAGTGTAGTAGCGGATGTTTTGAGCAAGAAGGGTCAAATCGAGGGGAAAACGGATGAGCGCGAGTACTCAGCAGGACCGGTACTGTCGCGCGACTTTTGTCCATGATGGTCAAGCCAACCCTATTAGAGAAATCCTAGAAGGCCAGAAGACAGGCGCACAGATACAACTGGTTCGAGACCGGACCACGCGAGCGACCTTTCGGCGAGTGCGAACGGCGCAATACGTGTTCGAGGGCGAAATTGCTTACCCGAGCTGCCAGAGTTGAAGGAGGAAATACTGTTAGAGGCACACCGCGCTCCCTATGCGGCGCATCTGGGTGACATAAAGATGTTCAAGGATGCGATGCGGTTTGAGTCACAGTGGATAGACTGACGAAGTCGACTCTTTTTCCACCCATCCGTACGACGTGGACTAGAGACACTCGGCTGGTGTCGAACCGTTGGCAAAGTCTACAACGAGCTCTAGAGACTAAACCACACTTCAGCAAGGCGTTTCACCCCCAGACCGACGGACAGTCCGAGCAAGTGAACCGGGTCCTCGAAGGTGTGCTTCGAGCCTGCGTACGCATTTTGGGGTGGTGGATGGTCACTACTTTTGAGCCTAGAGAGGACCTGAGCTTCGACAGAACACCGGTGCGGATCTTAGCACGAGAGGACAAAAAGGATTGCGCAACCGGGCGAATCCCCATGTGAAGGTGCTGTGGAGCAACCAGGAAGAACGTGAAGCGACTTGGGAACTGGAGTCAAAGATGAGGGAGTGCTACCCAGATTTATTCGTTGCGGACCAAGGTTAAGTTTCGAGGACGAAACTTCTTTTAAGTGGTGAGTGATGTAGAGTCCTGGCGTTCCGATGCCTTTGCATACCTTCTTTTTATGACGGGATTGTTAGGAAAACTTTTCACTGTGTTTTCTGTAATGGACTGGCCTGGACCGCGGGTATTTTTCTACGATTGAGCTCGGAAAATGGAGGACGGCAAAGCGAACGGATCCGGATTCCAATTCACGGACCTCCCGGAATAGGGGTCAAAGCGTTTGCCTTTGAGTGGTGCATCGGAATCTGTGCTAAGTGGCCGGCATGCTTTTCGAGGTGATCGGACGGGATCCCTCTATGATCAGACTTTTTCACGTAATTATGTTATGGGTTTATTTTAATTATTTTGGTAGTACCTCGACCTTCCGGTTTTCCGTTTTGGGTCCTAATTAATATTTTCAGTTGTTAGGGGGGGTTGAAAGTCGAGAATTTTTGGGCTGATCGTCGGGGTTTGCGGGTATTTTTAGGTGGTAGAGCCCGCAAAATGATGAGCGGCGGTGCGATCGGATGTGAATTCCGACTCCGGGACCTCCCAGAATAATTTTTCGAAGTTTATTAGCGGTCTCGGGTGTGGTGGGGCGATTAGCACGCTTTGCGAGGTAAATTTTTGGACTCGGATTCGCACCTGATCTCAAGGTTGTAAGTTTGGGGACTAGGGTTTCCTTTTCCCACTTCGCACAGCATTCACGACGCACTCTAGGGCTTTTCTGAGGAACGCAAGAGGGACCCCGACCCTTCTCCTACCTTCTCCCCACTATCCGACAGCGGGCGTGAAGGAACGAAGCGACGAGAACGGGAAGATCCTCTCCCTTTCTCCTCCCTTACCGGCGAAAACGAGGTGAGTGGTTCGAGTTTTCTTTCCAGTTTTTTGGGGTGGGTTTTATTTCTTGTCGTGTCGCGTGCGAGACTAGTTTGGGGACCAAACGGGAGGCCGCCGCCGCCGTGGTTAAATAGGAGGCCGCCGCCGCCGTTACCGTGTTCACGAGGTCATCGCCGGAGCCGCCGTGATCGCGCGGTCGCAACCGGAGCCGAAAAAGAGCGCGTACTGTAGAGTTTCTGGCTGCGGTCCACCACGCCGGCGTGCACCCGGCGCACGCCTCCGCGACCCAGGGGCGCAGACCCGGCGCACGGGAGCGTGCGCCAGGCCGCGTGGTCCACCGGGCCGGCGTGCACCCGGCGCACGCCTCCGCGGCCCAGGGGCGCACCGGCGCACGGGGTCGTGCGCTAGGCCGCGCGGTGCACGCCCTAGGCGTGCACCCGGTGCTCGCCACCACAGCGGGAAATGATGGACCGGGCGCGCGCCCCTGCCCGTGCGCGGCCCGGCCCAAGACGCCGCGGTCCATCGCTGCTGCGTGCACCCGGCCCGCTCCGCGGCCGCGTTTGGTCGTGGACCCAGTCCACGCCAGGATCCGTGCACCAGTCTTTAGAAAAAGTGTCCAGAAGCTCCGTTTTTGGCCCGTTTCGCCCTATTTTTTAGTGTTTTTGACAGCGGCGATGTTTTTTAACAATAATACTTACTGTATCTTTTTCGGGCACAGGGTGGGAGTGTTTTAGCTAGAGTTTCCACGCTTCTTCTTCTTCGCGTTTGAGGTGGGTACCCCTTAGAACCCCTTTGTGCATATTCTCATTATCATTTGTCATATGCCCATATCGGTGTTGTAGCGACCAAGTGTCGCGGTGTCCTTTATTATGTACACATATGTGAGTTGTTATTTTGAGGCTTAGCGTCGGGCTTCCGACGGTTGCAACTACTTCTGATTGTTCGTTTAACTGTACTAATGTTGATAGTGTTTATGGTTTTTATTATTGGTTTGGTTTCGTGTATTTGGTTACGATGCTCGAGGCTGCAGCACGAGCACCCGCGGTTTGGCCACCGCAAAGGGTGTGCTTTTCCGAAAAAGTGGTCGATGACCCGTGTATACCCACGAGGGGACGTAGTGGGGGCCCCCGTAGGTGGGGGGTTTGAGGCGCCAAGGTGTGAGCGGTGCGACCCGTCGAGGTAGGTGCTCGGCGTGGTTTACCGAGGTTGGTGCTCGGTTTGGTTTTCTTCCCGAGGTTGGTGGTCGGTTTGGTTTTCTTCCCGAGGTTGGTGCTCGGTTCGGTTTTCTTTTCCCGAGGTTGGTACTCGGTTCAGTTTTCTTTTCCAGAGGTTGGTGCTCGGTTCGGTTTTCGTTCCCGAGGTTGGTGCTCGGTTTGGTTTTCTGTCTTGAGGATAGTGCTCGGTCTGGGTTGCCGGGGCAGGTGCCCGGTTCAGATTTTGCACGGGGAGGGGACACCGTCGATCGCACGATGCGGAGGGCGGTTACTCTAGTTTTCTTACGGTCTGCTTTAGTTACAGTCTTCCTGCATTTCATCTTTTATACCTTGTGTCGCTGACTTCCCACTCCGTGACAGGTTCCTACGGGGGTGAGAGTTAGGGCGACGGTGAGGCCGTGGCAGGAGTACTTTTGGTCCTTCGAGGCCATGGACGGTATTTACTTTTTATTTTGCTCAGATCATTACTTGTTAGTAGCTTACTATGTGGATTGCGATACCCTTGTGGGGTCGATGTGGATGCTGGAATGTCGTTTATTTATCCTTGTGGGCGGTTGTTTTGCTTTTCCCGATTGGCCGCTTTCAAACTACAAAAGAAAAGAAAAAGAAAATATTTCGAAAACGGTTTTAAAAATGCGGGTGTCGTGTGGGCACCATTTCAAAACCCTGGGAATTTATGGATTGCGAAAACCGTTTTGAAAATCTGGGTGTCGTGTGGGCACCATTTCAAAACCCTGAGGATTTATGGATTGCGAAAACCGTTTTGAAAATCTGGGTGTCGTGTGGGCACCATTTCAAAACCCTGTGGATTTATGAATTTCGAAAACCTTTTTGAAAAACCTGGGTGCCGTGTGGGCACCGTTTTTAAAACTTGTGGATTTATCCTTTCAGAAATTAGTCGGCCTCTTTAATACTTATGGAAAGATGGTTGTATGTATCCGACGAGTGAACTAGTGTGGTTAAAGTGATGATTGTATGGTTGTTGTAGTCGGGACGCCGTGCATATACAAAGGAGACTCTGCCCGTTCGCAGAGTGAATTTGTATATGCGTCGGGTCTGGGAACGCACTGGGGGAGGTTGTTTTCAAAAAAATATATATACGCAAATTTCAAATCTTTTTAGTGGTCGTCTTCCGCTTAACGAAACCCCCGGGGCGTGACAGATTAAGATGGTATCAGAGAGAAACGGCTTTAACCACAGTAGTCGCTGTCCAACATCCACAGGAGCACATTACCACTGGCTACTAACTAATGAAATGATCAGGGTATAATTGCGTAGAGATGCGAGAGTGCGGGACTGTTGAGTTTTGTTTTCCGGTTTAGCTCAGGTGTTGTGCTAGTGTAGTCGGGTTGTTTTGGAGGTTGGGGTCGAGGCCGGCTGCCACCGGGGCCTTGATGGTTGCTATGAGTCAATGGATTAGGCAACCAGCATAGGACACGGTGGGTCTGCTGACGGTGTTTATGCACTGGCTGCGGCTGTTGGCACGGCAGATCGTTGCGCCGGCTTTTGTTTTTCCGAACCCCTTCCCCTGCTGACCTTCGGGTCGTCGTCTGTAACAGTGACGGGTGGTAGTGCAACCTACCGGTGTTCGTTAGGGTGTCGACCGTTTGTCGGTAGTGGGTAACTGGACAGCCGTTTGTCTAAACTTGTACCTCCTAGGTCTTCTGGTGTTAGGTTATATCAGATAATCGGCCGATTCTTTTGCACCATGGGCAAGGTATGGGTGGGAATGATGATTCTTCCCCTATGGTTGTTACCCATAGTTCGGCTTTTTACCGTAGACACTGCGATGGTTGTAGGAATTGTCGTGATGGGGTCTCGGGGTGCTCCTTTGGGTCAAAAAGGGAGACCACCGGGGCTAGTAAATCTTATGCGTTTGGGCTCGTTTTCGGTTAGAGAGGGTCGGTTAGGTTGTCCTACTAGTGGGTTGGCACGTGATCCCTTGTGTGCGTTTAGTGAACCTAGGCAACTTTTGACAAGGTTCTGCTCGCTGTTTTCGTTGCTTGTCTTCTTCCGACCCTTTAGGTTTTAGACGGATAGTCTATAGTACCTGCAGGTCCTTGTTGAGCGGACCAAGAGCTTAGATTTTCTCCTAGTTGGGAGTGTCACCGTTGGTCTGGAGGTTTACCGCTCGTTTCGATGCCCGGTACTTGGAGGGGCAACGGGTTGGGACCGAGAGTTAGTGGTTTTTAGAGTGTCGCACCCCGTCGGTGCCTGGACGGAAGTAGGACCTTACCTTGTGGGCTTCGTCACCAGCTTCCCATGACTAAGGCATAGCCTTGAGGCTTAGTTTGGGAGCATTTTGGATTGTTGATCTTTTGGGGCAGGTGTGAGTCAAGGGGGAATCTGGAGACTACTCGGAGTTTTGGCACTGGTCACTTTCGGCTAGGAGGCCCTGTACGCAGCTCTTTCGGTGGGGTAGACCTTGTGGTAGGTCTTAGAGCTGAAACCTAACGTTAGCTTTAACCGTCGCCTCGGTAGGACGGGCAGTCGGAACGAGTGGTCCGGGATGGTGGTTTCGCTCCGAGCTTGTGGCCCGTGTTGGTGACGGGCGGAAGTGGCCCGTGTTGATGACGGAGGTGAGCGGTCCGTGTGGTGGTAGGTGAGTTCATGGTTTTCAAGGGGAAAATTTCGGGTAGTAGTAACCCAGCCTGTTTTTTTGGCACCTCTTGGAGCCTTGTGAGGGCGTTAGTGGGGTTTGTTTTCCTTGTCGTCGGGTTAGTTGTTTTGGACTTTTAAAGGCTCAACGGTACGGGTTGGGCGGTAAGACTGGGGTACCTCGACGCGTCGCGAGACTTTGTTGCTGACCTCTCAGCGCCGGCTGAGGTGGGTTGCGGACCGGTGGCGTCGTGACGGGAAATTCTGAGCCAGGAAGCGGGATTACGACGAGGTGCTGGGAATGGAGTGGTTCACGAGGTACCAGGCGGATGTGTAGTACTTGGTTTCAGTGAGCCTAGCGACTTGACCCTCTGCATCACTCACTGTCACCCCCGTAGTAGGGGTTCCTTCCGACGTCCTTCTGACTGAATTGCCGGGAATACCCCCGAGCGAGAGGTCATCCTCTCTTTCAAGCTTCTACCAGGCACGACTAAGAGTTTTCTGGATAAAGGGTTCATCAGACCGTGGGTGTCGCCTCGGGGCGCACCCGTACTCTTCGTGCGAAAGAAGGACGGAAGCCTACGTCTACGCATCAACTACAGGGAGATAAACAAGGTTTCAGTGCAGAACAAGTCTAGGATTGACGACCTCTTCAATCGGCTGCGAGGAGCACTTATGGATATTTCTCCGGAATCTCAGGGACCAGAAGCTGTTTGCTAAGCTTAAGAACGTGAGTTCTGACTTCACGAAGTGGACTTTTTGGGACACATTGTGTCAGCAACGGGAATCACAGAGAATGTGAACGGAACTGCCCGACATACGATCCGGAACCGGCAGAAGTCGTCTTCGTTTTAAAGCCTTGGAGACGCCACCTTTTGGAGTCCAGCGTATTGTGCTTTCGGATCGCCAAAGTCTTAAGTTTTGTTCACAGAAATGGATTTGATTTTGCGGCAGAGGCATTGGTTGGTGTTGCTGAAGGACTCGGCTTGTCCACTCAGTATCACCCCGGGGGAAAAGTAAGTGTAGTAGCGGATGTTTTGAGCAAGAAGGGTCAAATCGAGGGGGAAACGGATGAGCGCGAGTACTCAGCAGGACCGGTACTGTCGCGCGACTTTTGTCTATGATGGTCAAGCCAACCCTATTAGAGAAATCCTGGAAGGCCAGAAGACAGGCGCACAGATACAACTGGTTCGAGACCAGACCACGCGAGCGACCTTTCGGCGAGTGCGAATGGCGCAATACGTGTTCGAGGGCGAAATTGCTTACCCGAGCTGCCAGAGTTGAAGGAGGAAATACTGTTCGAGGCACACCGCGCTCCCTATGCGGCGCATCTGGGTGACATGAAGATGTTCAAGGATGCGATGCGGTTTGAGTCACAGTGGATCGACTGACGAAGTCGACTCTTTTTCCACCCATCCATACGACGTGGACTAGAGACACTCGGCTGGTGTCGAACCGTTGGCAAAGTCTACAACGAGCTCTAGAGACTAAACCACACTTCAGCAAGGCGTTTCACCCCCAGACCGACGGACAGTCCGAGCAAGTGAACCGGGTCCTCGAAGGTGTGCTTCGAGCCTGCGTACGCATTTTGGGGTGGTGGATGGTCACTACTTTTGAGCCTAGAGAGGACCTGAGCTTCGACAGAACACCGGTGCGGATCTTAGCACGAGAGGACAAAAAGGATTGCGCAACCGGGCGAATCCCCATGTGAAGGTGCTGTGGAGCAACCAGGAAGAACGTGAAGCGACTTGGGAACTGGAGTCAAAGATGAGGGAGTGCTACCCAGATTTATTCGTTGCGGACCAAGGTTAAGTTTCGAGGACGAAACTTCTTTTAAGTGGTGAGTGATGTAGAGTCCTGGCGTTCCGATGCCTTTGCATACCTCCTTTTTATGACGGGATTGTTAGGAAAACTTTTCACTGTGTTTTCTGTAATGGACTGGCCTGGACCGCGGGTATTTTTCTACGATTGAGCTCGGAAAACGGAGGACGGCAAAGCGAACGGATCCGGATTCCGATTCACGGATCTCCCGGAATGGGGGTCAAACGTTTGCCTTTGAGTGGTGCATCGGAATCCGTGCTAAGTGGCCGGCACGCTTTTCGAGGTGATCGGACGGGATCCCTCTACGATCAGACTTTTAAACGTAATTATGTTGTGGGTTTATTTTAATTATTTTGGTAGTACCTCGACCTTCCGGTTTTCCGTTTTCGGTCCTAATTAATATTTTCAGTTGTTAGGGGGGGTTGAAAGTCGAGAATTTTTGGGCTGATCGTCGGGGTTTGCGGGTATTTTTAGGTGGTAGAGCCCGTAAAATGATGAGCGGCGGTGCGATCGGCTACACTATCCCAAACCCCTGCTCCAACCCGAGCAACAAATACCACCTGACTAACGAAAGAAGAAAAGAAACAAACAAGGTTTCTCCTAAGTCAAATTCCAGCATGAAATTGTAGCGATAAAAGATGGCCTACCTAGATGTCCAAACTTCGCGCTGAGCTCAATTTTAATATCCGTTTCGCGCGAAACCACTTCTAAAAATCCGACGGAGTCAACCGATCAGCCACATGATCCATTTAAGCCCGAAGTCCGCCACTTGTGTCCAATTTGTGCACAAACACCTCCAATACACAGTAAAAGCCTCCAAAAGCTGCCAGACACACTGCAGAAGCTCCGTTAATCCAACAGTAATCCTCTTGCGGAAATTCAGGTCCTCACATCCTCCCCCACTAAAAGAAAGTTTCGTCCTCGAAACTAAAGTCATTCCTTAACCCGGAACCTCAACCAAATAGAGGGGGTAAATATCCCATCGTCCACCACTCAAGCTCCCAAGGCTGTCAAATGCTTCCTCCAGAGACGCGATGCACTCCTCGGGTCTCTAACTAGAACAAAATAGAGGCGGGCCCTCCAGAAAAACCGCACCACCTCATCCAAGTACAGCTGGGCTAACCGCTCAAGCTACCAAGTAGCCTGCATCGGCAAAAGCATCCGCTCCTCCCAGGGCCTCGAAAATCCAACCACCAAGTCCAAAGGCATAAAAACTCGATCCAAGTACCTCTGTACTCCCGAGGTATCCAATATAAGTCCCCCAACTGATCACGTAGACTCTGATCTCAAGTATTTAAACCGTCGGGATGTAGAAGCAATTCCCCAACTCTCCGGCATCAACACACAGCCATATGCAGTCGAGAAAACTAGATTACAAATCCTCCTTCGGGAAGACCCGGGACCCTTACAGCTGGTAAATCAAATCCTCCATGCTCGACAAGGGTGCTAGCTCAAGATGGTCACTTCATCTAATTCCCGGGGATCCACGCAAAGGCGAAGTGAACCAACCTTCCACAACTCGAATAGCACCGGTGCCTCCAAAGGCGACACACTTGGTCTGACAACATTCCCAAAACATCGAATCCTAGAGTTGTGTCCTCAACTCCCAAACTAGTGACATGCTAGACAACTCCGATAGGAGAACAGCCGGGAACTCCCAACCAAAGGGGGTATCCCCGAGTTCCGGCGCCGCCGTAGGTCCCTCAACCACACCAGCTAAAAAGGCTACGCATCCCCTGCGAAACATTCGCCTCGCTCACGAAGTCAAAACTATAGAGGCGAAGATAACCCTCAAGCAACCCAAGTACACCAACACCTCCGGGCCTGGCTTCCCAAGGAAACCGTCCTCGCGGCATAATCAATCGCCGCGAAAGAAAAACCGAACCAACCAGCCCAACGAGTACCACAACAACACCCCGCAGCTGAGTCAAGACCATCAGGTTTACCGGCAAAATCCAGGACTCAAGATGCACCGGGCAGGACTAACAACTCTCCTCCACGTGCCAGGTGTGATCGGGAAAATAAGCCTCCCGTGCACGTGGTGACCATCCTACCCCTAACCCAAGCAATGAAGCAAAAGCACTACCCACCAAGAAGGGAATACTCCCGTATCAAAAGATACGAACCCAAAAGCCTGAGACAACTCAAACCTACCACCACACCGACCGCTGTAACCTATGTACTCTGACAGTCTCAAAAATCCACTATCCTGGAAAAGAAATCGGGAATGCCTCATCCGACTAATCTGCCCTCCATCACCCGGCGCCAAGCGCCTCAATCAGAACTTGCCTCCGGCGGCAGATCCCAATCCAAAGGAACTACAATGCCACGCTCCATACCCGGCACCTACTCCAATGAGGCGTCCCAAATCTGTAATGGAGGGACCCAACGTGTAAAAAGGTATCCTGGCGCAATCCACTCTCAGACACTCATATCCTATGCGCCCCGTCCCTCTACACATGGAGCGTGCAGTTCAGCAACTGCGTTAACTCTTGACGCAAAAGGCTTCCAAGTACTCTCCATCCCCCACCGAACAAGACCCTGTCTCCAAAGGCTGTATACTCAATCCCACAAATCGGGGTGACTCATCCGCCAAAACTGGCTCACTCTATCAATGCAATCCCACAGCTTTCCCGCTGTCAACTATCCACCCTGCCTCGGTGCCCCAGTACTAAACATCGGGACGGAGGGGGCTACTCGATACTCCGACAACTGTGCCACTACGCTGCTCCGACAACTGTGCCACTGCGCTGCTCCGACAACTGTGCCACTGCGCTGCTGATCAGCCTCCAACCTTCCTACCCTTCGGGTCCGGAGCTCTCAGACTCCAATCTGGGTATCCGGCCCGAAACAACCAGCTCTGACCCAACTGCCGCACCAGGGTGCACCCGGGTCAGCGCCCAGCATCTGGGAGACACCGCTCACCACGACAAAACCGCAAATCAGCACACCCCAAACACTCGACCCAATCTAGCGAAAGTCAAAGACATCCCTCAATTTTTGTAACTTTATGTTGTCTGCAGCCAGCATAACTGTCCCACAAAAATAGGATATGTCGATCCCTCTTCACTCACAGGAAGAGTCAAACAATAAATCACCGACTTTCGCAAAATATCGCGTCTCTCACGCACTAACATCCTAGGGTCCGCCCATAAGCCTAGGGTTTCCTAAGTCCCAACTGACCTATCCCTAAGCTCTGATACCACCTAATCTGTCACGCCCCGGGTGTAAACCGGAACCCGGGCCCGTCTACAGATCCGCCGTGCACACGGTATTTCCCGCGTACACGAAGCGCCAAACCTGCTCAGATATAAGATATAATAATAAAAGAGCAATAAAAATAGAGCTGAACTAAAAGCTAATACATCTCAGACTGAAGCTGGAAATAAAATACAAAACATCTGTATAAATGATACATCAGTCTCTCCCAGCTCACCAAAATAAATACAACCTGCTAGCAAAAGCCAGTCCCAAAAGTAAAGGTACAATCGTCTGAGGAAACGTGGGTACACCAACAGTCCAGCTAACTCGCTCATCCTGCCTCGAGATCTATCTACTCAGCCGTCCTCTCTCCTCGACCTGCCGCTGAAAGCCCAGCAGCACCCGCAGAAGACACTGCAAAACAAGGGAGAAGAAAAAGAAGAAAGAAGAATGGGGGTGAGAACTACTAGTAAACCAGCAGCCTCCCCTAGTGGGTAAAACCTCAAACTCTGACACACCCACTACGTCTACCAGAGGCAAAAAGAAAAGAAGTGGTAAGCAATAATGACTGCTGAAGAAAGGAAACTACCACTACTATGTCTCTAAAATGCAGTCCTAGACTGGAATAACCGTATGCAACAGTATTCAACCGTCCCAGATGAACCCAATCTGTACCGCTCTCATCATCGGGCAAATAAGCCGCGCCGATGTGATAGCAAAACTCCTGCTGCCGCTCTCATCATCGGGCAAATAAGCCGCGCCGATGTGATGGCAAAATTGTCAGTAACTGTCTGGCCCCAGCCTCCGGAGGGGAACTCGAGGGGAGCGACCCACACGAGGAAAGCATCACCGGGTAATAACCGCGCCGGTGTGATAAGTAACAAAAGCAGGACTGGATCACAACTATAAAGCCCCAGTGGAACACAACCCTCCACTAAAAGAAAACTGATTCTCAATCAGATGCAAAAGTAACCATCCGGTCAATCGCCCAATATCCGCGATTACCGCAATACCCCACAATCCACGACAAGGTCTAACAATCGACCTCTGGTCAATCGCCCAATATCCGCGGTCGCCGGAATAACTCACAATCACAATCATGTCCCACATCCGACATCTGGTCAACCGCCTACTATCCGCGGTTGCCACAAAACCCTCTAATCCATAATCATGCCCTATCATCGATGTCCTATAACCGACATTCGGTCAACCGCCCAATATCCGCGGTCGCCGCCAAAAACCATAATCCATAATCCAGGCCCCGGCTATGTTGGGTCGTATATAATACGGATCTAAATAGGGGAAGAAACACCTAGAGGGGGGTGAATAGGTGTAAACGTATAAACACTCCAAAAATCGTTGCGATAAAACCCAATGCGGAAAATAAAATAACACGCAAGATTTTTACGTGGAAAACTCCATCACCGGAGTAAAAAACCACGGGACCGATAACACGGCAGAAATCCACTAGAATTAAAACACGTACAAGGTGATTTACCGTACACACTTACGACTCAACCTTTTCCATACGCTCCTAGAGGATCTTCTCCGCTCGCTCCGACGCTTCTCGAATCCACGATCTGCGCCCAACGCCGAATCCACGGCGTCCAACGTCGAATCCACGACGTCCGACCGAATCCACGGTCTTCACCCAATAGCACCGTTCGAATCCACGAACGTGCCTCGCTCCGAATCCACGAGAGCGATTGAACCTTGAATCCACAAGGACACGCGAATCCAAGCGCCAATTTTTGGGGAAATCGTTGTTTTTGGGTGGTGATGATCCGCCGAATACTTAGATCAAAGATAGATCGGAAATACCATCTAAGTATTCATTAGTTTGATTCAACTCAAGATGTGAGTATGAAAACCTAGAATCAAACTAATCAATATAGATGAAGAAACATAGAGTATTCTCTAATGATTTCCTTTCTTCTCTATATGTGGATCTATAGCCGTATAAGATGATACAAGAAAATGACGGCTATGTGGATTCCCCCTAGAAAGAGAGTCATAGGGTGTATTTATAGGTTAGAAACCCTAGGAAGGAGATAAGAATCAAAAACCAACCATTTCTGGATATTTACGGACGGCGATCCGGATCGTGATAACTAGGATCCGGATCGTCATAACAAAACAGCCAATTCCAGAAAAACGAAGGTTCGGGATCCGGATCATGTGACTACGATCCGGATCGTTCATACAGTTTACCAAACATCAACGTTCGGGATCCGGATTGCGAAGCAAGATCCGGATCGTTCAAGGTAGATGGTAAACTCAACGTTCGGGATCCGGATCAAGAGACTACGATCCGGATTGCGACGATGTATGAACGAACCACCTTCGGGATCCGGATCGAACAACCTGATCCGGATCCTGAACATGTCCCAAGTCCAGTTTTTGATTTTTATGCAATGAAAGATTCTTCCAAGTGTTTCTACACTACAAGAAGTATTCGGATCACACAAATTCTTTAGTTAAACATACCTGATCCTTTTGAATTCTTCTTTCTTGAGATTGAGTTAAATGATCCAACTTTCTTCACCTTCAATCTTCAAGACTTGAGACTTTCACGAAACTACGCCAACTCAAATTCCGTAACAATCTCCCCCTTTGGCGGTTTCGTGACAAAACATAGATCCACTAAAGAAAATTCAAAAAGATATTTTTGTTGCTATCACCATACAACAAAAATTTACAATGGAGATCCAAAATACAATACATGAGTTAAACTCCTAAAACAGACTCTAGACTTAGACATCTGTACTCTCTGCAAAAAGAAATCATTCTTGACAAAAGAAATCGTTAGATACCTCAAGAATTTTGTATTATTCAAAAACCACAAGCAGAGATGAAGTTTAAACTCATTTATACTTACCATGACATTTATATTCAGATATGTAAACTGATCATAGTTAGAGAAACACCAACATATCTTCTTTGCACGTAAAAACCAAATGTCATGAACATGTTTGTGACAAACTAATATATATATATAGATATGTAATTGACCAGAGTTAAGAACCAACATATCTTCTATGCAATCAAAACCCAAGTGTCACAAACTTGTTAGTGAACATCAACTAGTTAGTTATATTACATGCCCAAATAGTTAGCAAATAGTTAGTCGAGGCATGCATTCATACAGATGGAAAAACCAAAAGTTGAAGTTCTACGTACCTTTGTGTTTCAACTTACCTTTGATGTTCCAACACATCATAAAGTTGAAGTTCTACTTACCTTTGTGTTTCAACTTACCTTTGATGTTCCAACACATCATCATGTTCAATCAATCATTGTTCAAGTTCTCTATAAACTCTCTCCCCCTTTTTGTCACAAAACAAAGCCAAAATGTAGTTAAGACTACGAAATGTTAGGAGAGTGAAAAAGTTCCAATAAAACGTAAAACCTGAGAACTAAGCTAAAAGTAAGTATAAGACTAAATCCTAAAATCAAAATCCTGCACAAAAAGAAGAAAAAGGAAGGTGCAGTTCAGTCGGAGGAGTCGGAGCTGGTACAACTGAGCTTGCTCAAAATCCCTTTAAGCATTGTCGAAATAGTTGAGCACTTCTTCTTGATCTTCTTCTGTTTAGAGGAAAGTTGCTGAAGTTCCTTCGACATTCTTTCTTGTTCAGCAGACAGTCTTTGTTGTTCCTGTCGAAGCGATTCCAACACATCAGCGTCTGTAGCCTGTCTCTTCATGTGTGATGGATGCTGTGTAGATGCAGATGGGGCATCCGGTCCCGTAACCCATGGAGATTCAGTTTGTAGAATTCCAGAGAGTGAGCGAGCTCTGGTGAGAGGCCTACTAGGCTGATTTTCACTCCATTGGACAGTCTTCCGTCTCGTATATTGCTTAGTTGTTGATGTAGATTTCATTAGCCTTTTGCCCTTGACAGATTTCCTGTTTTCCTCATCAATTTTCTGTTGAACATCTTTGAAGAATTCATCCCATTCTTCATCATCATAGTCTGAGCTGTCTTCCTCTGCATTTTTCGTCTTGTTTTGAGTTGAATCATCTGGTTCCCTTTTAACAGATGTACTTGTGTGCATCATTGAAGCCAGGAGAAGGATTAACCAAGAGAAACTCATTGAATTAAGTGCCATTGATCAAAGTGCTTGAGTTAAGAAGGTGTCCTGTGAAAACCAACTCAAGAACACAAAAATTCTTAGTTTTCAAAAATTGGAAAAATTGTACCCAAACAATCATAATCATGTAGAGAAGCCAAGAATCAAATTAGTTTTGCAAAAGGACTTTTAAAAGTAGATCAATTGCATGAATTTCGAAAATCCTTATTATATGCCCTAAAACCGAAATTTTAGAAATCGAAGCCTAAAAATCCGTTAATCAGGAGAAAACCTAGCATATAATCAAAACTAAACTACCCAGAGTTCTTATTTCAAAAGAGATTTGATCAAAAACCATCCACAAACAAAGTTGATCCAAGAAATTCGTGCGTTTGAGGAGGAAAAGAGAAAAACGGTGAAAAACCGAGATTTTGATCAATAAAACTTACTTGGAATTGAAGAACTTTGAGTTTGAAAGCTTCCAAGGAGGATGAAATCTAGAGAGAAGCGCTCTGGAAACTTTTGAACAAAAGATTGGAGTAAAAGAAATCAAAACCCTTTTGTTCTTTATAAAAACCTAGCCGCGATCCGGATCCTCCCGAGCTTGCGATCCGGATCGACTACCCGCAGTGAGAAGACTGCGTTCGGGATCCGGATCGGCAGGTCCAATCCGGATCGTCAGCCCGCAGGAGAAAACCTGCGTTCGGGATCCGGATCACCTTGCCCGATCCGGATCGGCCCCAACTTTTTCTTTAGAAAATTTCAGAGAAATTCAGGAAAATCCAGAAAAAGATTGTAAGCACAAATGTGTATCAACTTTAAATAAAAAATATCGTTTCATACAACAAGAATTAGATTATTCCAAATCTATCAATAATATCCAAAAATGAAACGAAAATTTACAAGAATTAAATCCCTTAAAGTTGAACACCTTCAATCACATCTAACTTGATCTTATGAGTAATGCCTTTATCAAATCATCAATTCAGTAAAGAAAATGAAATACAAAGATCAATAGATGTTTGAAATCCCAAATATAGTAGATAATATTTCTAGACAATCTGTTGAAGAGAGTGGCTCTTTGAGCATCTTTCTTTAAAATCCCACCTTATACCAACCTTGAAATTTGACAGAGTCAAGTATTTCAATATGCATTTTACTTAATCAAAAAATTTGAACAACCATGCTTGGTATACATGTGGTAGCTGCACACAATACTCGGACGACCGAGGTGGTAGCTCTTTCCTCCATGTGGTGGTAGTTTTCACACTCCTCATTGGGATGTAACTCTTTCCACATCTTTTGAGCATTCTACATTATCTTTGACTCCCCCTCAATTGGCTATCAATTATTTAAGATATAAAGTATTCAACCAAAAATTGATCTCGATTTCATACTCGACTAAACAGTCAAATAAGATAATGACTATACCAAGAGATCATTGAGAGAGAAATTGACTTTGATCACTTTAGAAGATGATTTAATTAACATAAACGATCATTGCAACAATGAAATATTATGATGGCAAAAGCATAATAAATTTCTAAATGTGTGAACAGATGCAATTAAAGTCAATTATGATCTATGCTCAATTAATGTCCTATGTACAAACATAGATATTGAATAGAACAAAACAAATACAAATACAAAACCTATCCTAAGCAAAGATTTCAAAAAGAAGATTATTTCAAGGAAAGCATCCCAATTGCTTTTCGTAAATGAATAAAACGTTTTTGATCCAAAGGTTTTGTTAGAAAGTCAGCTAATTGATCTTCAGTTGAAATATATGAAAGTTGAAGAGTATTTGATTCAACTAGCTCTCTAAGAAAATGATATCTAAGTTCAATATGTTTTGTTCTAGAGTGCAACACAGGGTTTTTAGAAATGTTAATTGCACTTGTGTTGTCACAAAGAATTGTTACCGAAGATGCTGAAATGCGGAAGTCACTCAATACGCTTTTCATCCAAATGAGTTGAGTTGAGCAACTTCCAGCTGAAATGTATTCCGCTTCGGCAGTCGAGAGTGCTATGCAATTCTGTTTTTTACTGTGCCATGCAACAAGGCAATGGCCAAGATAGAAGCATGCACCACTCGTGCTTTTCCGATCATCCACTGATCCTGCCCAATCGGCATCTGAGTATCCAACAATGTCCAGACTTGTTCCCATAGGATACCAAATTCCGAAGTTAATTGATCCTTTGATGTACCGGATGATCCGTTTCACCGCTTTCAGGTGAACCTCCTTTGGTGCTGATTGATATCTCGCGCAAATCCCAACACTAAAGGATATATCCGGGCGACTAGCCGTGAGGTAAAGTAGACTTCCAATCATACTTCTATACAGTTTCTCGTCTACATCCTCACTATGTGATTCACTTCCAAGTCCCTTGTGGCTAGTTCCCATTGGAGTTGGAAAATCTTTACAATTTTCTAGATCAAACTTTTTGACCAACTCCAGTGCATACTTGGATTGACTCAAGTGAATACCTTCATCATTTTGTTTAATTTGCAATCCAAGGAAATAAGACAATTCGCCCATCATGGACATCTCAAATTCGCTTTCCATGGTCTCCGCGAATTTAGAAGCATCATTATCTTTTGTTGCACCAAATACAATGTCATCGACATAGATTTGTGCTACAATGAAATTATTTTGATAATGCTTCACAAAGAGAGTCCTGTCAGCTCCCCCTCGAGTATAGCCCTTCTCCAAAAGGTGCTTTGTTAACCTTTCGTACCATGCTCGCGGTGCTTGTTTCAGACCGTAAAGAGCCTTTTTCAAACGAAAAACATGGTTAGGTTGTTTATGATCTACAAAACCTTTCGGTTGAGCTACATAAACTTCCTCATTTAAAAACCCATTTAGAAATGCGCTCTTGACGTCCATTTGAAAAAATTTGATTTTAAAATGACAAGCAATAGCAAACAATATACGAATGGACTCGAGTCTAGCTACAGGGGCGAAAGTTTCGTCAAAGTCTATACCTTCTACTTGAGAGTAGCCTTGAGCAACTAGTCGTGCCTTGTTCCTGATGATAGTACCATCTTCATCTTTCTTGTTCTTGAAGATCCATTTGGTACCTATCACATTATGTTGCTTTGGAGGCTTCGTTAATTCCCAGACTTTGTTTCGCTCAAATTGATGGAGCTCTTCCTGCATTGCTTTAATCCAGTAGTCATCCTGAAGAGCTTCATCTATTGTCTTTGGTTCGATTAAAGATACATAGCAAGCAAATCCGCAAACCAACTGCCTTCGAGTTCTAACTCCTTCTTGTGGATCTCCAATGATGTTCGATTCCGGATGATCCTTGGAGATTCGTAGCGTTTGTTGAAACGGAGTACTCGGAGGTACACGAGATGATTCCTGCATATCAGATAAACTAGAAGAACCATTAGAAGCATCATTAATATTGGAAGTATTATTATGAGAAGATGCACTAGCAGGAGAATCATCATCTAGAGAGATATCGAGGGTAGATTTTTCAGATTCAAAATGAGAAGCTTCATCTACTTTAACATTTATAGATTCTACGATCGTCTTAGATTCAATGTTAAATACTCGATATGCTCTGCTATTCGTAGAATAACCCAAAAAGATCCCTTCATCACTTCGAGAGTCGAACTTTCCAAGATTTTCACGGTCACGTAAGATGTAACATCGACTCCCAAAGATACGAAAGTACTTGATATCCGGTTTTCTACTAAACCACAGCTCATATGGTGTATTCAAGGTTCCTGGGCGCAAATACACTCTGTTAATGACATAGACAGCGGTGTTCACAGCTTCAGCCCAAAAATGTAGCGGTAATTTCCGGCTATGAAGCATCACACGCGCCATCTCTTGAACAACCCTGTTTTTGCGCTCAACAACACCATTCTGCTGAGGTGTATAGGGTGCCGAGAATTCATGTTTAATGCCATTTGAAGTACAAAAATCAATGAATTTTGAATTTATGAATTCTCCACCCCTATCACTTCTAACACGAATGATCTTTTCATTCTTTTCAATCATAATACGATGGCAAATCTCATGAAAAGAGTCAAACGTATCAGCTTTCTCTCTCAAAAATGCTACCCATGAAAATCGAGAGAAATCATCAACCAATAAAAAGATGTACCATTTACCTCCCAAGGATGGTTGACGGGTCGGCCCCATTAAGTCCATGTGCAAAAGTTCCAAGGGCCGTTTTGTACCAACGTGGTTCAAGTTTTTGTGTGCAGTCCTAGACTGTTTACCCTTTTGGCAACCACCACACACAACATTTTGTTTAAATAAAAGCTTTGGAATCCCCTTGACCACGTCCTTGTTTGAAATTCTAGTAAGTTCCTTAAAATTTAAGTGACCTAGCCTTTCATGCCAAAGAGTTTCATTATTCAAAGCGGCTAAGTTACAATTTTCAGAAAATTTATTAGGAACAATATAACAATTGTTTTCAGATCTAACCCCTTTTAAAAAGAAGACATGGTCCTTATCAGTTACAACGCATTCAACCGATGAAAAGTTAACTGAAAAACCATTGTCGCAAAGTTGACTTATGCTTATGAGGTTAGTCTTAAGGCCATCAACAAATAAGACGTTTTTCAAAATCGGGCCATCTGGAATAGCTACCGTCCCTTTTCCAACAATTTTGGAAGATCGACCGTCTCCGAAAACAACGTGTCCTCCGGAGATTTTCTCAAGATTTTGAAAACTATTTTTGTCACCGGTCATGTGACGGGAACACCCGCTATCCAGATACCAAGACGAGCTATCATATGCATGCAAGGAAATATTGGAAACAAGACAAGGGAAAATTTCACCTTTGCGCACCCAAACCTTTTTGGAATGCGTCTGTAATGGTCGTGAAGTTTTTGTGCCTAGGTGAAAGCGTCTTGTTAAAATGATTGTTGCTCCTTGATGAAGTCGTCTTGTGCGGTGAACTACCAAGTCTCTTTTCATTTGAAAAGTTTTGCTTTGATTTCCGGAAAGGAGCCTTTTTGGTAGTTGATGCAAGAGGTGCTTGAGATGAGCGTTCGACTCCCGTCTTGCAATATCTTCTTATGTGCCCTGAAACACCACAACGAAAACATACCTTATATCTTGACGATCCCAAAGAGGATGAAGTAGGTTTGTTGTCGTTGTTTGTCTTGAATTCCGGTGTCGGAGGAGGAGATACCGACTGAGGCACAAAAACTGTCCCACTCAAACTTGGACTGTTTCCAGTTTGAGTGTATCCGAGGCCGAACCTATTTGATTGACCAAGACCAAGAAGTCTATCCAACTTACTCCTTCCTGAAGAGAATCGCTGTAAGTCATTCTTGAGTTGGAAAATGGTCTTTGTCATTTCCAGGTTATCCTGTCGAGCCTCGTTGTAGAGCTTTGAGAAGTGATTCGCGTTATCCACCAGATTTGTATGTTCCTTCTCAAGTTGCTCATTGGACTCTTGAAGGGAAGCATTTTCTTTTATCAGGTTTTCCCTTTCCACTTCAAGAGCGTTTGAGAGAGAAGTCGCTCTTTTTGCTTCTTCTTCGAGATCATGCAATCTCCCTCTCAAACTCTTGTTTTGCTTAGCCACTTTCTTTGAATCCCTCAAAAGTCTGTGGTAGGCTAGAGCAAAATCTTCACCTTCCGAATCATCCGATTCGTTGTCCGTTGCGTTCTTTTCAACAGTGGAGTTGGACAACGACTCAGATGTATTTGCCATAAAGCACATGAAGGGTGAAGATACGGACGCGTGGAATGCGGTGGAGCTCTTTTCTTCATCACTTGAAGACGACTCATTTGACGTTGAGTTGTCATCCCAAGTGACGACTTGCATCGCCTTCTTCTTTGCCGGATACTTGTTAGGACATTCCGTTGCAATGTGGCCGTAGCCTCGACATTTGAAGCATTGCAGTTGTCCTTCTGAACTTTTCTTATCCTTTGAGAAGTTTTCCTGCTTTCTTGACTTGTGACTTGGAGTACCCTTGCCTTTGTTCCACTTTCCGAAGGATGGAGATTTGCTTGAATTAACCCTTCGAAAGTTGCGGCGAAAATTCCTCGTCAAGAGAGCGAGCTGCTTCTCAAATTCCTCCATAGAAAGGTTCTCGTCATCGTCCGAGGAGGATGTATCCGCGTCTTCTTCCTTAGTTGTTTTCAACGCATAACCTGAAGACTTAGAAGTGGATGCTTTTCCAGAAGAATTGTTAGTATTAAAAGTCATTTCATAAGTTTGTAATGAACCAACTAATTCTTCTACACGTATTTCGTCCGGGTGTTTAATAGTTTCAATGGCAGTAACCTTTGGGCGAAATCGTTCAGGAAGAGTTCTTAAGATTTTTCTTACAATCTTAAATTCTGGAATCTTCTCTCCCAGATTAGCACATGAGTTTACGATGTCTTGCAATCGTGTATAGTAGTCCGTGAAAGATTCATTTTCTGCCATCAAGATGGAGTCAAACTTGCTCGTAAGCATCTGCAGTTTCTGAATCTTCACGAGGTTAGTTCCCTCATGTGTAACCTGGAGAACATCCCAGATTTCTTTCGCAGTCTCACATGCCGAGACGCGAGAGAATTCAGTTTGAGATAAGGCATTAAAAATAGCATTAATTCCCTTGCCATTGTAAGAAGATAACTCAAACTCTTCCTTGGTCCATTTCGACCTAGGTTTTAAGGTGTGAACATCAGAGATAAGTTCAGTTGGATTAGACCATCCTGATTCAATTGAATGCCACACCCTTTCGTCGATGGAAGATAAAAAGGCTTTCATCCGTACTTTCCAGTACGCATAATTTGTTCCATCAAAGAAAGGGGGTCGATTGATGTTTCCACCTTCAACCATTGTTCACAACCCTATTCCCGCTCTGATACCACTTGTTGGGTCGTATATAATACGGATCTAAATAGGGGAAGAAACACCTAGAGGGGGGTGAATAGGTGTAAACGTATAAACACTCCAAAAATCGTTGCGATAAAACCCAATGCGGAAAATAAAATAGCACGCAAGATTTTTACGTGGAAAACTCCATCACCGGAGTAAAAAACCACGGGACCGATAACACGGCAGAAATCCACTAGAATTAAAACACGTACAAGGTGATTTACCGTACACACTTACGACTCAACCTTTTCCATACGCTCCTAGAGGATCTTCTCCGCTCGCTCCGACGCTTCTCGAATCCACGATCTGCGCCCAACGCCGAATCCACGGCGTCCAACGTCGAATCCACGACGTCCGACCGAATCCACGGTCTTCACCCAATAGCACCGTTCGAATCCACGAACGTGACTCGCTCCGAATCCACGAGAGCGATTGAACCTTGAATCCACAAGGACACGCGAATCCACGCGCCGATTTTTGGGGAAATCGTTGTTTTTGGGTGGTGATGATCCGCCGAATACTTAGATCAAAGATAGATCGGAAATACCATCTAAGTATTCATTAGTTTGATTCAACTCAAGATGTGAGTATGAAAACCTAGAATCAAACTAATCAATATAGATGAAGAAACATAGAGTATTCTCTAATGATTTCCTTTCTTCTCTATATGTGGATCTATAGCCGTATAAGATGATACAAGAAAATGACGGCTATGTGGATTCCCCCTAGAAAGAGAGTCATAGGGTGTATTTATAGGTTAGAAACCCTAGGAAGGAGATAAGAATCAAAAACCAACCATTTCTGGATATTTACGGACGGCGATCCGGATCGTGATAACTAGGATCCGGATCGTCATAACAAAACAGCCAATTCCAGAAAAACGAAGGTTCGGGATCCGGATCATGTGACTACGATCCGGATCGTTCATACAGTTTACCAAACATCAACGTTCGGGATCCGGATTGCGAAGCAAGATCCGGATCGTTCAAGGTAGATGGTAAACTCAACGTTCGGGATCCGGATCAAGAGACTACGATCCGGATTGCGACGATGTATGAACGAACCACCTTCGGGATCCGGATCGAACAACCTGATCCGGATCCTGAACATGTCCCAAGTCCAGTTTTTGATTTTTATGCAATGAAAGATTCTTCCAAGTGTTTCTACACTACAAGAAGTATTCGGATCACACAAATTCTTTAGTTAAACATACCTGATCCTTTTGAATTCTTCTTTCTTGAGATTGAGTTAAATGATCCAACTTTCTTCACCTTCAATCTTCAAGACTTGAGACTTTCACGAAACTACGCCAACTCAAATTCCGTAACAGGCTACACTATCCCAAACCCCTGCTCCAACCCGAGCAACAAATACCACCTGACTAACGAAAGGAGAAAAGAAACAAACAAGATTTCTCCTAAGTCAAATTCCAGCATGAAAGTGTAGCGATAAAAGATGGCCTACCTAGATGTCCAAACTTCGCGCTGAGCTCAATTTTAATATCCGTTTCGCGCGAAACCACTTCTAAAAATCCGACGGAGTCAACCGATCACCCACGTGATCCATTTAAGCCCGAAGTCCGCCACTTGTGTCCAATTTGTGCACAAACACCTCCAATACACAGTAAAGGCCTCCAAAAGCTGCCAGACACACTGCAGAAGCTCCGTCAATCCAACAGTAATCCTCTTGCGGAAATTCAGGTCCTCACATCAGGGGTCCTACAAGGTGTAATATCCAAAAACCAAATCTCTGAGCAATTTAAAATAAGTACGAAAATAAAAACAACACACCAAGATTTACGTGGAAAAACTCCAACCAGGAGTAAAAAAAAACCCACGGGACCAACACGCAATAACAATCCACTAAGAATAGAAAGATAACAAGGTGATTACCGACTCCACGGACTCAAATCCTTCCTTCAACTTCTCTGGATCTTGCGCTTACCGACTGCAGGTCCAATGCACACGTCCGAATCCACGAAAGCCACTCGAATCCACGAGCAACACGTTTCGAATCCACGAAACGCCTTCAACACATCGAATCCACGATGCCACGTCAAATCCTTGACGCAATTGTTGGGTCACCTCTGTAATAAGGATCTAAATAGGGGAAAAACCACCTAGAGGGGGGGTGAATAGGTATAAACGATAAACACTCAAAAATCTTTGCGCAATAAAAACCCAATGCGGAAATGAAAATAACACGCAAGATTTTTACGTGGAAAACTCCAAAACCAGGAGTAAAAAACCACGGGACCGATAACACGGTGAAATCAACTAAGATTATAACACGTACAAAGGTGATATAACGCACTCACAGACGACTCATCCTTTTTCCATACGCTCCGAGTTGATCTTCTCCACTCGCTCCGCAACGTGCCTCGAATCCACGATTTGCGTCCAACGCTGAATCCACGGCGTCCAACGTCGAGTCCACGACGTCTGACCGAATCCACGGTCTTCACCCAGTAGCACGTCTCGAATCCACGAACATACCTCGCTCCGAATCCACGAGAGCGGTAGCACCTTGATGTTACGGAATTTGAGTTGGCGTAGTTTCGTGAAAGGTTCAAGTCTTGAAGATTGAAGGTGAAGAAAGTTGGATCATTTAACTCAATCTCAAGAAAGAAGAATTCAAAAGGATCAGGTATGTTTAACTAAAGATTATTGGTGATCCGAATACTTCTTGTAGTGTAGAAACACCTAGAAGAATATTTAGTTGCATAAAAATCAAAAACTGGTGTTCGGACATGTTCAGGATCCGGATCAGAGCCAGCAGTCCGGATCCCGAAGGTTGTTGTTTCATACATTACTTCAATCCGGATCGCAGCATCTCACGATCCGGATCCCGAACGTTGAGTTCTCAGAATTGTATGAACGATCCGGATCAGGCATTCCGATCCGGATCCCGAACGATTGTTTTTCTGGAAACCGTCTTTCTTGCTACTGCAATCCGGATCGCCCAAATCCGATCCGGATCGCCGTCCGTAAAAATTCCAGAAATGTTAGGTTTTTGATTCTTATCTCCTTCCAAATGTTTCTAACCTATAAATAGACCCTATGACTCTTTTTCTAGGGCTAATCCAAAATAATCACATTGAGCCGTCATTTTCATATTTCATCTCATACGGCCTAAGATCCACATATAGAGAAGAAAGGAAATCATTAGAGAATACTCTATGTTTCTTCATCTATATTGATTAGTTTGATTCTAGGTTTTCATACTCACATCTTGAGTTGAATCAAACTAATGAATACTTAGATGGTATTTCCGATCTATCTTTGATCTAAGTATTCGGCGGATCATCACCACCCAAAAACAACGATTTCCCCAAAATCGGCGCGTGGATTCGCGTGTCCTTGTGGATTCAAGGTTCAACCGCTCTCATGGATTCGGAGCGAGGCACGTTCGTGGATTCGAAGGGTGCTACTGGGTGAAGACCGTGGATTCGGTCAGACGTCGTGGATTCGACGTTGGACGTCGTGGATTCGGCATTGGGTGCAGACCGTGGATTCGGTCGGACGTCGTGGATTCGACGTTGGACGCCGTGGATTCGGCGTTGGGCGCAGATCGTGGATTCGAGAAGCGTCGTGGAGCGAGCGGAGAAGATCCTCTAGGAGCGTATGGAAAATGTTGAGTCGTAAGTGTGTACGGTAAATGTGAGGACCTGGATCCCCACGACGAGATTACTGGATCATCTACAGCTCCCTGAGGCCTATGTGGCGTGTTGGTGGGATTTGTGCCCCAATTGGACATTAGTGTTGGGCTCAGTGTGTTAAATGGATCACGTGGGTGATTGGCGGACCCCGTCGGAGTTCCAGAAGTGGTTTCGCGCGCCAAGGATATTTAAATTGGACTCAGTGCGAAGTTTGGACCAAGGATTACCTTTCCGGATGCCTTCGGCAAATTTTGGAGTTGGAATTAGGCGAAATGGACATCAAATTCGGATTCAGCGCGCGAAAACGGTTAAAACGGACTACCCACTTGTCATTTTTGAGCTTCGGGTACTGTTCACAGCCGGAACAGTGTTTCCGGCGGCGGCGGCAGCGGCGGAGCGGCCGCAGACAGCGCGGCGGACGGTGGCGCGGGCCGCCCGGTCCACGCGGCAGGCGTGCGCCGGGGGCGGGACGCGTGGCGGCTCGGGAGTGGGCCGGTCCGCGGGGCGCGGTCTACGGGGGAGTGCGGGGCGCACGGTGGACCGGGGGTGACACGTGGCATCACCCTAGAGGTGGGTTCACGGCTGATGGTCTACGCAGTTTTCGGGATGGCTCATGGTTTGCGGTGCACCGGGCTTGGACACGTGGCAGGTTGGCATTGGTTCGGTCCACATGATTGCGTGCACCGGGTTCACTAGGCAGAGGCTTGACACGTGGCATTCTCCTATTGGTGGGGCTACTGTGCGCGGCAGGGTGGCAGGCGGCGGCGTCAGGCGCGGTCGGGCGGCTTCCCGCGCTTGGGGAGGACACGTGTCGGCGTCTGGGGGCGCCACGTGTCGCGCGGGGAGCGGCTGGTGTTGCTGTCGCCTGTTTGGCGGATGACGTGGAGGCCCAGGGGACTTCCGGGCTGCTACAGTGCGCGCCTTTGGGGATTTTCGGGCTGCTACAGTACGCGCCCGAAAGTGGCATGCGCCCGGAAATGGGGACATGGCCGGTATTTTCCCAATTGTTTCTGCAGCCTATAAATAGCGATCCGAGCTCTCTTCTTCTCCCTTTTTCCACCATTTCCGAGCCTCTTCTCGCCGGGGTGCCTTCAGCAAAGTTGATCCTCGTGTTTGGCTGCATCTTTCTGCAAAGTTTTGGGATTTTTGGTGGCACGCATCCCGAGGTTACCATTTTTACGGCGCGGCGCGACGCTCGTTCGTTTGTGTTCTTCTTCGTCGCATTTTGGTGCGAGGACTCCCCCGGCTTACTCCGACCTCCGAATGAGGCGATTCTTGCGCCGTTGGCTTCACGACTGGTAGGGCTATGTTTCCCATGTTTACTGGTTTTTCCCATTCCGAGTTTTTCATGGGTCTTTCGGATCATCTTGTAACCCCTTTTTCTGGGCGGAGTTTTGGGACAGCGGTGCGGTATTTTGGCGATATCTTCGCGCACAGGCATCGGATTGGGGCGATTCAAGAGGCGATTTGCATCTACACATCACGAGGAATATGCCCAAATTTTCTTGGAATTTTCTGAATATTTCTCGAAGGTGAAGATTATTTGTGAACAGTAATTGTTGCTACAGTTTTTGAGTGTAGTTTGATTCGGGGTGGTTCCCTTGTCCGAATTGTTTCTCCGTGTAGGAAGCTCGGAATTGGACGTGCATGTACTCGTTTCGAAGGTATCGACGCGAGGATTACTGTGGTATTTTTATTGGATTTTTCTGGGCACTTGCAGCAGGTGAAGTATGCGCGGCTTTGGGACTGATTTTCAGATGGTGTATGTTTGGTTAATTTTGGGATTAAAAGTGTAATGTTAAGCCTTATTGTTGTACTCAGGGGTGTTTTCAGCTGTTTGAAGCCGAGGCTTTCGCGACTTGTACCGTGGGTGTTATGTTGGCAGATTTTGGACCGCGGGCGTCTACCCTCTTCACCGACTCCAGGTTTGCCTTGGATTGAGCACTTCAGGTGGGTAAGCTTAATTTAGTAACTGTATAAGGTTTTTATATCATGGTGAATGTAAATGCACATGTGGGGTTATCATCCCTCTATGATTGATAACAGGCGGATTTGATGTGCAACCGATATGAGCGAGAGGTAAGCAAGGAATGGCCCACTTGGGTGAGATTGGTATACCATAGTAGGAATGTTTTAGCATGCTTTACTATTATATGCTTCACCCACTTTTATTATTTCTGAGAACAAAGCATGCGTGCATGGACATGTAGTTAGGCCATCTTTTACCGCTGCACTACTTTTGGAACTGGACTTAGGAGAAACCATGTTATCCTTTTCTCCTTCTTTGTTAGTCAGGTGGTCTGTGTTGCTCAGGTTCGAGCAGGGGTTCTGGGTAGTGTAGTTGGGACTTGGTGTCTGGGACAGGTTGGATTAGTTGTGGGGCTTTGCGGCAACCGCGGATATTGGGCGGTTGACCGGATATTTATTTATGCACCAGATTGGGTATCCGATTTCTCTAGTGGATGGGTTTTCCCACTTTGATCAGAGTCATGATCCAGTCCTGCTGATTGAGATACTTTACTCGTGTGGGTCGCTCCCCTCGAGTGCCACTCCGGAGTGCGCGGCAGACAGACTTTGAGTCCTTGAGACTCCTTTGCTTCGGTGTTATGCGTAGGCTGGCATACCCGTCGCGGCAGGCAGAGCAGGCAGTACCAGTGTCTACTGGTGGCATTAGATTGGGCTGATTTCTGGCTTTTGCTTTTTAGTTGCGCTCGTGTCAGGGGGACCGAGTGGAGTCTAGTGGCGGTGTTTGGACCAGTGCTAGTGTGGTTGGGAACCGTTTTGGGGTACGGTGGTCCCAAGGTCATTGTGAGTTGTTGACCGTTGTAGGGCAGGCAGGCAGGCATAGCAGGTATAGGCAGGCAGAGCAGGCATAGGCAGGCAGGGCAGGCATAGTAGGCAGGCAGGCAGGGCAGGCATAGTAGGCAGGCAGGCATGGCAGGCATAGTAGGCATAGGCAGGCAGAACAGGCATGGCAGGCTTGGCAGGCATAGGCATGCAGAGCAGGCATGGCAGGCTTGGCAGGCATAGGCATGCAGAGCAGGCATGGCAGGCTTAGCAGGTATAGCAGGCAGGCAGAGCAGGCATGGCAGGCTTGGCAGGCATAGGCATGCAGAGCAGGCATGGCAGGCTTGGCAGGCATAGGCATGCAGAGCAGGCATGGCAGGCTTAGCAGGTATAGCAGGCAGGCAGAGCAGGCATGGCAGGCTTGGCAGGCATAGGCATGCAGAGCAGGCATGGCAGGCGTAGCAGGCATGGCAGTCACAGCAAGCTTAGTGGTTTGTTAGCTGTTGAGAGGGTCCAGCTTCTTTTTATCAGTCTTTACGGCTTTGGTTAGTTTTTGGTCTTTTGAGGACTTGGTGGGCAGACCGTCGGTCTTGGCGGTGGTCCCCACTGAGAACTCCCTCCTTTGGTGTAGTTCTCACACCCTTTGGGGGTTTTTTCCCCTTTTTTCTCCTCTCCTTTGTTTTGCAGAGTCTTAGCAGGTGTTGCCGACTCTGCGGTTGTTGATCGTGGCGAGGGAGTCGCGAGCTAGATCCCTACCCGGCGTTGGAGAGTAGCGGTACCCTTCTGAGGAGATCATCAGTAGATTAGCTGTTTCTTTTCCTCTTTTGAGAGACTTGTAGTGAGGATATTTTGTATTGGGAGACTGTACACTGTTGTATATATATTGGAGTTACCTCCCGGTTGGGTTTTGAGCTTGTACTCGAGGATTTGTATTTTTATTATTTTGGGAGGCAGACAGTGTTGTTTATTTCCTGTTGTACAGTGATTGATTTTAGTTACAGCAGATATTTTATCTTTATAGCTCTGATATCTGTTTAGTTATAGAACTTTTCTTGCAGGTAGGACGCTTCGCCTATGCAGGTTGGCATAGGTGGCGGATCTGTTTGACGGGCCCGGATCGCAGTTTCGACCCCGGGGCGTGACAGTAAATCACCTTGTACGTGTTTTAATTCTAGTGGATTTCTGCCGTGTTATCGGTCCCGTGGTTTTTTACTCCGGTTTGGAGTTTTTCCACGTAAAGATCTTGCATGTTATTTTTATTTCCGCATTGGGTTTTTATCGCAACGATTTTTGAGTGTTTATACGTTTACACCTATTCACCCCCCTCTAGGTGTTTTTTCCCCTATTTAGATTTACATTACATATAACCCAACAAGTGGTATCAGAGAGGGAATAGGGTTGTAAACAATGGTTGAAGGTGGAAACATCAATCGACCCCCATTCTTTGATGGAACAAATTATGCGTACTGGAAAGTACGGATGAAATCCTTTTTAATTTCCATCGACGAAAGGGTGTGGCAATCAATTGAATTAGGATGGTCTAATCCAACTGAAATTATCTCTGATGTTCGCACCTTAAAACCTAGGTCGAAATGGACCAAGGAAGAGTTAGATTCATCTTCTTACAATGGCAAGGGAATTAATGCTATTTTTAATGCCTTATCTCAAACTGAATTCTCTCGCGTCTCGGCATGTGAGACTGCGAAAGAAATCTGGGATGTTCTTCAGGTTACACATGAGGGAACTAACCTCGTGAAGATTCAGAAACTGCAAATGCTTACGAGCAATTTTGACTCTATCTTGATGGCAGAAAATGAATCTTTCACGGACTACTATACACGATTGTAAGACATCGTAAACTCATGTGCTAACCTGGGAAAGAAGATTCCAGAATTTAAGGTTGTACGAAAGATCTTAAGAACTCTTCCTGAACGATTTCGCCCAAAGGTTACAGCCATTGAAACTATTAAACACCCGGACGAAATGCGTGTAGAAGAATTAGTTGGTTCATTACAAACATATGAAATGACATTTACTACTAACAATTCTTCTGGAAAAGCATCCTCTTCTAAGTCTTCAGGCTATGCGTTGAAAACAACTAAGGAAGAAGACGCGGATACATCCTCCTCAGACGATGACGAGAACCTTTCTATGGAGGAATTTGAGAAGCAGCTCGCTCTCTTGACAAGGAAGTTTCGCCGCAACTTTCGAAGGGGTAATTCACGTAAATCTCCATCCTTCGGAAAGTCGAACAAAGGCAAGGGTACTTCAAGTTACAAGTCAAGAAAGCAAGAGAACTTCTCAAAGGATAAGAAAAGTTCAGAGGGACAACTACAATGCTTCAAATGTCAAGGCTACGGCCACATTGCAACGGAGTGTCCCAACAAGTATCCGGCAAAGAAGAAGGCGATGCAAGTCGTCACTTGGGATGACAACTCAACGTCAAATGAGTCGTCTTCAAGTGATGAAGAAAAGAGCTCCACGGCATTCCACGCGTCCATATCTTCACCCTTCATGTGCTTAATAGCAAGTACATCCGAGTCATTGTCCAACTCCACTGTTGAAAAGAATGCAACGGACAACGAATCGGATGATTCGGAAGGTGAAGATTTTGCTTTAGCCTACCACAGACTTTTGAGGTATTCAAAGAAAGTGGCTAAGCAAAACAAGAGTTTGAGAGGGAGAGTGCATGATCTCGAAGAAGAAGCAAAAAGAGCAACTTCTCTCTCAAACGCTCTTGAAGTGGAAAGGGAAAATCTGATAAAAGTAAATGTTTCCCTTCAAGAGTCCAATGAGCTTTTTGAGAAGGAACATACAAAACTGGTGGATAAAGCGGATCACTTCTCAAAGCTCTACAACGAGGCTCGACAGGATAACCTGGAAATGACAAAGACCATTTTCCAACTCAAGGATGACTTGAAGCGATTCTCTTCAGGAAGGAGTAAGTTGAATAGGCTTCTTGGTCTTGGTCAAACAAATCGGTTCGGCCTCGGGTACACTCAAACTGGAAACAGTCCAAGTTCGAGTGGGACAGTTTTTGTGCCTCAGTCGGTATCTCCTCCTCCGACACCGGAATTCAAGACAAACAACGACAACAAACCTACTTCATCCTCTTTGGGATCGTCAAGATCTAAGGTATGTTTTCGTTGTGGTGTTTCAGGGCACATAAGAAGATATTGCAAGACGGGAGTCAAACGCTCACCTCAAACACCTCTTGCAATGACTACCACAAAGGTGATTCCTTGGAAATCAATTGCAAATCATTTGAAGGAAAAGAACCTTGGTAGTTTACCGCGCAAGACGACTTCATCAAGGAGCAGCAATCGTTTTAACAAGACGCTTTCACCTAGGCATATAACTTCACGACCATTACCGACGCATTCCAAAAAGGTTTGGGTGCGCAAAGGTGAAATCTTTCCTTGTCTTGTTACCAATGTTTCCTTGCATGCATATGATAGTTCGTCTTGGTATCTGGATAGCGGGTGTTCGCGTCACATGACCGGTGACAAAAATAGTTTTCAAAATCTTGAGAAAATCTCCGGAGGACTCGTTGTTTTCGGAGACGGTCGATCTTCCAAAATTGTTGGAAAAGGAACAGTAGCTATTCCAGATGGCCCGGTTCTAAATAATGTGTTATTTGTTGATGGCCTTAAGACTAACCTCATCAGCATAAGTCAACTTTGCGACAATGGTTTTTTCAGTTAACTTTTCATCTGTTGAATGTGTTGTAACTGATAAGGACCATGTATTCTTTTTAAAAGGGGTTAGATCTGAAAACAATTGTTATGTTGTTCCTAATAAATTTTCTGAAAAATGTAACCTAGTTTCTTTGGATAATGAAACACTTTGGCATGAAAGGCTAGGTCACTTAAATTTTAAGGAACTTGCTAGAATTTCAAACAAGGACGTGGTCAAGGGGGTTCCAAAACTTTTGCTTAAACAAAACGTTGTGTGTGGTGGTTGCCAAAAGGGAAAACAGTCTAGGACTGCACACAAGAACTTGAACCACGTTGGTACAAAACGGCCTTTGGAACTTTTGCACATGGATTTAATGGGGGCGACCCGTCAACCATCTTTGGGAGGTAAATGGTATATTTTCTTATTGGTTGATGATTTCTCTAGGTTTTCTTGGGTAGCATTTTTAAAAGAGAAAGCTGATACGTTTGATTCTTTTCATGAGATTTGCCATCGTATTATGATTAAAAAGAATGAAAAGATCATTCGTGTTAGGAGTAATAGAGGTGGAGAATTCATAAATTCCAAATTCATTGATTTTTGCACTTCCAACGGCATAAAACATGAATTCTCAGCACCCTATACACCTCAGCAGAATGGTGTTGTTGAGCGCAAAAACAGGGTTGTTCAAGAGATGGCGCGTGTGATGCTTCATAGCCGGAATTTACCGCTACATTTTTGGACTGAAGCTGTGAACACCGCTGTCTATGTCATTAATCGAGTGTATTTGCGCCCAGGAACTTTAAATACACCATATGAGCTGTGGTTTAGTAGAAAACCGGATATCAAATACTTTCGTATCTTCGGGAGTCGATGTTACATTTTACGTGACTGTGAAAATCTTGGAAAGTTTGACTCTCGAAGTGACGAAGGGATCTTTTTGGGTTATTCTACGAATAGCAGAGCATATCGAGTATTTAACATCGAATCTAAGACGATCGTAGAATCTATAAATGTTAAAGTAGATGAAGCTTTTCACTTTGGATCTGGAAAATCTACCCTCGATATCTCTCTAGATGATGATTCACCTGCCATTGCATCTTCTCATAATAATACTTCCAATATTAATGATGCATCTAATGGTTCTTCAAGTTTATCTGATGTGCAGGAATCATCTCATATACCTCCGAGTACTCCGTTTCAACAAACGCTACGAATCTCCAAGGATCATCCGGAATCGAATATTATTGGAGATCCACAAGAAGGAGTTAGAACTCGGAGGCAGTTGGTTTGTGGATTCGCTTGCTACGTATCTTTAATCGAACCAAAGAACATAGATGAAGCTCTTCAGGATGACTACTGGATTAAAGCAATGCAGGAAGAGCTCCATCAATTTGAGCGAAACAAAGTCTGGGAATTAACGAAGCCTCCAAAGCAACATAATGTGATAGGTACCAAATGGATTTTCAAGAACAAGAAAAATGAGGATGGTACTATCATCAGGAACAAGGCACGATTAGTTGCTCAAGGCTACTCTCAAGTAGAAGGTATAGACTTTGATGAAACATTCGCCCCTGTAGCTAGACTCGAGTCCATTCGTATACTATTTGCTATTGCTTGTCATTTTAAAATCAAATTATTTCAAATGGACGTTAAGAGCGCATTTCTAAATGGGTTTTTAAATGAGGAAGTTTATGTGGCTCAACCGAAAGGTTTTGTAGACCATAAACAACCTAACCATATTTTTCGTTTGAAAAAGGCTCTTTACGGTCTGAAACAAGCACCGCGAGCATGGTACGAAAGGCTGACAAAGCACCTTTTGGAGAAGGGCTATACTCGAGGGGGAGCTGACAGGACTCTCTTTGTGAAGCATTATCAAAGCAATTTCATTGTAGCACAAATCTATGTCGATGACATTGTATTTGGCGCAACAAGAGATAATGATGCTTCTAAATTCGCGGAGACCATGGAAAGCGAATTTGAGATGTCCATGATGGGCGAATTGACTTATTTCCTTGGATTGCAAATTAAACAAAATGATGAAGGTATTCACTTGAGTCAATCCAAGTATGCAATGGAGTTGGTTAAAAAGTATGACTTAGAAAATTCGAAGGATTTTCCGACTCCAATGGGAACTAGCCACAAGGGACTTGGAAGTGATTCACAAAGTGAGAATGTAGACGAGAAACTGTATCGAAGTATGATTGGAAGTCTACTTTACCTCACGGCTAGTCGCCCGGATATATCCTTTAGTGTTGGGATTTGCGCGAGATATCAATCAGCACCAAAGGAGGTTCACCTGAAAGCGGTGAAAAGGATCATCCGGTACATCAAACGATCAATTAATTTCGGAATTTGGTATCCTATGGGAACTAGTTTGGATATTATTGGATACTCAGATGCCGATTGGGCAGGATCAGTGGATAATCGGAAAAGCACGAGTGGTGCATGCTTCTATCTTGGCCATTGCCTTGTTGCATGGCACAGTAAAAAGCAGAACTGCATAGCACTCTCGACTGCCGAAGCGGAATACATTTCAGCGGGTAGTTGTTCAACCCAACTCATTTGGATGAAAAGTGTGTTGAGCGACTTCCGGATTTCAGCATCTTCGGTAACAATTCTTTGTGACAACACAAGTGCAATTAACATTTCTAAAAACCCTGTGTTGCACTCTAGAACAAAACATATTGAACTTAGATATCATTTTCTTAGAGAGCTAGTTGAATCAAATACTCTTCAACTTTCATATATTTCAACTGAGGATCAATTAGCTGACTTTCTAACAAAACCTTTGGATCAAAAACGTTTTATTCATTTGCGAAAAGCAATTGGAATGCTTTCCTTGAAATAAACTTCTTTTTGAAACCTTTGCTTAGGATAGGTTTTGTTTTTGTTTTGTTTTGTTCATTATCTATGTTTGTACATAGGACATTAATTGAGCATAGATCATAATTGACTTTAATTGCATCTTTTCGCACATTTAGAAATTTATTATGCTTTTGCCATCATAATATTTCACTGTTGCAATGATCATTTATGTTAATTAAATCATCTTCTGAGTGATCAAAGTCAATTTCTCTCTCAATGATCTCTTGGTATAGTCATTATCTTATTTGACTGCTTAGTCGAGTATGAAATCGAGATCAATTTTTGGTTGAATACTTTATATCTTAAATAATTGATAGCCAATTGAGGGGGAGTCAAAGATATGTAAAATGCTCAAAAGATGTGGAAAGAGTTACATCCCATGAGGAGTGTGAAAACTACCACCACATGGAGGAAAGAGCTACTACCACGGTCGTCCGAGTATTGTGTGCAGCTACCACATGTATACCAAGCATGGTTGTCCAATTTTTGATTAAGTAAAATGCATGTTGAAATACTTGACTCCGTCAAATTTCAAGGTTGGTATAAGGTGGGTTTTTAAAAGAAAGATGCTCAAAGAGCCACTCTCTTCAACAGATTGTCTAGATAAATTATCTACCATATTTGGGATTTCAAACATCTATTGATCTTTGTATTTCATTTTCTTTACTGAATTGATGATTTGATAAAGGCATTACTCATAAGATCAAGTTAGATGTAATTGAAGATGTTCAACTTTAAGGGATTTAATTTTTGTAAATTCTCGTTTCATTTTTGGATATTACTGATAGATTTGGCATAATCTAATTCTTGTTGTATGAAACGATGATTTTTGTTTAAAGTTGATACACAATTGTGCTTACATACTTTTTCTGGATCTTATGAAATTTTTCTAAATTTTTCTGAAGAAAAAGTTGGAGCCGATCCGGATCGGGCAAGGCGATCCGGATCCCGAACGCAGGCTTCTTCCTGCGGCTGGCCGATCCGGATCGAAATCTCGATCCGATCCGGATCACGGCTAGGGTTTTAATAAGAACAAGAGGGTTTTGATTTCTTTTACCTTAATCTTTTGTTCTCGAGTCTCTAGAGCCTCTCTCTCTAGAACTATTGCACCTTGGAGCTTTCCAAACTCAAGTTCTTCGAATACAAGTAAGTTTTATTGATCAAAATCTCGGTTTTTCACCGTTTTTCTTTTTCCTCCTCAAACGTGATGAATTTTTTGGATCGATTTTGGTTGTGGATGGTTTTTGATCAAATTTCTTTTGAAATAAGAACTCTGGGTAGATTAGTTTTGATTATATGCTAGGTATTCCCAAGTTAAACGGATTTTTGGTCTTCGATTTCAAAGAATTCGGTTTTAGGGCATATAATGGGGATTTTCGAAAATCATGCAATTGATCTATTTTTAAAAGTCCTTTTGCAAAACTAATTTGATTCTTAGTCTCTCTACATGATTATGATTGTTTGGGTACAATTTTTCAAATCTTTGAAAATTAACAATTTATCATGTGTTCTTGAGTTATTGTTCACAGGAGTTTAAATCTATTAAGCACTTGCACCAATGGCGTTCGCCTGGATAATCTTCCTTTTGGTAGCAATGGTAGGACCTAGTGCGTCTTCTATAAAAAGAGAACAAGATGACTCAAATCAAGAAGAGACAAAGAAAGTTTGTCAAAATGATTCAGAATCAGATGAAGAAGACTGGGAAGAGATTTGTGAACAAGCACAAAAAGCCATTGACAAAGAAGATAGGTTGTACTTGAAGAACAAGAAGCTGATGAAATCTTCCTCAACAACCAAGCAGTACACTAGGCGAAAGAATTCGAGGGGAACTGGAATTCAGATTGATAGACCCCTCGCCAGAGCTCGCTCTCTCCCTAGAGAATCTCCATGGACTGAAGGTCAAGATGCACCGTCTGGTTCTATACTACATCCTTCAACGTCCTGGAGACACACAGCAAAAGCGAATGTAGGGTCCTCATTTCGACAAGAACATCGAAGATCATCTGCTGAACAAGACAGCGTGTCTACAAATCTCAAACAGATTATCTCCAAAGGGAAAGCAACTGCTGAAGCTTCAAAGCCTACTACTGCTGAAAAGGGCAAAGCCCCAATAGAAGAAACCTCTGGGAAGACAAGAAGAAAAGGTGTTGCTCGCAAAAGAAGGTGTGCTCAAGGAATCTCCATTGAGCAACCAGCTGCTAGCCAAGCACCTCCACAAGACTTTATCGGCTCGGCTAGGATTAAGGAAAATGAAGAGGGAAGTGGAATTCAAATTACTGAATCCCTCTCTAGAGCATACTCTGTACCTAGCGAATCCGCATGGACTGAAGACCAGCATGCATCATCTGCCTCTACAACTCGTCCAGCGACTTCCAAGAGAAACGCTCTAGAAGCTACTGTATTGGCAGCCATTCATCAGGACCAAAGAAGACTTTCTGCTGACCAAGAGAGATTGGCATTAGGTCTCCGACAAATGGCCGCTGACCAAAAACAGATGAAAAAGAAATGTTCCAAATTATCGCGAATGCTGAAAGGAATCTTGAACAAGATAGACGATACTAGCTCAGACAGTTCTGATTTGGCTTGATCTTTTATGCTCTAACCCTTATCGTTTCTATTGCAGGTTTTTAAGTTTTAAGTTTTAATTTTAGTTCTCAGGATTTTCTTGATTGTGAACTTTTTAACTCTCCTTGTGTTTTGTAATTTTGGCTTTGTTTGTGACAAAAAGGGGGAGAGAGAATACTTGAACAATGATGATGTGAAGTTTAGAGAGAACTTGAACAATGATGATGTGGAGTTTAGAGAGAACTTGAACAATGATTGAACAATGATTGATGTGAATGTGTGAACATCAAGGTAAGTAGCACTTCAACTTTGACTTTGGTGAAAGGTAAGTATCACAACTTTGGTTTTTATCTTGTGATTTGTTGCATGTTCCTACTAACTATTCGACTAACTATTTGGACATGTATTATTACTAACAAGTTGTTTGATTACTAACAAAGCAAAGTTATGACATTTGGAATTTTATTGTTTAGAAGATATGTCAATGTTTGATTGTGATCTTATTACATATCTGAATTACTCAATGTCATGGTGAGCATAAACTCTATCTCTGTTAGGTTTTGAATGCTAAATATTCTTGAGGTATCTAACGATCTCTTTTTGTCAAGAATGATTTCTTTGTGAAGAGAGTACAGATGTCTAAGTCTAGAGTCTGTTTTAGGAGTTTATCTCATGTTTTTAAATTTTTGGATCTCCATTGTAAATTTTTGTTGTATGGTGATAGCAACAAAAATATCTTTTTGAATTTTCTTTAGTGGATCTGTGTTTTGTCACGAAACCGCCAAAGGGGGAGATTGTTACGGAATTTGAGTTGGCGTAGTTTCATGAAAGGTTCAAGTCTTGAAGATTGAAGGTGAAGAAAGTTGGATCATTTAACTCAATCTCAAGAAAGAAGAATTCAAAAGGGTCAGGTATGTTTAACTAAAGATTATTGGTGATCCGAATACTTCTTGTAGTGTAGAAACACCTGGAAGAATATTTAATTGCATAAAAATCAAAAACTGGTGTTCGGACATGTTCAGGATCCGGATCAGAGCCAGCAGTCCGGATCCCGAAGGTTGTTGTTTCATACATTACTTCAATCTGGATCGCAGCATCTCACGATCCGGATCCCGAACGTTGAGTTCTCAGAATTGTATGAACGATCCGGATCAGGCATTCCGATCCGGATCCCGAACGATTGTTTTTCTGGAAACCGTCTTTCTTGCTACTGCAATCCGGATCGCCCAAATCCGATCCGGATCGCCGTCCGTAAAAATTCCAGAAATGTTAGGTTTTTGATTCTTATCTCCTTCCAAATGTTTCTAACCTATAAATAGACCCTATGACTCTTTTTCTAGGGCTAATCCAAAATAATCACATTGAGCCGTCATTTTCATATTTCATCTCATACGGCCTAAGATCCACATATAGAGAAGAAAGGAAATCATTAGAGAATACTCTATGTTTCTTCATCTATATTGATTAGTTTGATTCTAGGTTTTCATACTCACATCTTGAGTTGAATCAAACTAATGAATACTTAGATGGTATTTCCGATCTATCTTTGATCTAAGTATTCGGCGGATCATCACCACCCAAAAACAATGATTTCCCCAAAATCGGCGCGTGGATTCGCGTGTCCTTGTGGATTCAAGGTTCAACCGCTCTCGTGGATTCGGAGCGAGGCACGTTCGTGGATTCGAAGGGTGCTACTGGGTGAAGACCGTGGATTCGGTCAGACGTCGTGGATTCGACGTTGGACGCCGTGGATTCGGCGTTGGGTGCAGACCGTGGATTCGGTCGGACGTCGTGGATTCGACGTTGGACGCCGTGGATTCGGCGTTGGGCACAGATCGTGGATTCGAGAAGCGTCGTGGAGCGAGCGGAGAAGATCCTCTAGGAGCGTATGGAAAAGGTTGAGTCGTAAGTGTGTACGGTAAATCACCTTGTACGTGTTTTAATTCTAGTGGATTTCTGCCGTGTTATCGGTCCCGTGGTTTTTTACTCCGGTTTGGAGTTTTTCCACGTAAAGATCTTGCGTGTTATTTTTATTTCCGCATTGGGTTTTTATCGCAACGATTTTTGAGTGTTTATACGTTTACACCTATTCACCCCCCTCTAGGTGTTTTTTCTCCTATTTAGATCTACATTACATATAACCCAACACTTGAATCCACAAGGCCACGCGAGTCCACACGCCGATTTGGGAAAATCATTGTTTTTTGGGGTGGTGATAATCCGCCGAATACTTAGATCAAAGATAGATCGAAAATACCATCTAAGTATTCATTAATTTGATTCTACTCAAATTCTGAGTATGAAAACCTAGAATCAAATTAATTAATATAGATGAAGAAACATAGAATTAAATCTAGTTATTTCCTTTCTTCTCTATATGTGGATATCTCTTTTTCGACCGTATTTTGGATTACCCTAAAAAATGAATCGTAGGGTTTATTTATAGGTTAGAAACCATTGGAAGAGGATAAGAATAAAAAACTAACCTTATCTGGAATTTTTTCAGGACGACGGTCCGGACTGGAATAATGCGGTCCGGACTGTCGTAGCTAAACAGACTATTTCCAGAAAAACACACGTTCGGGGTCCGGACTGAAGATCCACGGTCCGGATTGTTCATGCAGTTTCTGCAAACTCCACGTTCGGGGTCCGGACTGAAGATCCACGGTCCGGTCTGTTCATGCAGTTTCCGCAAAATCCACGTTTGGGGTCCGGACTGAACCGATGTGTTCCGGACTGGATTTGCGCATGAACTACCCTATGTTCGGGGTCCGGACTGTAGACACCTGATCCGGATCCTGAACATATAACATGTCCAGTTTTTGATTTTTATGCGATTAAAAATCCATCCAAGTGTTTCTACACTATTAGAGATATTCGGATCACCAAAATTATTTAGTTAAACGTACCTGATCCGTTTGAATTCTTCTTACTTGAGATTGAGGTATATGATCCACACTTCTTCATCTTCAATCTTCAAGACTTAACCATTTTCACGAAATACGCCAAAACAAATTCCTTAACAATCTCCCCCTTTGACGGTTTCGTGACAAAACAGAGAATCCACTTAAGAAAATTCAAAAAAATATTTTTGTTGCTATCACCATACAACAAAAATTTACATTTGAGAACCAATAAATAAATACATGAGATAAACTCCTAAAACATACTCTAGACTTAGACATCTGTACTCTCTGCAAAAGAATTAATTCTTGACAAAACAAAATCGTTAGATACCTCAAGAAATTTTTGCATTCAAAAACCAAACAGAGATAGAGTTTATACTCACCAAGACATTTATGAACTCAGATATGTATTAAGATATCATAATAAAAAATAGATATATCTTCTAAGCAATAAAATCTAAATGTCATAAATTTGTTAGTAATCAAACAACTTGTTAGTAATAATACATGCCCAAATAGTTAGTCAAATAGTTAGTCGAGGCATGCATGCAATCACAATACAAAACCAAAAGTTGCTTTGATACTTACCTTCCAAAGTTCAAAGTTCAAAAGTTCTCACAAACCATTGTAACCATTGTTCCAATTGTTCATCTCTCTCTCCCCTGTTTTGTCACTAAAGTAGCCAAAATTACAAAATTAAGGAGAGGTAAAAGTTCAAAGAAGAAAATGTAAGAACTAAACTAAAAACCTGCAAAAGAAAATTAGCTAGAATAACACAGAAACCACATATTAGATCATCAGAGCAAATGATCATTCGAGATCAGACTGGTCTGAACTGCTACAGTTCAATTTGTTCAAAATTCCTTTGAGCATTCCTGATATTTTGGAACAATTCCTTTTCATCTTGTGAATGTCAGCCGACATTCTTTCTTGTTCTTCAGACATTCTCCTCTGTTCTCGTTGGATAGATAATATATCAACTTCTGTGGTGTTTCTCCTGGAGGTAGAAGGAGGTTGTGTGGATGCTGACGGTGCATTTTGACCTTCATTCCATGGATGTTCTCTAGGCAGAGAGCGTGCTCCAGCGAGGGGTTCATTAATCTGAATTCCAGTGCCCCTCGAATTCTTTCGCCTAGTGTACTGCTTTGTTGTTGAAGAAGACTTCATCAGCTTTTTGTTCTTTAAATAGAACCTATCTTCGTCATCAACAGTCTGTTGTACTTCTTTACAAAATGTGTCCCAATCCTCTTCATCTTCTGATTCTGACTCAATTTGAGAAACATTCTTTGTTTCTTCTTTTTCCTTTTTAACAGATGCTCGAGTTCCTACTAATGCTACAATGAGCACAATAATCCAAGCAAAAACCATCCTTGCTATTTCTTGTGAACGAGAAGGTCCTGCGAGCAACAACTCAAGAACACGAAAAATTATTTATTTTCAAAATTTTGAAAAATTGTACCTAAACAATCATAATCATGTAGAGAGACTAGGAATCAAATTAGTTTTGCAAAAGAAATTTTACAAATAGATCAATCCTATGATTTTCAAAAATTCCTATTATATGCCCTAAAACCGAATTTTCAGAAATCGAAGCCTAAAAATTCGTTAATCAAGAGAATACCTAGCATATAATCAAAACTAATCTACTCAGAGTTCTTATTTCAAAAGAAATTTGATCAAAAATCAATCTCAAACGAAAAAGATACATGATTTCATCCACGTTTTGAGCAAAATAGAGAAAAACTGTGAAATACCGAAATTTTGATCAAGAAAACTCACTTTGATTCGAAGAACTCTAGTTGGAAAGGCTCCAAATTGAATGATTTCTAGAAAGAGAAGCTCTGGAGACTTGGAAACAAAAGATTGAGATGAAATAAAATCAAAAACCCTTTTGTTTCATATAAACCCTAGCCGCGGTCCGGAACGCCCTATGAATGTAGTCCGGAACGGCTACCCGCAGGAAATTTCTGCGTTCGGGATCCGGAACGGATGTTCCGGTCCGGATCGGCTCCAAACTTTTTCTTCAGAAAAATTTAGGAAAATTCCAGAAAATTCAAAAAAAGTATGTAAGCACTTTTCCATGTCAACTTTAAACAAAAATCATCATTTCACATCAAAAGAAATAGATTATGCTAAATCTATCAATAATATCCAAGTAATGAAATGAAAATTTATAAAAATTAAATCCCTTAAAGTTGAACAAGTTCAATCACATCTAACTTGATCTTATGAGTAATGCGTTTATCAAATCATTAATCTTGCAAAGAAAATGAAGTACCAAGATCAATAGATGTTTGAAATCCTAGATAAGTTAGATAATATATCTAGTCAATTTATTGTAAGGAGTGTCTCTATGAGCATCTTTCAATAAAATTCCCACCTTATACCAACCTTGGAATTTGACAGGGTCAAGTATTTCAAAAAGCATTTTATCTAATCAACTTGAAAAACCATGCTTGGTATACATGTGGTAGCTGCACACAGTACTCGGACGACTGAGGTGGTAGCTCTTTCCTCCATGTGGTGGTAGTTTTCACACTCCTCATTGGGATGTAACTCTTTCCACATCTTTTGAGCATATCAATTTAAATGAACTCCCCCTCAATTGGCTATCAATTATTTAATATATAAAGTATGCAACCAAAAATTGATCTTGATTTCATACTCGACTCAATTGTCAAATAAGATAAAAACTATACCAAGAGATCATTTGAGAGAGAAATTGACTTTGATCAAAACAAAGATGACTTAATTGACATAAATGATCATTGCATCAAATGAATTATTACGATATCCAAAGCATAATAAATTTTAAAATATATGAAAGGATTCAATTAAAGTCAATAATATTAATGCTCAATTAATGTTCTATGTCTAAGCATAGATAAGGAACAAAAACACAAAACAAAACCTAACCTAAGCAATGGTTTCAAAAAGAAGTTATTTCAAGGAAAGCATTCCTATTGCCTTACGCAAATGAATAAATCGTTTTTGATCCAAAGGTTTTGTTAAAATGTTAGCTAATTGATCCTCAGTTGAAATATAAGAAATTTGAAGTAAATTTGATTCAACTAGCTCTCTTAGAAAATGATATCTAAGTTCAATGTGTTTTGTTCTCGAGTGCAACACAGGATTTTTAGAAATATTTATAGCACTTGTGTTGTCACAAAGAATGGTTACCGAAGTTGCTGAAATTCGAAAATCGCTCAACATGCTTTTCATCCAAATGAGTTGAGTTGAACAACTACCCGCTGAAATATATTCCGCTTCGGCAGTCGAGAGTGCTATGCAGTTTTGCTTTTTACTATGCCATGCAACAAGGCAATGGCCAAGATAAAAACATGCACCACTCGTACTTTTCCGATCATCCACAGATCCTGCCCAATCGGCATCTGAATATCCTATAATATCAAGCGTTGTTCCCATAGGATACCAAATTCCGAAGTTCAGTGTTCCTTTAACGTACCGGATGATGCTCTTCACCGCTTTCAGGTGAACCTCCTTTGGTGCTGATTGATATCTCGCGCAGATTCCAACACTAAAGGATATGTCCGGGCGACTAGCCGTGAGGAAGAGTAGACTTCCAATCATGCTACGATAAAGCTTCTCGTCTACACTCTCACTAAGAGATTCACTTCCTAATCCCTTATTGCTAGTTCCCATTGGAGTCGAAAAATCTTTAGAGTTTTCTAAATCGAATTTCTTCACCAACTCCCTTGCATACTTGGATTGGCACAAATGGATGCCTTCATTATTTTGTTTCACTTACAATCCAAGAAAGTATGTCAGTTCGCCCATCATAGTCATCTCAAATTCGCTTTCCATGGTTTTAGCGAATTTAGAAGCATCATTGTCTCTAGTTGCACCAAATACAATGTCATCGACATAGATTTGTGCTACAATGAAATTATCCTGATAATGCTTCACAAAGAGAGTCCGGTCTGCTCCCCCTCGAGTATAGCCTTTTTCCAATAAGTTCTTAGTTAACCTTTCGTACCACGCTCGCGGTGCTTGCTTTAGACCGTAAAGAGCCTTTTTCAAACGAAAAACATGGTTAGGTTGTTTATAGTCTACAAAACCTTTCGGTTGAGCCACATAAACTTCCTCGTTTAAAAACCCATTTAAAAACGCGCTCTTAACGTCCATTTGAAAGAGTTTGATTTTAAAATGACAAGCAATCGCTAACAGTATACAAATCGACTCGAGTCGAGCAACCGGGGCGAACGTCTCATCAAAGTCTATTCCTTCTATTTGTGAATAGCCCTGAGCAACTAGGCGTGCTTTGTTCCTGATGATGGTACCATCCTCGTTTTTCTTATTCTTGAAAATCCATTTAGTACCAATCACATTGTGTTGCTTCGGTGGCTTCGTTAGTTCCCAGACTTTGTTTCTTTCGAACTGATGGAGCTCTTCCTGCATCGCTTCAATCAGTAGTCATCCTGAAGAGCTTCATCAACGTTCTTTGGTTCTACCATGGAGACGTAACATGCGACTCCACAAACCAACTATCTCTGAGTCCTGACTCCTTCTTGTGGGTCTCCAATAATGTTCGATTCCGGATGATCCTTGGAGATCCGTACCGTTTGAGGTAGCAGAGTACTCGGAGGTACATGTGATAATTCCTGCATTTCAGATAAACTAGAAGAACCATTAGATGCATCAACTTTATGTTACGGAATTTGAGTTGGCGTATTTCGTGAATTCGGTTAAGTCTTGAAGATTGAAGATAAGGAAAGTTGGATCATTTAACTCAATCTCAAGAAAGAAGAATTCAAAAGGATCAGGTATGTTTAACTAATTATTTTTGGTGATCCGAATACTTCCTATAGTGTAGAAACACTTGGATGAATTTCTAATTGCATAAAAATCAAAAACTGGACATGGGACATGTTCAGGATCCGGATCAGACTTTCCAATCCGGATCCCGAAGGGTGTTCGTTCATACACAAGTTCAATCCGGATCGTAGCCTCCTTTGATCCGGATCCCGAACACTGGTTTTACCATTTTATTTGAACGATCCGGATCAGGCATCTCAATCCGGATCCCGAACGTTGGTGTTTGGTGAATTGTTTGAACGATCCGGATCAGGCACTTCGATCTGGATCCCGAACCATTGTTTTTCTGGAAACTGTCTGTCTCGCTACTGCAATCCGGATCGCCGAAGTCCGATCCGGATCGCCGTCCTGAAAAATTCCAGAAAAGGTTAGTTTTTGATTCTTATCCTCTTCCAATGGTTTCTAACCTATATATAGACCCTTTAATTCATCTTTTAGGGTAACCCACGATAAAGGGAAAAAGACGACCGAATTAGATAGATCCACTAATAGAGAAGAAAGGAAATCAATAGATTAAATCTTATGTTTCTTCATCTATATTGATTGATTTGATTCTAGGTTTTCATACTCACATTTTGAGTTGAATCAAATCAATGAATACTTAGATGGTATTTCCGATCTATTTCTAATCTAAGTATTCGGTGGATCATCACCACCCAAAAACAACGATTTTCCCAAAATCGGCGCGTGGACTCGCGTGGCCTTGTGGATTCAATGTGCTACCGCTCTCGTGGATTCGGAGCGAGGTACGTTCGTGGATTCGAAGCGTGCTACTGGGTGAAGACCGTGGATTCGGTCGGACGTCGTGGATTCGGCGTTGGACGCAGATCGTGGATTCGAAAAGCGTCGTGGAGGGAGCGGAGAAGATCAACTAGGAGCGTATGGAAAAGGTTGAGTCGTCTGTGAGTACGGTATATCACCTTGTACGTGTTTAATTCTAGTGGATTTCACCGTGTTATCGGCCCCGTGGTTTTTTACTCCGGTTTGGAGTTTTCCACGTAAAAATCTCTGCGTGTTATTTATTTTTCCGCATTGGGTTTTATATCACAAAGATTTTTTAGTGTTTATTGTTTACACCTATTCACCCCCCTCTAGGTGTTTTTTCCCCTATTTAGATCCAATTATACATAACCCAACAAGTGGTATCAGAGAGGGAATAGGGTTGTAAACAATGGTTGAAGGTGGAAACATCAACAGACCCCCGTTCTTCGATGGAACAAATTATGCCTACTGGAAAGTACGGATGAAAGCCTTTTTAATTTCCATCGACGAACGGGTGTGGCAATCAATTGAATTAGGATGGTCTAATCGAACTGAAATTCTTGCTGATGTTCGCACCATCAAACCTAGGTCGAAATGGACCAAGGAAGAGATAGATACTTCTTCTTACAATGGCAAAGGGATTAACGCCTTATTTAATGCTTTGTCGCAAACAGAGTTCTCTCACGTCTCGGCATGTGAGACTGCGAAAGAAATCTGGGATGTTCTTCAAGTTACGCATGAGGGAACTAACCTTGTGAAGATTCAGAAACTGCAAATGCTTATGAGCAAGTTTGACTCTATTTTCATGGCAGAAAATGAATCTTTCACAGATTACTATACACGATTGCAAGACATCGTAAACTCATGTGCTAACTTGGGAGAGAAGATTCCAGAATTTAAAGTTGTAAGAAAAATATTAAGAACTCTTCCTGAAAAATTTCGATCCGAGGTTACGGCCATTGAAACTATTAAACACCCGGACGAAATCCGTGTAGAAGAATTAGTTGGTTCATTACAAACTTATGAAATGACATTTCCTACTAACTATTCTTCTGAAAAAGCATCCTCTTCTAAGTCTTCAGGTTATGCGTTGAAAACAACAAAAGAAGAAGACGCGGATTCATCCTCCTCAGACGATGATGTAAACCTATCTATGGAGGACATTGAGAAGCAGCTTGCTCTCTTGACAAGAAGATTTCGCCGAAACTTTCGAAGGGGTAACTCAAGCAAAACTCCATCCTTCGTAAAGTCGAAGAAAGGCAAAGGTTCTTCAAGTTTCAAACCAAGAAAGCAAGAGGGTTTTTCTAAGGATAAGAAAAGCTCAGAAGGACAAGTCCAATGCTTCAAGTGCCGAGGGTACGGCCATATCTCAACGGAGTGTCCTAATAAGAATCCGTCAAAGAAGAAAGCGATGCAAGCCGTCACTTGGGATGACACCTCATCGTCAAATGAGTCATCGTCAAGTGATGAAGAAGATAACGCAACAACGTTCCACGCGTCCACATCTTCACCCTTCATGTGCTTAATGGCTAATACATCCGAGTCATTGTTCAACTCCACTGTTGAAAAGATTGCAACGGACGATGAATCGGATAACTCAGAAGGTGAAGATTTTGCTCTAGCCTATCACAGACTTTTGAGGGATTCAAAGAAACTGGCTAAGCAAAACAAGGGGTTGAGAGGGAGATTGCAGGATCTCGAAGAAGAAGTAAAAAGGGTAACTTCTCTCTCGACCGATCTTGAAGTGGAAAGGGATGATCTGATTAAAATAAATGTTTCCCTTCAAGAGTCCAATGAGCAACTCGAGAAGAATTATATAGATATGGTGAACAAAGCGAATTACTTCTAGAAGCTCAACGGCGAGGCTCGACAGGAAAAATTAGAAATGACAGAGACCATTCTCCAACTCAAGGATGACTTACAGCGATTTTCATTAGGAAGGAGTAGTTGGATAAGCTTCTTGGTCTTGGTCAATCAAACAAGTTCGGCCTCGGATACAATCGAACTAACGACAATTTTAGTCCGGTTGGGACAGTCTTTGTGCCCCAGTCGGTATCTCCTCCTCCGACACCGGAATTGACGACAAACAACGACAACAAACCTACTTCCCCCTCTTCGGAATCGTCAAGCATCAAGGTATGTTTTCGTTGTGGTATTGCAGGGCACATAAGAAGAAATTACAAGATGGGAGCCAAACGCTCAACTCAAGCACTTCTTGCAACGACTACCAAAAGGGTGATTCCTCGGAAATCAAATGCAAATTTTTCGAAGGAAAAGAGCCTCCGTAGTTCATCAAACAAGACGACGACGTCAAGGAAAAGCGATGGATCAAACAAGACGCTTTCACCAAAGGTATCAACCTCACAATCATTTCCGACGTACACCAAAACTCGAAAGGTTTGGGTACGCAAAGGTGAAGTTTTCCCTTGTCTTGTTACAAATATTTCCTTGCATGCTTATGATAATTCGTCTTGGTATCTGGATAGCGGTTGTTCCCGTCACATGACCAGTGACAAAAACTGTTTTCAAAATTTTGAGAAAATCTCCGGAGGACTTGTAGTTTTCGGAGACGGTCAGTCTTCCAAAATTGTTGGAAAAGGAACAGTAGCTATTCCAGATGGCCCGATTCTAAATAATGTGTTATTTGTTGATGGCCTTAAGACTAACCTCATAAGTATCAGTCAACTTTGTGACAATGGTTTTTCAGTTAATTTTTCAACTGTTGAATGCATTGTAACTGATAAGGACTATGTTTTCTTTTTAAAAGGGGTTAGATCTGAAAACAATTGTTATGTTGTTCCCAATAAAATTTCTGAAAATTGTAACTTAGCCTCTTTGAATAATGAAACACATTGGCATGAAAGGCTAGGTCACATAAATTTTAAGGAACTTGCTAGAATTTCAAACAAAGACGTGGTCAAGGGGGTTCCTAAACTTTCACTTAAACAAAACATTATGTATGGTGGTTGTCAAAAGGGAAAACAATCTAGGACTGCACACAAGAACTTGAATCACGTCGGTACCAAACAACCCTTGGAATTTTTGCATATGGATCTTATGGGGCCGACACGTCAACCATCCTTGGGAGGTAAATGGTATATTTTCTTATTGGTTGATGATTTCTCTAGATATTCATGGGTAGCATTTTTAAAAGAGAAAGCTGATACTTTTGATTCTTTTCACGAGATTTGCCTTCGTATTATGATTGAAAAGAATGAAAAGATCATTCGTGTTAGAAGTGATAGAGGTGGAGAATTCATAAATTCAAAATTCATTGACTTTTGCACTTCTAATGGCATTAAACATGAGTTCTCAGCACCCTATACACCTCAACAGAATGGTGTAGTCGAGCGCAAAAACAGGGTTGTACAAGAGATGGCACGTGTTATGCTTCACAGCCGGAATTTACCGCTACATTTTTGGGCCGAAGCTGTGAACACTGCAATCTATGTTATTAATCGAGTTTATTTGCGCCCGGGAACGTTAAATACACAATATGAACTATGGTGTTGTAGAAAACCCAACATCAAATATTTTCGCATCTTTGGGAGTCGGTGTTACATTTTACGTGACCGCGAAAATCTTGGAAAATTTGACTTTCGAAGTGACGAAGGGATTTTCATGGGTTATTCTACAAATAGTAGAGCTTATCGGGTATTTAATTTGGAATCTAAAACGATTGTAGAATCCATAAATGTTAAAGTAGATGAAGCTTTCCACTTTGCATCTGATAAATCTACCCCTGATATCTCTCTTGATGATGATACTCCTGTAAATGCATCTTCTCATTATAATACTTCCAATATTAATGATGCATCTAATGGTTCTTCAAGTTTATCTGATGTGCCGGAATCATCTCATGTACCTCCGAGTACTCCATTACATCAAACGTTACGCGTCTCCAAGGATCATCCTGAATCAAACATCATTGGAGACCCACAAGAAGGAGTCAAAACTCGGAGACAGTTGGTTTGTGGATTCGCTTGTTACGTTTCCATGATCGAACCAAAGAATGTCGATGAAGCTCTTCAGGATGACTACTGGATTGAAGCAATGCAGGAAGAGCTCCATCAGTTTGAACGCAACAAAGTCTGGGAATTAACGACGCCTCCGAAGCAACACAATGTGATCGGTACTAAATGGATTTTCAAGAACAAGAAAAATGAGGATGGTACCATCATCAGGAATAAAGCATGTTTAGTTGCTCAAGGCTACTCTCAAATAGAAGGTATAGACTTTGATGAAACGTTCGCCCTTGTAGCTAGACTCGAGTCCATTCGTATCTTATTCGCTATTGCTTGTCACTTTAAAATAAAACTCTTTCAAATGCACGTTAAGAGCGCGTTTTTAAATGGGTTTTTAAATGAGGAAGTTTATGTGGCTCAACCGAAAGGTTTTGTAGACTGTAAACTACCTAACCATGTTTTTCGTTTGAAAAAGGCTCTTTACGGTTTAAAACAAGCACCACGAGCGTGGTACGAAAGGTTGACAAAGCACCTTTTGGAGAAGGGCTATACTCGAGGGGGAGCAGACAGGACTCTCTTTGTGAAGCATTATCAAAATAACTTCGTTGTTGCGCAAATCTATGTCGATGACATTGTATTTGGAGCAACAAAGGATAATGATGCTTCTAAATTCGCAGAAACCATGGAAAGCGAATTTGAGATGTCTATGATGGGCGAACTGACATACTTTCTTGGATTGCAAGTGAAACAAAATGGTGAAGGCATCCATCTGTGTCAATCCAAGTATGCAAAGGAGTTGGTAAAGAAATTCGGATTAGAAGATTCTAAAGATTTTCCTACTCCTATGGGAACTAGCAATAAGGGATTATGAAGTGAATCTCTTAGTGAGAATGTAGACGATAAACTTTATCGCAGCATGATTGGAAGTCTACTTTACCTCACAGCTAGTCGCCCGGATGTATCCTTTAGTGTTGGGATTTGCGCGATATATCAATCAGCACCAAAGGAGGTTCACCTGAAAGCGGTGAAACGGATCATCCGGTACATCAAAGGAATCATTAATTTCGGAATTTGGTATCCTATGGGAACAAGTCTAGATATTATTGGATACTCAGATGCCGATTGGGCAGGATCTGTGGATGATCGGAAAAGTACGAGTGGTGCATGTTTTTATCTTGGCCATTGCCTTGTTGCATGGCATAGTAAAAAGCAAAACTGCATTGCACTCTCGACTGCCGAAGCGGAATACATCTCAGCGGGTAGTTGTTCAACTCAACTCATTTGGATGAAAAGCGTGTTGAGCGACTTCCGGATTTCAGCAACTTCGGTAACTGTTTTATGTGACAACACTAGTGCTATAAACATTTCAAAAAACCCTATGTTGCACTCAAGAACAAAACACATTGAACTTAGATATCATTTTCTTAGAGAGCTAGTTGAATCAAATATTCTTCAAATTTCCTACATTTCAACTGAAGATCAATTAGCTGACATTTTAACAAAACCTTTGGATCAAAAACGTTTTATTCATTTGCGTAATGCAATTGGAATGCTTTTCTTGAAATAACCTCTTTTTGAAACTTTTGTTTAGGTTAGGTTTTGTTTTTGTGTTTTCGTTCATTATCTATGCTTAGACATAGAACATTAATTGAGCATTAGTTTTTATTGACTTTAACTGCATCCTTTTATATGTTTAGAAATTTATTATGCTTTGGATATCATAATAATTCATTTGTTGCAATGATCATTTATGTGAATTAAATCATCTTTGTTTTGATCAAAGTCAATTTCTCTCTCGATGATCTCTTGGTATAGTTTTTATCTTATTTGACTGTTTAGTCGAGTATGAATTCGAGATCAATATTTGGCTGAATACTTTATATCTTAAATAATTGATAGCCAATTGAGGGGGAGTCAAAGAAAAAGTGTTATGCTCAAAAGATGTGGAAAGAGTTACATCCCAATGAGGAGTGTGAAAACTACCACCACATGGAGGAAAGAGCTACCACCTCGGTCGTCCGAGTACTGTGTGCAGCTACCACATGTATACCAAGCAAGGTTTTTCAAGTTTGATTAAATAAAATGCATGTTGAAATACTTGACTCTGTCAAAATTTCAAGGTTGGTATAAGGTGGGAATTTTAATGAAAGATGCTCAAAGAGCCACTCTCTTCAATAAATTGACTAGATATATTATCTAACTTATCTGGGATTTCAGACATCTATTGATCTTTGTATTTCATTTTCTTTACCGAATTGATGATTTGATAAAGGCATTACTCATAAGATCAAGTTAGATGTAATTGAAGTTGTTCAACTTTAAGGGATTTAATTTTTATAAATTTTCGTTTCATTTGTTGGATGTTATTGATAGATTTGGCATAATCTATTTCTTGTTGTATGAAACGATGATTTTCATTTAAAGTTGATACACAAATGTGCTTACAATCTTTTTCTGGATTTTCTAGAATTTTTCTGAATTTTTCTGAAGAAAAAGTTGGAGCCGATCCGGATTGGACAAGCCGATCCGGATCCCGAACGCAGGTATTCTCTGCGGGGAGCCGATCCGGATCGGAATCACGAACTGATCCGGATCGCGGCTAGGGTTTTATGTAGAACAAAAGGGTTTTGATTTCTTTTACTTTAGTCTTTTATTCAAAAGTCTCCAGAGCTTCTCTCTCTAGAATTCATCCATCTTGGAAGCTTTCAAACTCAAGTTCTTCGATTCCAAGTAAGTTTTATTGATCAAAATCTCTGTTTTTCACAGTTTTTCATATTTTTCTTCAAAACGTGATGGAATTTCCGTATCTTTTTCGTTTGTGGATGGTTTTTGATCAAATTTTTTTTGAAATAAGAACTCTGGGTAGATTAGTTTTGATTATATGCTAGGTATTCTAATGATAAACGGATTTTTGGCCTTCGATTTCAAAAATTTCGGTTTTAGGGCATATAATGGGAATTTTCGAAAATCGTGCGATTGATCTATTTTAAAATTCTTTTTGCAAAACTAATTTGATTCTTAGTCTCTCTACACGATAATGATTGTTTGGGTACAATTTTTCAAAATTTTGAAAATTAACAATTTTTTTTCGTGTTCTTGAGTTGTTGCTCACAGGATTTCCTTTCTCACAAGAAACTAATAGCAATGGTGATCACCTGGATCATTTTTCTTCTGGCTGCTATGGTTCATACAAGAGACACTATCAAGCCCAAGAAGGCTAAGAAGGCGAAGAAAACAATGGATGATTCCGATACGGACTCTGAGACGGAATCGATCGATTGGGATGAGCTTCAAGTTGAAGCAATTACTCCCACTGCTTCGAAAGGAAAAGCGCCTGCAGAAACATCAAAGGCTCCGCCTACTGCTGCTGAAAAGGGCAAAGCTCCGATGGAAGAAACTTCTGTGAAAACAAAAAGAAAAAGTGTTGCCCGCAAGAGAGGGAGTGCTCGAGGAATTTCCATTGAGCAACCAGTTGCTAGCCAGCCTCCTCCACAAGACTTTATCAGCTCTGCTAGGATAAAGGATTTTGAGAACAGGGAATGCATTGGCGAAAGACATGTTAATGTCAAAGCCTTGAAAGAACGTTCTTCGCTATTTGGGACTTTGTATGACCAGACAGGTCTTGCTCCCATTTGCAATTTTCCCGAGACCACTGGGTACTGTCTTCACTCAGTAAGGATGTTTTATCAAAATGCTTGCTATCTAGTTGATCAGGAGAGCGGACGTCGCGAATTTCAAACATTGGTTAAGAATGTTAAGATCAAAGTAACCCCTCAACTGATTGGAGAGGCGTTAGGAATGACGGCCAGAGCTGATGGGGCTCATTATCTGAAGAGTCAAACCTTTCACCACCAACTCCTGGAGAGTGGTAGTTGATGGAATCTGTCTTCCAGATACTCTGTCGGCAGGAAACTCCGTCTTTTCAAAAGAACTTCGACCAGAGTATCGCTATTTGAACTTCATTATCTGTTATAACGTCCTTCCAAATATGAATACAAAGGTTCTTCGATGGGATAGGATGTTGTTCCTCTATCTTCTTGGAAACCCCACAGCAGCAATGGGAGCAAACTTAAATATTCCTTACATCATCTGGTCGAGGATGGCACGTTATGTGGAACATGCTCACCCTTCAGAGAGACTACCCTATCCAATGATCATTATGCGCATTCTTCGAAAATTTAAAGCTGACACAAGTGCGAGTTCCTACATGCACAGTCTAGGAACGATCAATGAAACAACTATTGTAAAGTCTCTCTCAACAAAACAAGATGAGCCCCCATCACCTCCTCACCGACGAAGAGCACAACAACAAGCAACAACCTCTGCACCAGCAGCACGAGCAGCACATGCAGCACAACAACCTCCAGTCCAACCAGCACATGCAGCACAACAAGCACCTCCATCGACATCCGATGATGATGCATCGGTTACCTCCATTTATAAAGAACAGCAACGGCTCTCCAACGAGCAAGAACGCATATCGAATGAACTGATTGAAGTAAAGGAAGAAATAAAAAAGGTCAACAAGAACCAGTCATCGATGAACAAACGAATAAAGAAAATCTTCCAAATACTCGGCTGCATCAGTTCGGATGATTCTGAGTAATCCCCATCCTTCTAATCTTTTTCTTGTGCAGATTTTTAACCTTTTTCTTGTGCAGGTTTTAAGTTTTAGTTTTTAGTTTTAATTCTCACAGTCTTGGTTCTTGAACTTGTTAACTTTTCTCTCTATTTTGTAATTTTGGCTAACTTTGTGACAAAAAGGAGGAGAGATTATTAGAACAGTTTGAACAATGAAACTATGATCGATTGCTTCGATTGTCCAGTTGTGAACCATGAAGGTAAGTAGAACTTCAACTTTTGATTTTCTTTTGTGATTGCACGCATGCCTCGACTAACTATTTGCTAACTATTTGGGCATGTAATATAACTAACAAGTTGATGTTCACTAACAATTTTGTGACATTTGGATTTTGATTGCATAGAAGATATGTTGGTGTTTTAACTATGATCAAATTACATATCTGAATGTATAAATGTCATGGTAAGTATAAATGAGTATAAACTTCATCTCTGTATGTGGTTTTTGAATGATATAAAATTCTTGAGGTATCTAACGATTTCTTTTGTCAAGAATGATTTCTTTTGCAGAGAGTACAGATGTCTAAGTCTAGAGTCTGTTTTAGGAGTTTAACTCATGTATCTATTTTATTTTGGATCTCCATTGTAAATTTTTGTTGTATGGTGATAGCAACAAAAATATCTTTTTGAATTTTCTTGAGTGGATTTGTGTTTTGTCACGAAACCGCCAAAGGGGGAGATTGTTACGGAATTTGAGTTGGCGTATTTCGTGAATTCGGTTAAGTCTTGAAGATTGAAGATAAAGAAAGTTGGATCATTTAACTCAATCTCAAGAAAGAAGAATTCAAAAGGAGCAGGTATGTTTAACTAATTATTTTTGGTGATCCGAATACTTCCTATAGTGTAGAAACACTTGGATGAATTTCTAATTGCATAAAAATAAAAAACTGGACATGGGACATGTTCAGGATTCGGATCAGACTTTCCAATCCGGATCCCGAAGGGTGTTCGTTCATACACAAGTTCAATCCGGATCGTAGCCTCCTTTGATCCGGATCCCGAACACTGGTTTTACCATTTTATTTGAACGATCCGGATCAGGCATCTCAATCCGGATCCCGAACGTTGGTGTTTGGTGAATTGTTTGAACGATCCGGATCAGGCACTTCGATCTGGATCCCGAACCATTGTTTTTCTGGAAACTGTCTGTCTCGCTACTGCAATCCGGATCGCCGAAGTCCGATCCGGATCGCCGTCCTGAAAAATTCCAGAAAAGGTTAGTTTTTGATTCTTATCCTCTTCCAATGGTTTCTAACCTATATATAGACCCTTTAATTCATCTTTTAGGGTAACCCACGATAAAGGGAAAAAGACGACCGAATTAGATAGATCCACTAATAGAGAAGAAAGGAAATCAATAGATTAAATCTTATGTTTCTTCATCTATATTGATTGATTTGATTCTAGGTTTTCATACTCACATTTTGAGTTGAATCAAATCAATGAATACTTAGATGGTATTTCCGATCTATTTCTAATCTAAGTATTCGGCGGATCATCACCACCCAAAAATAATGATTTTCCCAAAATCGGCGCGTGGACTCGCGTGGCCTTGTGGATTCAAGGTGCTACCGCTCTCGTGGATTCGGAGCGAGGTACGTTCGTGGATTCGAAGCGTGCTACTGGGTGAAGACCGTGGATTCGGTCGGACGTCGTGGATTCGGCGTTGGACGCAGATCGTGGATTCGAGAACCGTCGTGGAGCGAGCGGAGAAGATCAATTAGGAGCGTATGGAAATGGTTGAGTCGTCTGTGAGTACGGTATATCACCTTGTACGTGTTTAATTCTAGTGGATTTCACCGTGTTATCGGTCCCGTATTTTTTTACTCCGGTTTGGAGTTTTCCACGTAAAAATCTCTGCGTGTTATTTATTTTTCCGCATTGGATTTTATATCGCAAAGATTTTGAGTGTTTATTGTTTACACCTATTCACCCCCCTCTAGGTGTTTTTTCCCCTATTTAGATCCAATTATACATAACCCAACACTTTACCAAAAGAGTTATTATGAGAAGATGCATTTACAGGAGTATCATCATCTAGAGACATATCAGGGGTAGATTTATCAGATACAAAATGGAAAGCTTCATCTACTTTAACATTTATAGATTCTACCATCGTTTTAGATTCCAAGTTAAATACCCGATATGCTCTACTTGTGATGACCTGGATCTCCGCAGAGCTATTGCAGTGCGTTGGGGTGGCCATCGGAGGCCTACGCGGTGTGCCGGAGGTGTTTAGGGCACAATTGGACACAAGTGTTGGACTCCAGGCTCAAATGGATCACATGGGTGATCGGTTGACTCTATCGGGTCTCTGGAAGTGTTTTCGCGCGAAACGGATATTAAGATTAGGCTCGGCGCAAAATTTGGACCAAGAATACCTTTCCAGGGGCATTTGGCAATTTTCAGAGTGGGAATTTGGCAAAGCGGACGTCAAATTCGGATTCAGCGCGCGAAAACGGTCAAGATGGACTATCTGCTGGATTTTTCTGAGCTTCGGGTACTGTTCACGGCCGGAACAGTAACTCCGGCGATCGCCGGCGGCGGCGGCGGCGACGGGCAGCGTCGGCGGGTGGCGGCGCGGCCTCGGGCAGGCGGAACGGTGGCGGCACAGGGCGCGGGCAGAGCGCGGGCAGGCGCGCGGTCCACACGGCCGTCGTGCACCAAGGCGGGGACACGTGGCATCACCCCATAGGCCGGCTCACAGCTCCCGGTCTACGGAGCATGATGGTTGGGTATTGGTTCACGGTGCACCGGAGTGGACACGTGGCAGGTTACCATTGGTTCGGCTTACGGAGGCTCGTGCACCGGGTGCAGCGGTCAGTGGCAGGGACACGTGGCGCTTCCCTATTGGCTGGTCAACTGTGCGGGCAGGAGGGGCAGCTGGCGCGGGCAGGCGCGCAGGCGCGACGGTACAGTTGACCGGGGACACGTGTCAACTCCCGGGGTTGGCCACGCGGTGCAGCAGGAGTGGAGGTTTTGGCTGTCGCCTGTTCGGGCGACACGTCGCGGGCTCTGAGGCGGGTCGGACGGACCGCGGATCCCGTCCGACGGCGCGCCATGGGCCGGGCCGCACTGTGCGCGCCCGAAAGTCTTGGGCCGGGCCGCACTGTGCGCGCCTGGAAACTTCCAGGCGCCCGAAAGTTGGGACCCGGATGGTATTTTTCTAATTGTTTAGGAGGCCTATTTAAACAGCCCGAGCTCCTTTCTTCTCACTTTTTCCACCATTTCCGAGCCTCCTCTCACCAAGGTGTCTTCAGCAAAGTTGTTCCCCTTCGAGTTCTACATCTTCTGGAGGATTTCCACGATTTGTGGTGGCACACACTCCGACGTTTGGATTTTACGGCGCGGCGCGACGCTCGTTCCCTTGTGATTCCCATCGTCGCATTTCAGTGCACGGACTCTCCCGAGCTACCCCGGCAGTATTTTTCAGCGGTTCTTGCGCCATCGTCTTCACGACAGGTAGGGCTACGTTTTCCGTGTTTACTGGTTTCTCCCATTCCGAGCTTTTCATGGGTTTTTCGGATCATCTTGTGACATCACTTTCTGGGGTGGGAATTTGGACAGCGCTGTGTTGTTTCGGTGATATCTTCGTGCACAGACCTCATATTGGGGCGATTCAAAAGGCGTTTTGCATCTACACATCACGAGGAATCTTTCTAAATTTTCTTGGAATTTCCTGAATTTTTCCCGAAGGTGAGAAGCCTCTGTTTACAGTACTTTCAGATTCAGTTTTTGCGATCGACTTGCTTCGGGATGGTTCTCTTGTCGAATTTGGTTCTCAGCATAGTAAACTCGTGGGTGAACATGCAGGTACTCGTTTCGACCGGTTCGTCGTGAGGATCGCGATAGTATTTTTCTGGGAATTTCTCGGGTACTTTCCGCAGGTGAAAATGGCTAAACTATTAAACGGATATTTTGGGACAGATTTTGGTTTGAAACTTGGAATATTAATTGCATGTGTTCTTTGGGGTTGTAGCGCAGTGTTGTGGGGGATTTCCGGATCGGGCGTGGACTTTGCTTCTGGGGACCGGAATTAGCGCTCGAGGTGGGTACCGTTGTTAACACTCCTACTTGTAACATCCCCACTAGGCCTATTTGAGTTGCTACCATGTTATATTGCTAAAAGAACCGGTAAAAGCGATTATTGCATGCTAATTGAGAATTGGGCTTACTGTTAGGACTTGCATCTTCAAAAGGACTAAGTATTAATTAATGATTAACTCTTGTAAATAATATGTCGCCGGAAATCACGGGAAGGGTCTTGCTAAATGGATTATGTTGCTTATACATGTGGGAACCTCTTATACATACACATAAACTGATTTGGGGTAACTTAGTAAAATAGAAGTTTATTTGAACAGCATACCTCTACTTTGTGAGAACCAAAATACTAGAATCATGTTTTAATAAAGGACTTTGCATGCTTGTATGGACATCTAGCTAGGCCACCCTTTTCTGCTACACTGTTATGCTGGAACTAACTTAGGAGAAACCATGCTTTTATTTTCTCTCCTTTTATCTAGATTTAGGGGATAGTGCGCTCGGGTTCGAGCAGGGGCTGGGATAGTGTAGTCAGACAGTTGTGGGATTTGGGACAGGCAGGCTGTGAGTGCAGGGCATTGCGGCAACCGCGGATTTTTGGCGGTTGACCGGACAGTGGTTATTGCATCAGATTTGGGGACAGGTTTTGGGCTTCTTTTAGTGGATGGGCTTTCCACTTAAATCAGTGTCGTGATCCAGTCCTGCTGACTTTGATACTTGTTATTGAGGCACTTGACTCGTGTGGGTCGCTCCCCTCGAGTGCCACTCCGGAGTGTGCTGTTTATAGATCTCGAGTCTTCGCGACTCTCATCCCCTATCGGTGTTATGCGTAGGCTGGCATACCCGATTTGGCAGGCAGAGCAGGCAGTACCAGTGCTTACTGGTGTATCGATTGGGTTTAGACAGGCAGGCATTTACATTCTGATGCATCCATTTAGCTATACTTTTAGCTGGCACCTTAGAGGCATGTAGTGGTAGCTCTATTCATCATCCGCAGTCTTATTCACAGCTTACCACCTTTGTTTTATTCTCCGCCTCTTATAGTCCTAGTGGGCATGTCTGAGTTGAGGTTTACCCACTAGGAGGAGGCTACTGTTCTATAGTAGTTCTCACTCCCCACTGCTTTCTTTTTCTCTTCCCCTTTGTTTTGCAGAGTCGTCTGCGGCAGTTGCGGGCCCCTCCTCAGCGGACCGAGGTAAGAGGATCGCGGACTAGATAGCGGTCTACCCAGGCACCAGTTCAGTTACTAGATGTACCCCGATACTCTCAGATACTCTACTTTTCATTTCTTTTTGGGTCTGGCTCCGGCCAGCTGGTTGTATTGGATTAGTGAGCTGGGAGAGACATTTGTATTATTGAGAGTTTACTTCTGCACTTCTACTTTCCAGCTTTATCTGAGATGTATTAGTTCTAGTTTAGCTCTGTTTATGCTCCTTTATTATAGCATCTATGTTTGAGCAGGTTACCAGCGCTTCGTATACACGGGAAATCCCGTGTATACGGCGGATCTGTAGACGAGCCCGGGTTCTGGTTTACACCCGGGGCGTGACAGATTAAGTTGGTATCAGAGCTTAGGAATAGGTCAGTTGGGACTTCGGAAACCCTAGGCTTTTGGTAGACCCTAGGAAGGCAAGGCGTGAGTGACGCGACATTACGCGAAAGTCGGCAATTTGGTCATGCGTTTATTTGACTCTTCCAGTGAGGGAAGAGGGATTGGCATGTCCTATTTCTGGCGAACTATTATGTTGGCTGCAGACAACATAAGGTTGCAGAAATAGGAGGATGCCTTTGACTTTCGCTAGATTGGGTCGAGTGTGGTTTCGTTACTGATCTGTGGTTTCTTGTGTGGCGGATGCCTCCCAGGCGGCGGATTCCTACCCGGGGTACCCCCACACCCCCGGAGGGGCCGGAGCAGTCCGGACCTTCAGAGATTGCCGAGTTGAGGGCCATGGTGGCCCAGCTGGCGGAGGGTCACCGCCGGCAGGAGCAGAGGATCGAGCAGCTGCTTGCTCAGGTTGGGGCCCCTCCCCCTACTTCTGCTGAAGCCCCCGCACCACCTGTTGTACCACCGACTATACCGCTTGTGCCTGCGGCACCATCCTCGAGCAGCGGGGCCCTGGGAGCGATTCGACCATTGACCCCCGTGGAGGAGCAGGAGTTCGCTGATAAACTCACCCGGTTCTGTCAGCGGGGACCGCCTAGGTTTTCGGGGCGGAGCACTCACCCTTGGGAGGTTGGGACTTGGCTTTCAGCAATGGAGAAGTTGTTCCGAGACTTCTTCATCGATCAGAAGTATAGGGTACACATGGCTGTGCATTGTCTGGATGGGGATGCTGATACGTGGTGGCGTCGGGTGGAGCCCCTGGAGTTTCAGATCACCCGGCAGCTACCTTGGGCAGAGTTCAAGAGGATGGTCCTGGACACGTACTTTTCTACCAGCGTAAAGAAAAAGATGGAGGATGATCTAAAGAATCTCCAGCAAGGCGACCGGTCGGCATGGGATTACTTTCAGGAGTTTTCGCGGCTGCTCAACTGCGTTCCCTACGTCGCTAGGGATGGACCACATCAGGTGGAGCTCTTCGAGTTGGGCCTGCGCCCAGAGATTTATACTCTAGTGCATGCGTAGAGACTACAGACCCTGGAGGAGGCGGCAGAGCATGCGTAGTGGGTCGAGAGAGGAGACCATGTTGTCGCCAAACGTGGAGGCCTGGTCGCTCAGGGATCTGACAGGAAGCGGCCAGCGTAGGATGATGGGGGACAGGCCAGCTCCTGGAGGCCGCCCCGACCCCCGCCGCCTCAGTTCTCAGGCCGCGGACGTTCGGAGCGGCGAGGGCCTGGTGGATCCCAGAGGCCCCCACAGCAGCAGCAGCAGCAGCAGCACTCACGACAGCAGCAGCATTCACAGCAGCAGAGGTCGCAGTCCCGGCAGCAGGGACCTCAGCGGCAGAGGCAGCAGCAGCAGGGGAGGCAGCCCCAGACCCCAGCCAGGTGCATTTTCTGCCGGGGACAACATCCTTCTGATACTTGTGACCAGAGGTTTGGCCGCTGTTACCGGTGCGGACAGTCGGGCCACGTTCGAGCTACTTGCCCCTATGCGCCAGCACCGGCTCCTTCCTCAGCATCAGCCCCATCGGCACCCCAGCAGCGGTCCTATGCTCCAGCGAGCAGGGCCCCTTCTTCTCACCCGGCAGACTACCGACCACCGGCACAGAGCGGGCGGGTCTATGCCGCCCAGGTTGAGGACTCCCTGGCAGCCGACCACGTGGTGGCAGGTATCATTTTACTTTCTGGCAGTAGAGCTTGCACTTTATTTGATACCGGTGCATCACATTCTTTTATCAGTAGAGCATTCGTATTATCCCATGGACTAGAGTTAGGTCGGTTGCCACGTGCATTAGAGGTACAGATTCCAGAGCATACTCTGCATGTAGGGGAGTGTTGTTGGTCTTGCCCTGTACAGATCGAGTCGTGGGTCTTGCCAGCGGACCTGATGGTCCTGACCCAGTTGCGAGACTTTGATGTAGTCCTTGGGATGGACAGGCTGACTCGCTATTTTGCGACTATTGACTGTGCCGCGAGGACGGTGACTTTTAGCGAGCCGGGCCAGGAGGTGGTTGTGTACAGAGGGTGCCAGAGTGCTTTCTTCGCCTCGATAGTTTCGACTTCTCGTGCGAGGCAGATGATGCGCAGTGGATGCGTGGCCTTTTTGGCCAGTGTGGTTGAGGGGCCTGCGGCGGCACCGGGACTCGCGGATATTCCTATTGTCCACGAGTTCCCGGATGTTTTCCCACCAGAGCTGACTAGTATGCCGCCGGATAGAGAGATTGAGTTTTTGATTGACGTAGTCCCAGGAACTGCGCCAATCTCCAAAGCCCCTTACCGAATGGCACCGGCGGAGTTGCGTGAGTTGAAGGCGCAACTTCAGGACTTATTGGACAAGGGTTTCGTGAGGCCGAGTGTATCGCCTTGGGGAGCGCCGGTGCTGTTCGTGAAGAAGAAGGATGGTTCACTTCGACTTTGTGTGGATTACCGAGAGCTGAATAAAGTGACCATCAAGAACAAGTACCCTTTGCCGCGCATCGATGACTTATTTGATCAGCTGCAAGGGTCTTGTGTCTTCTCTAAGATCGACTTACAGTCTGGTTACCACCAACTGAAGGTGAAGGCCGAGGATGTTCCGAAGACAGCATTCAGGACTCGGTACGGGCATTATGAGTTCACTGTCATGCCTTTTGGATTGACTAATGCCCCTGCCGCCTTTATGGATTTGATGAACAGAATCTTTCGACCTTATCTGGACCGATTCGTGGTAGTGTTCATCGATGACATCCTGGTTTACTCTCGGAGCGATGTGGAGCACGAGGAGCACCTGAGGATTGTGCTGCAACTTCTGAGGGAGAAGAAGTTGTATGCCAAATTATCTAAGTGCGAGTTTTGGCTTCGAAAGGTTGCCTTTTTGGGCCACGTGATCTCAGCTGCAGGAGTGGCGGTAGACCCGGCAAAGATTGAGGCAGTCCGGGATTGGCCCCGACCGACGACGAGAGCAGAGGTTCGTAGTTTTATGGGCTTGGCTGGATATTTCCGTCGGTTTGTGGAAGGTTTTGCGAAACTTTCCGCACCCCTCACTCGTTTGATGCGCAAAGGAATTAAGTTTATCTGGAGTGAGGATTGCCAGAGGAGCTTCGAGGAATTGAAGAGCAGATTGATGTCAGCTCCTATCCTTTCCCTCCCTATTATGGGGAAAGGATATGTGATCTATAGTGACGCATCGCACAGTGGACTTGGTTGCGTGCTGATGCAGGAGGGTAAGGTAATCGCTTATGTTTCACGGCAACTTAAGGATTATGAGAAGAATTACCCTACCCATGACTTGGAGCTAGCTGCCGTGATCTTTGCACTGAAGTTGTGGCGCCACTATCTGTATGGGGAGCACTGCGAGATTTACACCGACCACAAGAGCCTGAAATATCTGTTCACATAGAAGGAACTTAATTTGAGACAACGCAGATGGTTGGAGCTGTTAAAGGACTATGATGTGGACATACTCTACTATCCTGGCAAGGCCAACGTGGTCGCTGATGCCCTGAGCAGGAGGGCAGTACAGAGCCTATCCTTGATGATCACCGACCAGGCACCATTACTGGAGCAGATGAGGTGATTAGAGCTTGAGGTGGTGTCCCCTGGGGTTTCTGCTAGACTGCTGTCCTTGGTCGTGCAGCCCACTCTGTTAGACAGGATTCGAGAGAAACAGAGTGAGGACCCCCATTTGATGAGGATTCGAGAGCAGATTCAGGCTGGCGAGATAGGAGATTTTTCAGTTGATGCTGCGGGAGTACTACGGTACAGGGACCGAGCTTGCGTGCCTATGTACTCAGAGATTCGAGAGCAGATCTTGCGGGAGGCTCATTATACACCTTATACCATCCATCCTGATGGGACTAAGATGTATAAGGACCTCAAGGCACAGTTTTGGTGGAGCGGTATGAAAAGAGATATTAGCAGATTTGTGGCGCACTGCTTAACTTGTCAGCAAGTAAAGGCTGAGCATCGTGTACCTGCTGGCAAGTTGCAGAGTCTCCCAATCCCTGAGTGGAAGTGGGATCATATCACTATGGATTTTGTCACGGGATTGCCGAGAGCACAGACTGGAGCAGATGCGATATGGGTGGTCGTGGACAGACTCACCAAGTCCGCTCACTTTTTACCGGTTCAGATGACTTGGCCATTGGAGCGACTGGCACAGATGTACTTAGCTGAGGTGGTCAAATTGCATGGGGTGCCCGTTTCCATTGTATCGGACAGAGACTCGAGATTTGTCTCGCACTTTTGGAGGAGTTTACAGACGGCCCTGGGGACACAGCTTCGTTTTAGCACAGCATTCCACCCACAGACGGACGGACAGTCAGAGCGCACCATTCAGACTCTAGAGGATATGCTGCGAGCATGCGTTCTGGATTTTGGGGGAGGGTGGCACCGACACCTGGGATTGGTTGAGTTTGCGTACAACAACAGCTATCAAGCGAGCATCCAGATGGCTTCGTTTGAGGCGTTGTATGGGCGCAAGTGTCGGTCACCCCTATATTGGAGTGACGTGGGTGAGAAAAAGACCTTGGGTCCTGATCTACTATTGGAGGCAGAGGAGAAGGTCAGACTGATTCGACGACATCTTGAGACCGCTCAGAGCCGACAGAGGAGTTATGCTGATACCCGACGGCGGGACTTAGAGTTTCAGGTGGGCGATCATGTCTTTTTGAAGGTCTCACCTTCGAAGGGGATTCGGAGATTTGGGATTCGTGGAAAACTGAGCCCTCGTTATATTGGACCTTTTGAGGTATTGGAGCGCATAGGGCCAGTTGCCTACCGGCTTGCACTCCCTCCCAGACTGGCTGGTGTTCACGATGTGTTTCATGTATCCACCCTGAGGAGATATGTTTATGACCCGTCGCACATCATTGATTTCGCCCCACTGGAGATTGCTGAGGACTTGAGTTATGTCAAGCGACCGTTGCGGATTTTGGACCGTGAGGTTAGAGAGCTGCACAGCCCGGCCATTCCTTATGTGAAGGTTCTATGGAGCAACCAGAGCGAGCGCGAGGCTACTTGGGAGCTGGAGTCAGCGTTGAGGGATGCCTACCCCTACTTGTTCGAGGCCCCGGCTTGAGGTATGACTCTTGTCACGCCCCGGGTCGGAACTGCGACCCGGGCTCGCCAACAGATCCGCCGCCCATACGGGAAGCCCCGTATAGACGTAGCGACTAACCTGCAAAAGAGATCTACACTAAACAGATATCAGAGCTGAAAGTAAAAGCTGGATAAAATAAATACAACTCTAACAAAATATACAACCAGAGTCCTCACCAAAATACAAATATCTCTCAAAATAAGAAGAGTACAACTCAATCCTCACTACAAGGTCACTCGACAAGAACTCTCAAAAAGTAGGGAGGTACATCTACTCTCAAGCGACAACTGGTAGGGATCTATCTCGCGACTCCCTTACCTCGATCAGTCGGGTCAGCAACAGGTGCGGCAGGAACTGGAGCAGAAGAAGAAGTCCCTGGGGAAAAACACCACGACGGGTGTGAGAACTACGTCCCAAGTAGTTCTCAGTGGGTGCCGCCAACAAGCCCGACGGTCTGCCCACTAAGTCCACTAGAGGCAAAAAGTAACAATGCAGTGCGGAAAGGGAAAAGCTGGTAAAGTAATCTCTACAGCTACTATGCCTCTATCTAGATGCTCAAAAGTGGGACAGAAAGAACATGATGCTACAACTAGCTCTCGACTCGAATCACCCAATCTCAACTGACTGCCGCATAGGGTCCAGTCAAACCTGCGCCTACCTACTGCAGTCACGTCCCGGGGGACCGGACTTAGGTAGGGCGTCCGTGACTGCCACTAACTGGCCCAGCCAGAGGGACTGTGTCCGTGACTGCCACTAACTGGCCCAGCCAGAGGGAACACTGCGTCGACAAGTCGCGATAGAAGAACAGGCCCAACTCCGGAGTGGCTCTCGAGGGGAGCGACCCCACCGAGGAAAGTATCCGCGCATCTCTGTCGAGCTCAAATGTGGCTCATGCAGGCTATAATCCAAATCCTCGATCAACAAGATCGACTGAAACCAAAGGAACACTGTCTCACACACAGGCTGGAAAACTGCACAGCCGAGACTCACTGTCACTCAAAATAGCTCTCAAGATCTCAAATCTACAACCCAAGTCACTTTCCCAAGGAAACCTGGTCTACAGACTGCTAACAACTCCACTCGGTCCCCAGACACAAGTGTAAAAGCATCCCACAATAATCCGACCTCTTGACCCACTACTTGGGCGAGGAGAACTCTAAGTCCAGAGTGATATACAGAAAAGTGATGTGGGAATGTCTAGAGCAATAAAACCTAGCCCAAGTTGAGTTTTTCTACAGTCTGGCTGAACATGCTGTTGGGTCGTATATAATACGGATCTAAATAGGGGAAGAAACACCTAGAGGGGGGTGAATAGGTGTAAACGTATAAACACTCCAAAAATCGTTGCGATAAAACCCAATGCGGAAAATAAAATAACACGCAAGATTTTTACGTGGAAAACTCCATCACCGGAGTAAAAAACCACGGGACCGATAACACGGCAGAAATCCACTAGAATTAAAACACGTACAAGGTGATTTACCGTACACACTTACGACTCAACCTTTTCCATACGCTCCTAGAGGATCTTCTCCGCTCGCTCCAGACGCTTCTCGAATCCACGATCTGCGCCCAACGCCAAATCCACGGCGTCCAACGTCGAATCCACGACGTCCGACCGAATCCACGGTCTTCACCCAATAGCACCGTTCGAATCCACGAACGTGCCTCGCTCCGAATCCACGAGAGCGATTGAACCTTGAATCCACAAGGACACGCGAATCCACGCGCCGATTTTTGGGGTAAATCGTTGTTTTTGGGTGGTGATGATCCGCCGAATACTTAGATCAAAGATAGATCGGAAATACCATCTAAGTATTCATTAGTTTGATTCAACTCAAGATGTGAGTATGAAAACCTAGAATCAAACTAATCAATATAGATGAAGAAACATAGAGTATTCTCTAATGATTTCCTTTCTTCTCTATATGTGGATCTATAGCCGTAAAAGATGATATATGAAAATGACGGCTATGTGGATTCACCCTAGAAAAGGAGTCATAGGGTGTATTTATAGGTTAGAAACCCTAGGAAGGAGATAAGAATCAAAAACCAACCATTTCTGGAATTTTACGGACGGCGATCCGGATCGTGATAACTGAGATCCGGATCGTCATAACAAAACAGCCAATTCCAGAAAAACGAAGGTTCGGGATCCGGATCATGTGACTACGATCCGGATCGTTCATACAGTTCACCAAACATCAACGTTCGGGATCCGGATCAAGAGACTACGATCCGGATTGCGACGATGTATGAACGAACCACCTTCGGGATCCGGATCGAACAACCTGATCCGGATCCTGAACATGTCCCAAGTCCAGTTTTTGATTTTTTATGCAATGAAAGATTCTTCCAAGTGTTTCTACACTACAAGAAGTATTCGGATCACACAAATTCTTTAGTTAAACATACCTGATCCTTTTGAATTCTTCTTTCTTGAGATTGAGTTAAATGATCCAACTTTCTTCACCTTCAATCTTCAAGACTTGAGACTTTCACGAAACTACGCCAACTCAAATTCCGTAACAATCTCCCCCTTTGGCGGTTTCGTGACAAAACATAGATCCACTAAAGAAAATTCAAAAAGATATTTTTGTTGCTATCACCATACAACAAAAATTTACAATGGAGATCCAAAATACAATACATGAGTTAAACTCCTAAAACAGACTCTAGACTTAGACATCTGTACTCTCTGCAAAAAGAAATCATTCTCGACAAAAGAAATCGTTAGATACCTCAAGAATTTTGTATCATTCAAAAACCACAAACAGAGATGAAGTTTAAACTCATTTATACTTACCATGACATTTATATTCAGATATGTAAACAGATCATAGTTAAAAAAACACCAACATATCTTCTTTGCACGTAAAAACCAAATGTCATGAACATGTTTGTGACAAACTTATATATATATATAGATATGTAATAGATCAGAGTTAAGAACCAACATATCTTCTATGCAATCAAAAACCAAGTGTCACAAACTTGTTAGTGAACAACAACTTGTTAGTTATATTACATGCCCAAATAGTTAGCAAATAGTTAGTCGAGGCATGCATTCATACAGACCTCAAGTTGAGATCATACTTACCTTGATATTTCATCATTCATACCATCATTCATTGTTCATTGTTCAAATCATTGTTCTAAACTCGCTCCCCCTTTTTGTCACAAATAAAGCCAAAGATTACAGAAGTGGAGAGAATGGTTAACAGTTTAAGTTCGAGAACTAAAATCTCAAATTAAAAAAAAACTTGCACAACAGTAGGATTTAAACATATGCATAAAAACAGAAATTAGAAGGATACGGATCATTCAGACTCGTCTGAACTGATACAGCCGAGGATTTGGAAAATCTTCTTTATTCGCTTGTTCATTGCTGATTGCTTTTATTTACCTTCTTTATTTCTTCCTTTACCTCAATCAGTTCATTTGATATACGTTCTTGCTCGTTGGAGAGCCTTTGCTGTTCTTTATAGATTGAGGTAACAGAAGCATCATCATCAGAAGTTGATTGTGGTGCTTCTTGTGCCGGAGGTGCTGGTTGAACTGGAGGAGCTGCTGCCGGTGCAGAGGTTGTTGCTTGTTGTCGTTGTTTTCGTTGCCGGTGAAGAGGTATGAAAGGTTCATCTGGCTTCGTCGAAAGAGACTTTACAATTGTCGTGTCATTGATTGTTCCTAGACTGTGCAGATAGGAACTCGCATTTGTGTCAGCTTTAAATTTGCGAAGAATGCGCATGATGATCATTGGAAAAGGTAGTCTCTCTGACGGATGAGCTTGCTCCACATATCGTGCCATCCTTGACCAGATGATGTAGGGAATGTTTAAGTTAGCTCCCATTGCTGCTGCGGGATTTCCGAGTAGATAAAGAAATATCATTCTTTCCCACCGAAGAACCTTTGTGTTCATGTTTGGAAGAATATTGTAACAAACAATAAGATTTAAGATGCGGTACTCTGGTCGTAGTTCTTTCGAGAAAACGGAGTTTCCTGTCGACCGAGTATCTGGAACACAGATTCCATCAACTACCACTCTCCAGGAGAAGGTGTTGAAAACTTGATTCTTCAGGTAGTGAGTGCCATCGGCTCGGGCGTCCATCCCAAGTACTTCACCAATTAGCTGAGGCGTTACTTTGATTCTGACATTCTTGACTAAAGTTTGAAAATCCCGACGCCCGCTTTCCTGATCAACTAGATAGCAGGCATTCTGATAAAACATCCTCACTGAGTGAAGACAATACCCGGTGGTCTCCGGGAAATTGCAAATGGAAGCAAGACCTATCTGGTCAAACAAAGTCCCAAACGTCTGAGAACGCTTCTTTAAGGCTTTTACATCAACATGCCTTTCTCCAATGCATTCTCTGTTTTCAAAATCCTTTATTCTAGCCGAGCTGACAACTTCTTGTGGAGGTGCTTGCTGTGCTGGTTGCTCAATGGAGATTCCTTGTGCACTCCCTCTTTTTCTCGCACCAGTTTTTCTTTTTGTTCCAACTGGACTTGGTTCCATTGGTGCTTTCCCTTTTTCAGCTGCAGTAGGTTTTGAAGCTTCAGCAGTTGCTTTCCCTTTGGAGACAATGGGAGCAGCTTGCTCAATTTCGATGTTATCCCAGTCGATCGACTCTGTCTCTGATTCAGTGTCGGAATCAACCTTAGTCTTCTTTGCTTTCTTAGCCTTCTTAGGCTTGGCAGTATCTCTCGTATGAACCATAGCAGCAAGTAGGAAAACAATCCAAGTGATCACCATTGCTATTGGTTTCTTGAGAAAAGGAATCCTGTGAAAACCAACTCAAGAACACAAAAATTCTTAGTTTTTCAAAAATTGAAAAAATTGTATCCAAAGAATCAATATCAAGTAGAGAGACTAAGAATCAAGTTAGTTTTGCAAAAGGACTTTTAAAGATAGATCAATTGCATGATTTTCGAAAATCCTTATTATATGCCCTAAAACCGAAATTTTAGAAATCGAAGCCTAACAATCCGTTAATCAGGAGAAAACCTAGCATATAATCAAAACTAATCTACCCAGAGTTCTTATTTCAAAAGAAATTTGATCAAAAACCATCCACAAACAAAGTTGATCCAAGAAATTCGTGCGTTTGAGGAGGAAAAGAGAAAAACGGTGAAAAACCGAGATTTTGATCAATAAAACTTACTTGGAATTGAAGAACTTGAGTTTGAAAGCTTCCAAGGAGGATGAAATCTAGAGAGAAGCGCTCTGGAAACTTTTGAACAAAAGATTGGAGTAAAGAAATCAAAAACCCCTTTCGTTCCTTATAAAACCTAGCCGCGATCCGGATCAGTTCATAACTGCGATCCGGATCGGCTACCCGCAGTAAGAAACTGCGTTCGGGATCCGGATCGGCAGATACAATCCGGATCGTCAGCCCGCAGAAGAATTCCTGCGTTCGGGATCCGGATCATCTAGCCCGATCCGGATCGGCCCCAACTTTTTCTTTAGAAAATTTCAGAGAAATTCAAGAAAAACCAGAAAAAGATTGTAAGCACAAAGGTGTATCAACTTTAAACAAAAAGCATCGTTTCACACAACAAGAATTAGATTATGCTAAATCTATCAGTAATATCCAAAAATGAAACGAAAATTTACAAGAATTAAATCCCTTAAAGTTGAACACTTTCAATTACATCTAACTTGATCTTATGAGTAATGCCTTTATCAAATAATCAATTCGGTAAAGAAATGAAATACAAAGATCAATAGATGCTTGAAATCCCAAATATAGTAGATAATATTTCTAGACAATCTGTTGAAGAGAGTGGCTCTTTGAGCATCCTTCATTAAAATCCCACCTTATACCAACCTTGAAATTTGACAGAGTCAAGTATTTCAACATGCATTTTACTTAATCAAAAATTTGAACAACCATGCTTGGTATACATGTGGTAGCTGCACACAGTACTCGGACGACCGAGGTGGTAGCTCTTTCCTCCATGTGGTGGTAGTTTTCACACTCCTCATTGGGATGTAACTCTTTCCACATCTTTTGAGCATATTACATTATCTTTGACTCCCCCTCAATTGGCTATCAATTATTTAAGATATAAAGTATTCAACCAAAAATTGATCTCGATTTCATACTCGACTAAACAGTCAAATAAGATAATGACTATACCAAGAGATCATTGAGAGAGAAATTGACTTTGATCACTTTAGAAGATGATTTAATTAACATAAACGATCATTGCAACAAAGAAATATTATGATGGCAAAAGCATAATAAATTTCTAAATGTGTGAACAGATGCAATTAAAGTCAATTATGATCTATGCTCAATTAATGTCCTATGTACAAACATAGATAAAGAACAAAACAAAAACAAATACAAAACCTATCCTAAGCAAAGATTTCAAAAAGAAGATTATTTCAAGGAAAGCATCCCAATTGCTTTTCGTAAATGAATAAAACGTTTTTGATCCAAAGGTTTTGTTAGAATGTCAGCTAATTGATCCTCAGTTGAAATATATGAAAGTTGAAGAGTATTTGATTCAACTAGCTCTCTAAGAAAATGATATCTAAGTTCAATATGTTTTGTTCTAGAGTGCAACACAGGGTTTTTAGAAATGTTAATTGCACTTCTGTTGTCACAAAGAATTGTTACCGAAGATGCTGAAATGCGGAAGTCACTCAATACGCTTTTCATCCAAATGAGTTGAGTTGAGCAACTTCCAGCTGAAATGTATTCCGCTTCGGCAGTCGAGAGTGCTATGCAATTCTGCTTTTTACTGTGCCATGCAACAAGGCAATGGCCAAGATAGAAGCATGCACCACTCGTGCTTTTCCGATCATCCACTGATCCTGCCCAATCGGCATCTGAGTATCCAACAATGTCCAGACTTGTTCCCATAGGATACCAAATTCCGAAATTAATTGATCCTTTGATGTACCGGATGATCCGTTTCACCGCTTTCAGGTGAACCTCCTTTGGTGCTGATTGATATCTCGCGCAAATCCCAACACTAAAGGATATATCCGGGCGACTAGCCGTGAGGTAAAGTAGACTTCCAATCATACTTCTATACAGTTTCTCGTCTACATTCTCACTATGTGATTCACTTCCAAGTCCCTTGTGGCTAGTTCCCATTGGAGTTGGAAAATCTTTACAATTTTCTAGATCAAACTTTTTGACCAACTCCAGTGCATACTTGGATTGACTCAAGTGAATACCTTCATCATTTTGTTTAATTTGCAATCCAAGAAAATAAGACAGTTCGCCCATCATGGACATCTCAAATTCGCTTTCCATGGTCTCCGCGAATTTAGAAGCATCATTATCTTTTGTTGCACCAAATACAATGTCATCGACATAGATTTGTGCTACAATGAAATTATTTTGATAATGCTTCACAAAGAGAGTCCTGTCAGCTCCCCCTCGAGTATAGCCCTTCTCCAAAAGGTGCTTTGTTAACCTTTCGTACCATGCTCGCGGTGCTTGTTTCAGACCGTAAAGAGCCTTTTTCAAACGAAAAACATGGTTAGGTTGTTTATGATCTACAAAACCTTTCGGTTGAGCTACATAAACTTCCTCATTTAAAAACCCATTTAGAAATGCGCTCTTGACGTCCATTTGAAATAATTTGATTTTAAAATGACAAGCAATAGCAAACAATATACGAATGGACTCGAGTCTAGCTACAGGGGCGAAAGTTTCGTCAAAGTCTATACCTTCTACTTGAGAGTAGCCTTGAGCAACTAGTCGTGCCTTGTTCCTGATGATAGTACCATCTTCATCTTTCTTGTTCTTGAAGATCCATTTGGTACCTATCACATTATGTTGCTTTGGGAGGCTTCGTTAATTCCCAGACTTTGTTTCGCTCAAATTGATGGAGCTCTTTCTGCATTGCTTTAATCCAGTAGTCATCCTGAAGAGCTTCATCTATTGTCTTTGGTTCGATTAAAGATACGTAGCAAGCAAATCCGCAAACCAACTGCCTTCGAGTTCTAACTCCTTCTTGTGGATCTCCAATGATGTTCGATTCCGGATGATCCTTGGAGATTCGTAGCGTTTGTTGAAACGGAGTACTCGGAGGTACACGAGATGATTCCTGCACATCAGATAAACTAGAAGAACCATTAGATGCATCATTAATATTGGAAGTGTTATTATGAGAAGATGCACTAGCAGGAGAATCATCATCTAGAGAGATATCGAGGGTAGATTTTTCAGATTCAAAATGAGAAGCTTCATCTACTTTAACATTTATAGATTCTACAATCGTCTTAGATTCAATGTTAAATACTCGATATGCTCTGCTATTCGTAGAATAACCCAAAAGATCCCTTCATCACTTCGAGAGTCGAACTTTCCAAGATTTTCACGGTCACGTAAGATGTAACATCGACTCCCGAAGATACGAAAGTACTTGATATCCGGTTTTCTACTAAACCACAGCTCATATGGTGTATTCAAGGTTCCTGGGCGCAAATACACTCTGTTAATGACATAGACAGCGGTGTTCACAGCTTCAGCCCAAAAATGTAGCGGTAATTTCCGGCTATGAAGCATCACACGCGCCATCTCTTGAACAACCCTGTTTTTGCGCTCAACAACACCATTCTGCTGAGGTGTATAGGGTGCCGAGAATTCATGCTTAATGCCATTTGAAGTACAGAAGTCAATGAATTTTGAATTTATGAATTCTCCACCCCTATCACTTCTAACACGAATGATCTTTTCATTCTTTTCAATCATAATACGATGGCAAATCTCATGAAAAGAGTCAAACGTATCAGCTTTCTCTCTCAAAAATGCTACCCAAGAAAACCGAGAGAAATCATCAACCAATAAAAAGATGTACCATTTACCTCCCAAAGATGGTTGACGGGTCGGCCCCATTAAGTCCATGTGCAAAAGTTCCAAGGGCCGTTTTGTACCAACGTGGTTCAAGTTCTTGTGTGCAGTCCTAGACTGTTTTCCCTTTTGGCAACCACCACACACAACGTTTTGTTTAAATAAAAGCTTTGGAATCCCCTTGACCACGTCCTTGTTTGAAATTCTAGTAAGTTCCTTAAAATTTAAGTGACCTAGCCTTTCGTGCCAAAGAGTTTCATTATTCAAAACGGCTAAGTTACAATTTTCAGAAAATTTGTTAGGAACAACATAACAATTGTTTTCAGATCTAACCCCTTTTAAAAAGAAGACTTGGTCCTTATCAGTTACAACACATTCAACAGAAGAAAAGTTAACTGAAAAACCATTGTCGCAAAGTTGACTTATGCTTATGAGGTTAGTCTTAAGGCCATCAACAAATAACACATTATTTAGAACCGGGCCATCTGGAATAGCTACTGTTCCCTTTCCAATAATTTTGGAAGAACGACCGTCTCCGAAAACAACGCGTCCTCCGGAGATTTTCTCAAGATTTTGAAAACTATTTTTGTCACCGGTCATGTGACGGGAACACCCGCTATCCAGATACCAAGACGAGCTATCATATGCATGCAAGGAAATATTGGAAACAAGACAAGGGAAAATTTCACCATTGCGCACCCAAACCTTTTTGGAATGCGTCAGTAATGGTCGTGAAGTTTTGTGCCTAGGTGAAAGCGTCTTGTTAAAACGATCGTTGCTCCTTGATGAAGTCGTCTTGCGCGGTGAACTACCAAGTCTCTTTTCATTTGAAAAGTTTTGCTTTGATTTCCGGAAAGGAGCCTTTTTGGTAGTTGATGCAAGAGGTGCTTGAGATGAGCGTTCGACTCCCGTCTTGCAATATCTTCTTATGTGCCCTGAAACACCACAACGAAAACATACCTTAGATCTTGACGATCCCAAAGAGGATGAAGTAGGTTTGTTGTCGTTGTTTGTCTTGAATTCCGGTGTCGGAGGAGGAGATACCGACTGAGGCACAAAAACTGTCTCACTCGAACTTGGACTGTTTCCAGTTTGAGTGTATCCGAGGCCGAACCTATTTGATTGACCAAGACCAAGAAGTCTATCCAACTTACTCCTTCCTGAAGAGAATCGCTGTAAGTCATTCTTGAGTTGGAAAATGGTCTTTGTCATTTCCAGGTTATCCTGTCGAGCCTCGTTGTAGAGCTTTGAAAAGTGATTCGCGTTATCCACCAGATTTGTATGTTCCTTTTCAAGTTGCTCATTGGACTCTTGAAGGGAAGCATTCTCTTTTATCAGGTTTTCCCTTTCCACTTCAAGAGCGTTTGAGAGAGAAGTCGCTCTTTTTGCTTCTTCTTCGAGATCATGCAATCTCCCTCTCAAACTCTTGTTTTGCTTAGCCACTTTCTTTGAGTCCCTCAAAAGTCTGTGGTAGGCTAGAGCAAACTCTTCACCTTCCGAATCATCCGATTCATTGTCCATTGCATTCTTTTCAACAGTGGAGTTGGACAATGATTCAGACGTACTTGCCATAAAGCACATGAATGGTGAAGATGTGGACGCGTGGAATGCCGTGGAGCTCTTTTCTTCATCACTTGAAGACGACTCATTTGACGTTGAGTTGTCATCCCAAGTGACGACGTGCATCGCCTTCTTCTTTGCCGGATACTTGTTAGGACACTCCGTTGCAATGTGGCCGTAGCCTCGACATTTGAAGCATTGCAGTTGTCCTTCTGAACTTTTCTTATCCTTTGAGAAGTTCTCCTGCTTTCTTGACTTGTGACTTGGAGTACCCTTGCCTTTGTTCGACTTTCCGAAGGATGGAGATTTGCTTGAATTACCCCTTCGAAAGTTGCGGCGAAACTTCCTTGTCAAGAGAGCGAGCTGCTTCTCAAATTCCTCCATAGAAAGGTTCTCGTCATCGTCCGAGGAGGATGTATCCGCGTCTTCTTCCTTAGTTATTTTCAACGCATAACCTGAAGACTTAGAAGTGGATGCTTTTCCAGAAGAATTGTTAGTATTAAAAGTCATTTCATAAGTTTGTAATGAACCAACTAATTCTTCTACACGTATTTCGTCCGGGTGTTTAATAGTTTCAATGGCAGTAACCTTTGGGCGAAATCGTTCAGGAAGAGTTCTTAAGATTTTTCTTACAATCTTAAATTCTGGAATCTTCTCTCCCAGATTAGCACATGAGTTTACGATGTCTTGCAATCGTGTATAGTAGTCCGTGAAAGATTCATTTTCTGCCATCAAAATAGAGTCAAACTTGCTCGTAAGCATCTGCAGTTTCTGAATCTTCACGAGGTTAGTTCCCTCATGTGTAACCTGGAGAACATCCCAGATTTCTTTCGCAGTCTCACATGCCGAGACGCGAGAGAATTCAGTTTGAGATAAGGCATTAAAAATAGCATTAATTCCCTTGCCATTGTAAGAAGATAACTCAAACTCTTCCTTGGTCCATTTCGACCTAGGTTTTAAGGTGTGAACATCAGAGATAAGTTCAGTTGGATTAGTCCATCCTGATTCAATTGAATGCCACACCCTTTCGTCGATGGAAGATAAAAAGGCTTTCATCCGTACTTTCCAGTACGCATAATTTGTTCCATCAAAGAAAGGGGGTCGATTGATGTTTCCACCTTCAACCATTGTTCACAACCCTATTCCCTCTCTGATACCACTTGTTGGGTCGTATATAATACGGATCTAAATAGGGGAAGAAACACCTAGAGGGGGGTGAATAGGTGTAAACGTATAAACACTCCAAAAATCGTTGCGATAAAACCCAATGCGGAAAATAAAATAACACGCAAGATTTTTACGTGGAAAACTCCATCACCGGAGTAAAAAACCACGGGACCGATAACACGGCAGAAATTCACTAGAATTAAAACACGTACAAGGTGATTTACCGTACACACTTACGACTCAACCTTTTCCATACGCTCCTAGAGGATCTTCTCCGCTCGCTCCAGACGCTTCTCGAATCCACGATCTGCGCCCAACGCCAAATCCACGGCGTCCAACGTCGAATCCACGACGTCCGACCGAATCCACGGTCTTCACCCAATAGCACCGTTCGAATCCACGAACGTGCCTCGCTCCGAATCCACGAGAGCGATTGAACCTTGAATCCACAAGGACACGCGAATCCACGCGCCGATTTTTGGGGTAAATCGTTGTTTTTGGGTGGTGATGATCCGCCGAATACTTAGATCAAAGATAGATCGGAAATACCATCTAAGTATTCATTAGTTTGATTCAACTCAAGATGTGAGTATGAAAACCAAGAATCAAACTAATCAATATAGATGAAGAAACATAGAGTATTCTCTAATGATTTCCTTTCTTCTCTATATGTGGATCTATAGCCGTAAAAGATGATATATGAAAATGACGGCTATGTGGATTCACCCTAGAAAAGGAGTCATAGGGTGTATTTATAGGTTAGAAACCCTAGGAAGGAGATAAGAATCAAAAACCAACCATTTCTGGAATTTTACGGACGGCGATCCGGATCGTGATAACTGAGATCCGGATCGTCATAACAAAACAGCCAATTCCAGAAAAACGAAGGTTCGGGATCCGGATCATGTGACTACGATCCGGATCGTTCATACAGTTCACCAAACATCAACGTTCGGGATCCGGATCAAGAGACTACGATCCGGATTGCGACGATGTATGAACGAACCACCTTCGGGATCCGGATCGAACAACCTGATCCGGATCCTGAACATGTCCCAAGTCCAGTTTTTGATTTTTTATGCAATGAAAGATTCTTCCAAGTGTTTCTACACTACAAGAAGTATTCGGATCACACAAATTCTTTAGTTAAACATACCTGATCCTTTTGAATTCTTCTTTCTTGAGATTGAGTTAAATGATCCAACTTTCTTCACCTTCAATCTTCAAGACTTGAGACTTTCACGAAACTACGCCAACTCAAATTCCGTAACACATGCAACATGTGACAGTGGTGCTAGGTCAAGTTCCAAGATAAATAATAAACAACAGCTTGTAGGGAGCAAGATAATAATAATCAACAGCTTAGGGGAGAAAAATAATCACAGGATCATCTAACTATAACAGGAACATCAATTCACACCTTCTAGCATGCTGGACATCAAACATTAAAATATGCAAGTCCCTAAAGTTAGAATTAGTCCACAGTCCGCTGATCTTGAAAAGAGGTCACCCACCTGATGCGCTGATCAGTCCAGGTCCTACAGCTGATAATACCAGGAAAACTGCAACTCCAAATCTAACAGGTCCAGCACAGTCCAACAGCCCCTGGGTACAACACAAGGTTACTAAAACGCTTAACTCCCAAAATCTGCCAAGAGAAACCATGCTGAAAATTCAGCCGCAGAGATGCCAATAATTCACCTGCAGAAAGTGCTCGATAAATTCCAGATAAAATACCCCGGTGTTCTACGCGTCGATAGCTTCGAAACAAGTACCTGCACGTCCAAAACGGAGTCCTCTACGCTGAGATAAAAATCCGGCAAGGGAAGCACCCCAAACCAAACTGTACGAAATTCCTGTAACAACAAACCGCAGAAAAAGGAGATTCTCACCTTCGTGCAAAATCCAGAAAAATCTGAGAAAAATCCAGGAGATTCCTTGCGAAGAGTAGATGAATTTTGCCTTTTGAATCGTCTTGATCCGATGCCTGTGCGCAAAGCTACAGCAAGAACACCGCAGTGCTGTCAAAATATCCGCGAAGAAAAAGGGGTCAAAAGGGAGCTCGGAAAACTCTAAGATCATCACGGAAATCGAGGTAGCTCAAAACACAGGAGTTGAAGTCCTACCTGTCTAGAGTCCGATGGCATGAAAATCGTCGAAAAAGGAGGTCGGGGTGAGTCGGGAGAGCCCAAACACTGCAGAGGGACGAAGCGGGTCGAAGATGAACAAGCGTCGCGCCGCTCCGAAAAATAGTTAGCCTCGGGATGCGTGCCTCCGAAAATCCTCAAATTCCTCCAAAGGGTAAAGCTCGGTGTGGGGAAGAACTCCTCTGAAGGCTTCACAAGGAAAAGAAGAGAAAAAAAGGCTAAAAAGAAGCCCAAGAAGCCTATTTATAGGCAAGGCCCAAGCTGAAGTGGGCCGGGTTTCCGGGCGCAAGATCCGGGCGCCTTGCGCCCGGAAATCCGGTCGGACAGACCCCGTCCGACGTGCCCGAAACTCCCACGTGACCCCACGTCACCCCGCAACAGGGAACAGCGGTGCCGACGACCCGCAGAGCGCCACGTGTCCGTCCCGCGGTCAGCGGGGTAGGTACGGACCACCAACCGCGCGCTGACGCGTGGCGCACTCGAGTACGGCCACCGCTCGCGTTGCGACGCGTGGCGCACTCGAGTGCGGCCGACAGCCGCGTCAGCGCCCCCCTGTGCGCCCTCTGTCCCGAGGCGGGTCCCCATGCATCGCGTGCGCCGCGCGAACTGAGCCCGCCACTTAGCTGCCGCCACGTGTCCCTGCGCCGGGTCTATGCACCCGCGCGGGGAACTCTGTGGACCGAGCCCCCAGCGCCCGCCAATCGGAGACCGACACGTGGTCCCGCCCAGGATTCCTGCACCGGCGCTCAAACAGTGCACCCGCCGGTCAAACTCAGTGAACCGCGCATCACAGGCCAGCAAATCCCCGCCTGCCACGTGTCCTGCGCCGGGCTCATGCACCCGGCCGCGCCGCTCCGTGGACCGAACGTCGCGAACCGGCCAATTACAGGCCGCCACGTGGCAGCCGGCGGTCCACCAACACCCCCGTGCACCAAAAAGTTCCGAAAACTTCCGGAAGCCCGTTTTTGATCATCCGGATTCCAAATTTAACAAGCAAATAGCCGTTTTCAAGCGTTTTTCCGTGCTGAATCCAATTCCAACCTCTGTTTGGCCTAAATCCTTATAAAAATTTCGGCAAATGCAGCCGAAAGCCAACACAGTAAAAGATAACACCCTGGGTCCATCTGTGGCATCCCCTTGATGCACCATGGACCAGATACACCAACACTAGGTGTTGTAAACAGTGGATTCACCAGGAAAGCTGCACGGGGTTTAGGGTCTCTACATCCTCCCCCACTAAAAGGAAGTTTCGTCCCCGAAACAAAGAAAGAACAACAGACGTACCTCAACCGGAAGTCTCGAACAGGAAAGGGTATGAATCCCGCATCACCGTCTCCAGCTCCCAAGTAGCCTCTCGCTCCTCGTGATTGTTCCACAGGATCTTCACATACGGAATGGCCCGGTTGCGCAATTCCCTCTCCTCACGAGCAAGAATTCGCAACGGGCGCTCCTCATAACCAAGATCCTCGCCAATCTCCAAGGAAGTGAAGTCGATCACGTGCGAAGGGTCGAAAACATATCTCCTCAAAGCCGAGACGTGGAAGACGTCATGAACTCCGGCCAGGCGTGGTGGAAGGGCAACCCTATAAGCCACTGGGCCAATCCTCTCCAGTACCTCGAAGGGTCCAATGAAGCGGGGACTGAGCTTCCCCCGAACTCCGAATCTCCTGACCCCCTTCGAAGGCGAGACCTTCAAAAAGACATGATCCCCAATCTGAAACTCTAGGTCTCGCCGTCGAGTATCAGCGTAGCTCCTCTGACGACTCTGGGCTATCTCGAGGTGTCGGCGAACTGATCGGACCTTCTCCTCTGCCTCCAACAATAATTCCGGTCCCAAAGTCCTCCTCTCACCCGCATCACTCCAATGCAGGGGCGACCGGCACTTGCGTCCATACAACGCCTCAAACGGAGCCATCTGAATGCTCGCTTGATAGCTATTGTTGTACGCAAACTCAACCAGTGCTAAGTGCCGATACTACCCTCCTCCAAAATCCATCACGCACGCTCTCAACATGTCCTCGAGAGTCTGTATGGTGCGCTCCGACTGTCCATCGGTCTGTGGGTGGAAAGCGGTGCTAAATCTGAGCTGGGTCCCCAAGGCTGAATGTAGACTCCCCCAGAAACGTGATACAAACCTCGGGTCCCTGTCTGATACGATCGAGGCGGGTATACCGTGCAGCCTCACTATCTCATCCAAATACAACTGTGCCAGACGATCCAACGACCAAGTCATCTGTACAGGCAAGAAGTGTGCAGACTTGGTGAGTCTATCAACGATAACCCATATAGCATCGGCCCCACTCTGCGCCCTCGGCAGTCCCGTGACGAAGTCCATGGTGATGTGGTCCCACTTCCACTCGGGAATTGGAAGACTCTGTAACTTGCCAGCAGGAACATGGTGCTCCGCCTTCACTTGCTGACAAGTTAAACAATGAGCCACAAATCTTCCAATATCCCGCTTCATTCCAGGCCACCAAAAATGTGCCTTGAGGTCCTTATACATCTTAGTACCACCTGGATGAATGGTATAAGGTGTATAATGGGCCTCCCTCAAAATCTGATCTCTGAGCTCAGTGTCCAAAGGCACACATACTCGGTCCCTGTACCGCAGTACTCCCGAGCTATCCACTGCAAAATCCCCTATCTGATCGGCCAGAATCTGCGATCTAATCCTCGTCAAGTGGGGGTCCTCACTCTGTGTCTCTCTAATCCTGTCCAACAGAGTGGGCTGCAAGACCATGGACATGAGTCTAGCAGAGACCCCAGGGGATACTACCTCTATCTGCAGGCGTCTCAACTGCTCTACAAGCGGTGGCTGCTGTGTAATCAACATGCTCAAGCTCTGTGCTGACCTCCTACTCAAAGCATCTGCTACTACATTGGCCTTGCCGGGATGATAAAGGATGCTCACATCATAGTCCTTTAATAACTCCAACCACCGGCGTTGCCTCAAATTCAGTTCCTTTTGAGTAAACAAGTACTTTAAACTCTTATGATCTGTGTAAATTTCGCAGTGCTCCCCGTAGAGGTAATGCCGCCACAACTTCAGCGCGAATACCACGGCTGCAAGCTCCAAATCATGAGTAGGGTAATTCTTCTCATAATCCTTTAACTGCCGTGAAGCATAAGCAATTACCCTACCATGCTGCATCAAAACACATCGCAAGCCGCTGTGAGAGGCGTCACTATAAATCACGAATCCATCGCCCATCACTGGTAGTGCTAGAACTGGTGCCGAGATCAATCTCCTCTTGAGCTCCTCAAAACTCTCTTGGCACCGCTCAGTCCACACAAACTTAATCCCCTTCCTGGTCAAACTGGTAAGGGGAGTAGAGAGCTTCGCAAAGCCCTCTACAAACCGACGGTAATAACCTGCTAATCCAAGAAAGCTACGGACCTCAGTAACCGTCGTCGGTCTAGGCCAATCCCGAACTGCATCAATCTTCGTCGGGTCCACTGCCACTCCTGCGGCTGATACAATGTGGCCTAGAAATGCAACCTCCCGAAGCCAAAATTCGCACTTTTTTAACTTGGCATACAGCTCCTTCTCTCGCAGAAGCTGCAGCACTATCCTCAAGTGCTCCTCATGCTCTATATCACTTCGGGAGTAAATCAGGATGTCGTCAATGAACACAACGACAAACCGGTCCAAGTACGGCTGAAATACCCGGTTCATTAAATCCATAAATGCGGCAGGGGCATTAGTTAGACCAAAAGGCATAACAGTAAACTCATAATGCCCATACCGGGATCTAAAAGCCGTCTTGGAGATGTCCTCGGCCCTCACCCTCAACTGGTGGTAACCTGACTGGAGATCAATCTTGGAGAACACAGACGCTCCCTGTAACTGATCAAACAGATCATCAATCCGTGGAAGGGGGTACTTGTTCCGGATAGTCACTTTATTCAGCTCTCTGTAGTCGACACATAATCGAAGCGACCCATCCTTCTTCTTCACAAATAAAACAGGCGCTCCCCACGGAGATACACTGGGCCTCACAAAGCCCACATCCATCAAGTCCTGCAACTGGGCCTTCAGCTCTCTCAGCTCGACAGGTGCCATCCTATAGGGTGCCTTCGAGATAGGTGCGGTTCATGGAACCACATCAATCACAAACTCAATCTCCCTCTCCGGCGGCATGGTCGACAACTCTGAGGGAAACACATCTGGGAACTCGCGGACAATAGGAATATCCTCGAGTCCCAGTGCCGCCGTAGGCACCTCCACAACCGTCGCCAGGAAGGCGGTACAACCCCTACTCATCATCCGCCGGGCTCTCGCCGAAGAAATAGTCATGGCAAATAAGGTACTCTGGCAGCCTCTGAAAACGAACTCCTCCTGTCCCGGCTCGCGGAGGGTCACCGTCCTCTCTCTGCAGTCAATGGTGGCGAAATACCGAGCTAACCAATCCATGCCAAGTACCACGTCGAAATCCTGGAGCTGCCGCAAGACGAGCAAGTCTGCCGGCAGGACCCAGGGTCCCAACTGTACCGGGCAATCCCTACAACACTCCTCGACATGCAAGACATGGTCTGGAATCTGAACCTCTAATGCATGCGATAATGAAACTACCTCTATACCATGTAGGGATGCAAATGCTCTAGTAATAAATGAATGCGATGCACCGGTATCAAAAAGAGCATGAGTACGAACTGCAGAAATCAAAATAGTACCTGCGACGACATGATCGGCTGCTGAAGCATCCTCAACCTGGGCGGCATAGACTCGCCCGCTCTGCGCCGGGGGACGTCGCTCTGACTGTCGCGAAGAGGAAGAAGCCTGATCAGGCCTACCATAGGCCACAGAAGGCCCTGCTGTCATGTGAGGAGCAGAAGGTGCTGAGGCCGCGGAAGGAGCTGGAGGACCTGCCCTGGGGCATGAACTCTGAATGTGACCGGCCTGTCCACAACGGAAACAACGGCCGTGTCTCTGCTGACAATGCATCGGTAAGTGCGGCCCTCCACAAAAGACACATCGCTCCTGACGGGGCTGCCGCGAAGTCTGCTGCTGCTGAGATGACTGCTGAGGTCGAGGCGGACGACGCGGCTGCGAAGACTGATGAGATGATCCAGGTCTCTGGCGCCCCTGGCGTCCACGACCCTGAGGATGGAATCGTGGGGGTCTCGGGGGTCCCTGCCTACTCGACTGCCCCTCATCCACCGGCGCCGGGCGCTTCGCCCCAGGAGTCCCTACGGGGGCTGGAGCCACCTCATCCATAACTACCTCTCCAGACTCAACATATAACGCCTGCTCCATCGAGGCCTCTAATGTCTGCAATCTGCGGGAGCGAACAAGCTGATAAATGTCCCGGCGCAGCCCCCGCTCAAACATGTAAACCTGGTGAGCCTCATCCCTGGCCACGTGAGGCATACTAGCCAACAGCTGATTGAAGTTAGCTATGTACACATGCACGGGCCTATCTCCCTGGCGGAGATTCCTCAGCTGCTCCTCCAGTCTCTGACGTACACTCTCAGGAAAGAAGGCCCCCAGAAGAAGTCTGCGGAACTCCGCCCAAGGAAGAATCTGCGTCCCAGACGGACCAGCAGGCCGCACACGCCGCCACCAAGCCTCGGCGTTGCCCTCCAGATAATGCGCTGCCAAGAAGACCCGAAACCGATCGTCGACGAATAAACTCTCAAAGTGACGCTCCAAGGCCGTAACCCAAGTCTCGGCCTCCCATGGCTCAGCACCCAGACCAGAGAAACGGGGTGGATCGAACCGACGGAACCTCATCAAGAGATCGACCGCTGCCTGCTGCTCAGAAGAAGTAAAAGGGCCCGACGACTCAGACGGTGGTCTGCAGGAAACCGGCTCGACAGGAACAGCTGGTGCTGACGGAACCACAGGGGGCGCTGCCGCTAGCGAAGAGGGCACAGGCGAACTCTCAGGGGGTGCTACCACAGGCTGCGACCTCTGCTCTAACATAAGCATCATCCGACCCAAGGCCTCCTCCTGGCGTCGGGAAGCCTCCTCCTGGCGTCGGGAAGTCTCCTCCTGGCGCTGAACAGCCTCAGACATCTGTGCCAACTGGGCACGAAGCTCCAAAACCTCTCTCTGCTGTCCCTGCCCCGAGTCCTCCGGCTCGGGCTCAGAGGAAGAAGGCCGCGAACGCGTCGACATCGTGCGTCGCGGAGGCATCACCCGCCTGAGGGAAGAAGAGAAACAGTCAGAACCCCAAACAAAACACGACCCAATCTAGCGAAAGCCAAAGGGCATGTCCCCCTTCCCATAGTACTATGTTGTCTGCAGCCAACATAGTTGCCACCGAAGGAAGACACGTCGATCACTCATCCCATCCACTGGGAGAGTTAGGAACCCAATCAAGACTCTCGCTAAAAGATTATGGCTCTCACGTAAGTCATCCTAGGGTCCAACCACAAGCCTAGGGTTTCTAAGTCCGCAATGACCTATATCCTAGGCTCTGATACCACTCTAATCTGTCACGCCCCGGGTCGGAACTGCGACCCGGGCTCGCCAACAGATCCGCCGCCCATACGGGAAGCCCCGTATAGACGTAGCGACTAACCTGCAAAAGAGATCTACACTAAACAGATATCAGAGCTGAAAGTAAAAGCTGGATAAAATAAATACAACTCTAACAAAATATACAACCAGAGTCCTCACCAAAATACAAATATCTCTCAAAATAAGAAGAGTACAACTCAATCCTCACTACAAGGTCACTCGACAAGAACTCTCAAAAAGTAGGGAGGTACATCTACTCTCAAGCGACAACTGGTAGGGATCTATCTCGCGACTCCCTTACCTCGATCAGTCGGGTCAGCAACAGGTGCGGCAGGAACTGGAGCAGAAGAAGAAGTCCCTGGTGAAAAACACCACGACGGGTGTGAGAACTACGTCCCAAGTAGTTCTCAGTGGGTGCCGCCAACAAGCCCGACGGTCTGCCCACTAAGTCCACTAGAGGCAAAAAGTAACAATGCAGTGCGGAAAGGGAAAAGCTGGTAAAGTAATCTCTACAGCTACTATGCCTCTATCTAGATGCTCAAAAGTGGGACAGAAAGAACATGATGCTACAACTAGCTCTCGACTCGAATCACCCAATCTCAACTGACTGCCGCATAGGGTCCAGTCAAACCTGCGCCTACCTACTGCCGTCACGTCCCGGGGGACCGGACTTACGTAGGGCGTCCGTGACCGCCACTAACTGGCCCAGCCAGAGGGACTGTGTCCGTGACTGCCACTAACTGGCCCAGCCAGAGGGAACACTGCGTCGACAAGTCGCGATAGAAGAACAGGCCCAACTCCGGAGTGGCTCTCGAGGGGAGCGACCCCACCGAGGAAAGTATCCGCGCATCTCTGTCGAGCTCAAATGTGGCTCATGCAGGCTATAATCCAAATCCTCGATCAACAAGATCGACTGAAACCAAAGGAACACTGTCTCACACACAGGCTGGAAAACTGCACAGCCGAGACTCACTGTCACTCAAAATAGCTCTCAAGATCTCAAATCTACAACCCAAGTCACTTTCCCAAGGAAACCTGGTCTACAGACTGCTAACAACTCCAGTCGGTCCCCAGACACGAGTGTAAAAGCATCCCACAATAATCCGACCTCTTGACCCACTACTTGGGCGAGGAGAACTCTAAGTCCAGAGTGATATACAGAAAAGTGATGTGGGAATGTCTAGAGCAATAAAACCTAGCCCAAGTTGAGGTTTTCTACAGTCTGGCTGAACATGCAACATGTGACAGTGGTGCTAGGTCAAGTTCCAAGATAAATAATAAACAACAGCTTGTAGGGAGCAAGATAATAATAATCAACAGCTTAGGGGAGAAAAATAATCACAGGATCATCTAACTATAACAGGAACATCAATTCACACCTTCTAGCATGCTGGACATCAAACATTAAAATATGCAAGTCCCTAAAGTTAGAATTAGTCCACAGTCCGCTGATCTTGAAAAGAGGTCACCCACCTGATGCGCTGATCAGTCCAGGTCCTACAGCTGATAATACCAGGAAAACTGCAACTCCAAATCTAACAGGTCCAGCACAGTCCAACAGCCCCTGGGTACAACACAAGGTTACTAAAACGCTTAACTCCCAAAATCTGCCAAGAGATACCATGCTGAAAATTCAGCCGCAGAGATGCCAATAATTCACCTGCAGAAAGTGCTCGATAAATTCCAGATAAAATACCCCGGTGTTCTACGCGTTGATAGCTTCGAAACAAGTACCTGCACGTCCAAAACGGAGTCCTCTACGCTGAGATAAAAATCCGGCAAGGGAAGCACCCCAAACCAAACTGTACCAAATTCCTGTAACAACAAACCGCAGAAAAAGGAGATTCTCACCTTCGTGCAAAATCCAGAAAAATCTGAGAAAAATCCAGGAGATTCCTTGCGAAGAGTAGATGAATTTTGCCCTTTGAATCGTCTTGATCCGATGCCTGTGCGCAAAGCTACAGCAAGAACACCGCAGTGCTGTCCAAATATCCGCGAAGAAAAAGGGGTCAAAAGGGAGCTCGGAAAACTCTAAGATCATCACGGAAATCGAGGTAGCTCAAAACACAGGAGTTGAAGTCCTACCTGTCTAGAGTCCGATGGCGCAAAAATCGTCGAAAAAGGAGGTCGGGGTGAGTCGGGAGAGCCCAAACACTGCAGAGGGACGAAGCGGGTCGAAGATGAACAAGCGTCGCGCCGCTCCGAAAAATAGTTAGCCTCGGGATGCGTGCCTCCGAAAATCCTCAAATTCCTCCAAAGGGTAAAGCTCGGTGTGGGGAAGAACTCCTCTGAAGGCTTCACAGGGAAAAGAAGAGAAAAAAAGGCTAAAAAGAAGCCCAAGAAGCCTATTTATAGGCAAGGCCCAAGCTGAAGTGGGCCGGGTTTCCGGGCGCAAGATCCGGGCGCCTTGCGCCCGGAAATCCGGTCGGATAGACCCCGTCCGACGCGCCCGAAACTCCCAGGTGACGCCACGTCACCCCGCAACAGGGAACAGCGGTGCCGACGACCCACAGAGCGCCACGTGTCCGTCCCGCGGTCAGCGGGGTAGGTACGGACCACCAACCGCGCGCTGACGCGTGGCGCACTCGAGTACGGCCACCGCTCGCGTTGCGATGCGTGGCGCACTCGAGTGCGGCCGACAGCCGCGTCAGCGCCCCCCTGTGCGCCCTCTGTCCCGAGGCGGGTCCCCACGCATCGCGTGCGCCGCGCGAACTGAGCCCGCCACTCAGCTGCCGCCACGTGTCCCTGCGCCGGGTCTATGCACCCGCGCGGGGAGCTCCGTGGACCGAGCCCCCAGCGCTCGCCAATCGGAGACCGACACGTGGTCCCGCCCAGGATTCCTGCACCGGCGCTCAAACAGTGCACCCGCCGGTCAAACTCAGTGAACCGCGCATCACAGGCCAGCAAATCCCCGCCTGCCACGTGTCCTGCGCCGGGCTCATGCACCCGGCCGCGCCGCTCCGTGGACCGAACGTCGCGAACCGGCCAATTACAGGCCGCCACGTGGCAGCCGGCGGTCCACCAACACCCCCGTGCACCAAAAAGTTCCGAAAACTTCCGGAAGCCCGTTTTTGGTCATCCGGACTCCAAATTTAACAAGCAAATAGCCGTTTTCAAGCATTTTTCCGTGCTGAATCCAATTCCAACCTCTGTTTGGCCTAAATCCTTATAAAAATTTCGGCAAATGCAGCCGAAAGCCAACACAGTAAAAGATAACACCCTGGGTCCATCTGTGGCATCCCCTTGATGCACCATGGACCAGATACACCAACACTAGGTGTTGTAAACAGTTGATTCACCAGGAAAGCTGCACGGGGTTTAGGGTCTCTACAACTCTAGTTTCGAGGATGAAACTTTCGTTTAGTGGGGGAGGATGTGATGACCTGGATCTCCGCAGAGCTGTTGCAGTGCGTTGGGGTGGCCATCGGAGGCCTACGCGGTGTGCCGGAGGTGTTTAGGGCACAATTGGACACAAGTTTTGGACTCCAGGCTCAAATGGATCACATGGGTGATCGGTTGACCCTGTCGGGTCTCTGGAAGTGTTTTCGCGCGAAACGGATATTAAGATTGGGCTCGGCGCAAAATTTGGACCAAGAATACCTTTCCAGGGGCATTTGGCAATTTTTAGAGTGGGAATTTGGCAAAGCGGACGTCAAATTCGGATTCAGCGCGCGAAAACAGTCAAGATGGACTATCTACTGGATTTTTTTGAGCTTCGGGTACTGTTCACGGCCGGAACAGTAACTCCGGCGATCGCCGGCGGCGGCGGCGGCGGCGGGCAGCGTCGGCGGGCGGCGGCGCGGCCTCGGGCAGGCGGAACGGCGGCGGCACAGGGCGCGGGCAGCGCGCGGGCGCGCGGGCAGGCGCGCGGTCCACGCGGCCGTCGTGCACCAAGGCGGGGACACGTGGCATCACTCCATAGGCCGGCTCACAGCTCCCGGTCTACGGAGCATGATGGTTGGGTATTGGTTCACGGTGCACCGGAGTGGACACGTGGCAGGTTACCATTGGTTCGGCTTACGGAGGCTCGTGCACCGGGTGCAGCGGTCAGTGGCAGGGACACGTGGCGGTTCCCTATTGGCAGGTAAACTGTGCGGGCAGGAGGGGCAGCTGGCGCGGGCAGGCGCGCAGGCGCGACGGTACTGTTGACCGGGGACACGTGTCGACTCCCGGGGTTGGCCGCGCGGCGCAGCAGGAGTGGAGGTTTTGGCTGTCGCCTGTTCGGGCGACACGTGGCGGGCTCTGAGGCGGGTCGGACGGACAGCGGATCCCGTCCGACGGCGCGCCATGGGCCGGGCCGCACTGTGCGCGCCCGAAAGTCTTGGGCCGGGCCGCACTGTGCACGCCCGAAAACTTCCGGGCGCCCGAAAGTTGGGACCCGGATGGTATTTTTCTAATTGTTTGGGAGGCCTATTTAAACAGCCCGAGCTCCATTCTTCTCACTTTTTCCACCATTTCCGAGCCTCCTCTCACCAAGGTGTCTTCAGCAAAGTTGTTCCCCATCGAGTTCTACATCTTCTGGAGGATTTCCAAGATTTGTGGTGGCACACACTCCGAGGTTTGGATTTTACGGCGCGGCGCGACGCTCGTTCCCTTGTGATTCCCTTCGTCGCATTTCAGTGCACGGACTCTCCCGAGCTACCCCGGCAGTATTTTTCAGCGATTCTTGCGCCATCGTCTTTACGACAGGTAGGGCTACGTTTTCCATGTTTACTGGTTTCTCCCATTCCGAGCTTTTCATGGGTTTTTCGGATCATCTTGTGACCTCACTTTCTGGGGTGGGAATTTGGACAGCGCTGTGTTGTTTCGGTGATATCTTCGCGCACAGACCTCGGATTGGGGCGATTCAGAAGGCGTTTTGCATCTACACATCACGAGGAATCTCCCCAAATTTTCTTGGAATTTCCTGAATTTTTCCCGAAGGTGAGAAGCCTCTATTTACAGTACTTTCAGATTCAGTTTTTGCGATCGACTTGCTTCGGGATGGTTCTCTTGTCGAATTTGGTTCTCAGCATAGTAAACTCGTGGGTGAACGTGCAGGTACTCGTTTTGACCGGTTCGTCGCGAGGATCGCGATAGTATTTTTCTGGAAATTTCTCGGGTACTTTCCGCAGGTGAAAATGGCTAAACTATTAAACGGATATTTTGGGACAGATATTGGTTTGAAACTTGGAATATTAATTGCATGTGTTCTTTGGGGTTGTAGCGCAGTGTTGTGGGGGATTTCCGGATCGGGCGTGGACTTTGCTTCCGGGGACCGGAATTAGCGCTCGAGGTGGGTACCGTTGTTAACACTCCTACTTGTAACATCCCCACTAGGCCTATTTGAGTTGCTACCATGTTATATTGCTAAAAGAACTGGTAAAAGCGATTATTGCATGCTAATTGAGAATTGGGCTTACTGTTAGGACTTGCATCTTCAAAAGGACTAATATTAATTAATGATTAACTCTTGTAAATAATATGTCGCCGGAAATCACGGGAAGGGTCTTGCTAAATGGATTATGTTGCTTATACATGTGGGAACCTCTTATACATACACATAAACTGATTTGGGGTAACTTAGTAAAATGGAAGTTTATTTGAACAACATACCTCTACTTTGTGAGAACCAAAATACTGGAATCATGTTTTAATAAAGGACTTTGCATGCTTGTATGGACATCTAGCTAGGCCACCCTTTTCTGCTACATTATTATGCTGGAACGGACTTAGGAGAAACCATGCTTTTATTTTCTCTCCTTTTGTCTAGATTTAGGGGATAGTGCGCTCGGGTTCGAGCAGGGGCTGGGATAGTGTAGTCAGACAGTTGTGGGATTTGGGACAGGCAGGCTGTGAGGGCAGGGCATTGCAGCAACCGCGGATTTTTGGCGGTTGACCGGACAGTGGTTATTGCATCAGATTTGGGGACAGGTTTTGGGCTTCTTTTAGTGGATGGGCTTTCCACTTAGATCAGTGTCGTGATCCAAGCCTGCTGACTTTGATACTTGTTATTGAGGCACTTGACTCGTGTGGGTCGCTCCCCTCGAGTGCCACTTCGGAGTGTGCGGTTTATAGATCTCGAGTCTTCGCGACTCTCATCCCCTATCGGTGTTATGCGTAGGCTGGCATACCCGATTTGGCAGGCAGAGCAGGCAGTACCAGTGCTTACTGGTGTATCGATTGGGTTTAGACAGGCAGGCATTTACATTCTGATGCATCCATTTAGCTATACTTTTAGCTGGCACCTTAGAGGCATGTAGTGGTAGCTCTATCTACTTTTCATTTCTTTTTGGGTCTGGCTCCGGCTAGCTGGTTGTAGTGGATTAGTGAGCTGGGAGAGACATTTGTATTATTGAGAGTTTACTTCTGCACTTCTACTTTCCAGCTTTATCTGAGATGTATTAGTTCTAGTTTAGCTCTGTTTATGCTCCTTTATTATAGCATCTATGTTTGAGCAGGTTACCAGCGCTTCGTATACACGGGAAAAATCCCGTGTATACGGCGGATCTGTAGACGAGCCCGGGTTCATGTTTACACCTGGGGCGTGACACTACTGTTTGTAGAATAACCCATGAAAATCCCTTCGTCACTTCAAGAGTCGAATTTACCAAGATTTTCGTGATCACGCAAAATATAACAACGACTCCCAAAGATACGAAAATATTTGATTTTCGGTTTTCTACAGAACCACAGCTCATATGGTGTATTTAAAGTTTCCGGGCGCAAATACACTCGATTAATTACATAGACAGCGGTGTTCACAGCTTCAGCCCAAAAATGTAACGGGAGTTTCCGGCTATGAAGTATCACACGCGCCATCTCTTGAACAACCCTGTTTTTGCGCTCGACTACACCATTCTGCTGAGGTGTATAGGGTGCTGAGAATTCACGTTTTATGCCATTGGAAGTGCAAAAATCAATGAATTTAGAATTAATGAATTCTCCACCTCTATCACTTTGAACACGAACGATCTTTTCATTTCTTTCAATCATAATACGATGACAAACCCATGAAAAGAGTCGAAAGTATCCGCTTTCTCTTTTAAAAATGTTACCCATGAATATCTAGAGAAATCATCAACCAAAAGAAAAATATACCATTTACCTCCCAAAGATGGTTGACGAGTCGGCCCCATTAAGTCCATGCGCAGTAATTCCAAGGGCCGATTGGTACCAACGTGGTTTAAGTTCTTGTCTGCAGCCCTTGATTGTTTTCCCTTTTGACAACCTCCACACACAATGTTATCTTTAAAAGAAAGTTTAGGAATCCCCTTAACCACGTCTTTATTTGAAATCCTTGCTAGTTCATTAAAATTTATGTGACCTAGTCTTTCATGCCAAAGAGTTTCATTATCTAAAGAAACTAGGTTACAATTTTTAGAAATTTTGTTTGAAGCAACATAGCAATTATTTTCTGTCCTAACCCCTTTCAAAAAGAATACATGGTCCTTATCAGTTACAATAATTCTACAGAAGAAAAAAAATTAACTGAGAAACCATTGTCACAAAGTTGACTTATACTAATGAGGTTAGTCATTAGGCCTTCAACAAATAAGATATTGTTCAAAACCGGGCCTTCTGGAATAGCGATTGTTCCTTTTCCGACAATTTTAGAAGAACGACCGTCTCCGAAAACAACATGTCCTCCGGAGATTTTCTCTAAAGTTTGAAAACTGTTTTTGTCACCGGTCATGTGACGGGAACATCCACTATCCAGATACCAAGACGAGTTGTCATAAGCGTGTAGAGAAGTATGAACAACAAGACAAGGGAAGATTTCACCTTTGCGTACCCAAACCTTTTGAGTTTTGGAGTACGTCGGCAATGATTGTGAAGTTATTCTCCTAGGTGAAAGCGTCTTGATTGATCCACCGCTTTTCCTTGACGTCGTCGTCTTGTTTGATGTACTACCAATGTTCTTTCCTTTTGAAAGATCCTTCTTTGATTTCCGGGGAGTGAACTCATTGGTAGTAGTCGCAAGAGGTGCTTGATTCGATCTTTTTGCTCCAATCTTGCAATTTCTTCTTATGTGCCCGCATAACCACAACGAAAACATACCTTTGTACTTGACGATCCCGAAGTAGGTGAGGTAAGGTTGTTGTTGTTGATTGCAGTGATTTCCGTCGTCATCGGAGGAGTTACCGACTGGGGCACAAAAACTGTCCCAACCGAACTAGAATTGTCTTCAGTTCGATTGTATCCAAGGCCGAAACGGTTTGTTTGACCAAGACCAAGCATCTTATCCAACTTGCTCCTTCTAGAAGAAAATCTCTGTAAATCATCTTTAAGTTGGAAAATGGTCTTCGTCATCTCCATTTTTTCCTGTCGGGCCTCGTAGTAGAGCTTCAAGAAGTAACCAGCTTTATCAACCATTTTTACATGTTCCTTCTCGAAATGCTCATTTTTCTCTTGAAGTGAAGCATTTGCTTTTATCAGGTTATCCCTTTCCACTTCAAGACCGGTCGAGAGAGAAGTTGCCCTTTTTACTTCTTCTTCGAGATCCTGCAATCTCCCTCTCAACCCCTTGTTTTGCTTAGCCAGTTTCTTTGAATCCCTCAAAAGTTTATGGTAGGCTAGAGCACAATCTTCACCTTCAGAGTTACTCGATTCGTCGTCCGTTGCAGTTTTTTCAACCTGGGAGGAGTTGGACAATGAATCGGATGTACTTGCCATTAAGCACATGAAGGGTGAAGATGTGGACGCGTGGAACGCCGTTGCGTTATTTTCTTCATCACTTGAAGATGACTCATTTGACGTTGAGGTGTCATCCCAAGTGACGGCTTGCATCGCTTTCTTCTTTGACGGATTATTATTGGGACATTTCGTTGAGATATGGCCATACCCTCGGCACTTGAAACATTGGACTTGTCCCTCTGAGCTTTTCTTATCCTTTGAAAAACTCTCTTGCTTTCTTGACTTGTGGCTTGAAAAACCTTTGCCTTTCTTCGACTTTACGAAGGATGAGGTTTTACTTGAATTACCCCTTCGAAAGTTTCGGCGAAATTTTCTTGTCAAGAGAGCAAGTTGCTTCTTAAAGTCCTCCATAGATAGGTTCTCATCATCGTCTGAGGAGGAAGAATCCGCGTCTTCTTCTTTTGTTGTTTTCAATGCAAAACCTGAAGACTTAGAAGTAGATGCTTTTCCAGAAGAATAGTTAGTAGGAAATGTCATTTCATATGTTTGTAATGAACCAACTAATTCTTCTACACGGATTTCGTCCGGGTGTTTAATAGTTTCAATGGCCGTAACCTTGGAACGAAATCTTTCAGGAAGAGTCCTTAAAATCTTTCTTACAATTTTAAATTCTGGAATTTTCTCTCCCAAGTTAGCACATGTGTTTACGATGTCTTGCAATCGTGTATAGTAATCTGTGAAAGATTCATTTTCTGCCATTAAAATAGAGTCAAACTTGCTCGTAAGCATTTGCAGCTTTTGAATCTTCACAAGGTTAGTTCCCTCATGTGTAACTTGAAGAGGATTCCAGATTTCTTTCGCAGTCTCACTTGCCGAGACGCGAGAGAATTCAGTTTGAGACAAAGCATTAAATAAGGCGTTAATTCCTTTGCCATTGTAAGAAGATGAGTCTGTCACGCCCCGGGGCGATACTGCGCCCCGGCTCGCCAACAGATCCGCCGCCCGTACGGGAAGCCCCGTATAGGCGTAGCGACTAACCTGCAAAGAAACATCTACACTAGCAGATATCAGAGCTGAAAGAGAAAAGCTGGAAGGAAAATACATAAAATAAGACTACAACTTTTAAATATACAGACCATCCTCACCAGAAAACAGGAGTCTCTCATAAAAGCAGGAAAGGAAGGTACAACTCAAAACCTCACTACAAAAGTCACTCGACATAACACACACCAAAATGGAACTGGGGTACATCTACTCACACACAGAAGACGACAGGAGGGGATCTATCTCGCGACGCCCTTACCTCGGTCAGAAGGAGCTGGATCAGCAACAGGAGCTGCAGGAACTGGAGCAGAAGTCCCTGGGGAGAAAACACCACGACGGGTGTGAGAACTACATCCCACAGTAGTTCTCAGTGGGTGCCGCCAACAAGCCCGACGGTCTGCCCACTAAGTCTACCAGAGGCAAAAGTAACATATGCAGTGCTATAAGGAGAGCTAGGAAAGGTAACTCTACAGCTACTATGCCTCTATCTAGATGCTCAACAGTGGAACAGAAAGAACATAATGCCACAACTAACTCTCATCCCTGATCACCCAATCAAAACTGACTGCCACAACGGGTCCAGTCAAACCTGCGCCAACCTACTGCCGTTACGTCCCGGAGGAGCGGACTTACGTAGGGCGTCCGTGGCTGCCAACGAAAGCACAGCCAGAGGGACCACCGCGACGACAAGTCGCTAAGGAACATCTCAAACTCACACCGGTACACAACCCGGTCTCGCCTACTCCGGAGTGGCCCTCGAGGGGAGCGACCCGCTCGAGTCAAAGTAACCCATAAGTATCACTGTATAGTATCACTGTAAAGCTCAAATGTGGCTCATGCAGGCTATGATCCAATCTTCGATCAATAAGATCGACTACCAAACAAATCACTGTCTCACACACTAGCTGGAATCTACACAGCTGAAACCCACTGTCTCTCTGACAGTTTCCAGAACCCAGATCTACCATCACTATCACTCTCCCAAAGAAATCAAATCTACAGACTGCTATCAACTCCACTCGGTCCCCAGACACGAGTGCAAATGCATCCCACAACCGACCGACCTCTCGGCCCACAATTTGGGCGAGGAAAAGCTACGTCCAAGGTGAAATAAAGTATCGTGATGTGGAATGTCTAGAGCAATAAAAACCTAGCCCAAGTTGGAGTTTTTCTACAGACTGGCTGAACATGATACATATGACAGGGGTGCTAGGTCAAATTCCAAGATTTCATTACTTAACATAGTGCCGGAATCAAAAGATTCAACAACTGATATACAAGATACAACATACAGTTTTTCACATGCTAATACTCCATTTCTAACATGCATGATCCTACACACCTAGAATTAGTACACAGTCCAGAGTTCTTGGAAGCAAGGTCACCCACCTGAAAGTGCTAACTGTCCAAAATGGCACAGCTGAGAAAGCCCACAACTGTCAAATCACAAATCCCACCAAGCCAACATCACGGTAGAGGTGCTCACAAACTCCTGGGTACAAACATACACCAAAATTACACTTTAATTCACACAAATTCCACATTCCCCAAATCTGTGGTGAACAGTCCCACTAACACGAAATTTTCACCTGAAAAACTTCCTCCAAAAATTCCAATAAAAATATGACGGCGATCCTCGCGAAGAGTAGATGTCGATAGAGTCCTGAAACGTCGAATTCCGATGTCCGGATGAGGAGATAAAATCCGACAAGTAGGTGCTGTCCAAATCAACCAACAGTCGCAAAGGGGTTAAAAATGTACCCAGAACCCCAAGAAAAGCTCGGATCCAGAAAAGTGTCCAACACGAAAATGTTAGATTTACCTCTTACGAAACCGTCACCGCAGAAATCGTCCAAAAATAATGTCGGGGTAGCCCGGTAGACCTCCCGGACTAAACTGCGACGGAAATGGGCCTCCAACAGTAGATCGTCGCTCCGCACCCCGATGCAGAAGTCGCCGTCGTCGCGGCCTCCAAAAATCCTGAGCTTCCGCAAAAGATGCACAAGAGGGAGAGAAACAACTTTGGTGAAGGGCTCCAAGTGAAAAGCTTCGGAAAAAGCTTCAAAACGAGGCCCCTTGAGGCCTTTTTATAGGCCTCACCCGAAACAGCCCGGAAAAACAAGTCAATGGGCTTTGGGCCCAAAATTTCGGGCGCCCGGAACATCTCGGGCGGCTACAGTGTTGGGCCGGGCCCAACACTGTTCACGCCCGAATCCACCAGGAGCCGCCACGTGGCCCGCCGAACAGCAAACAGCTGTTCGGCCCACCCGCTGGCTGCACGTGGCCCGCCCCGCACAGTGAGGCGGTTGGCGCCCGCCCAATCAGCGGGCGACACGTGTCCACCCCGGTTGACCCGCTGACCGGTCGGCGGCCGAGCCGGGCGGCGCGGGCATGGCCCCGACGTGGGCACGCGCCCCGAGGCACCGACCCCCGACTCCGTGCGCCGCGCACGGTGCGCCCCGCGAACCAGAGGGCGACACGCGTCCCCTACACCCGGTCCACGCATTCAACAGGAATTCAGTGGACCGCGCCGCATGCAACGACCAACCGGAGGCTGCCACGTGGCCCCGCATTGGTCCATGCACCGCCGCGCTCACCCGGTAGACCGCGCGCCTTGCGCCCGCCAATCAGGCGGTGCCACGTGTCCATGCGCCGGGTCTGTGCACCCAGCCGCGCAGCTCTGTGGACCGCGCATCCTGAACCGGCCAATGACAGGCCGCCACGTGGCATCCCGGCGGTCTACGGCCCCTCCCATGCACCATTTTCCACTGAAAACTTCCGGGAGTCCGTTTTTGGGCATCCGGACTCAGAAATAAACAAGCAAATAGCCGTTTTCAAGCGTTTTTCCGTGCTGAATCCATTTCCGACCTCTGTTGGGCCTAATTCTTTTCCGAAATTTCGGCAAACTCAGCCGAAGGCCTACACAGCTAATAATAACACACAGGGTCCATCTGTGGCATCCCATTGACGCACCATGGGCCAGATACACCAACGCTAGGTGCTCTAACAGTGGATTCATCGGAAGAACGCTGCATGGGAATTTGGGCCACTACATCCTCCCCCACTAAAAGGAAGTTTCGTCCTCGAAACGAAGTAAGGTAGAACAGGCGTACCTCAACCAGTAGTCTCGAACAGAAAAGGGTAAGCAGATCTCATCTCTGTCTCTAGCTCCCAAGTAGCCTCTCGCTCATCGTGATTGCTCCATAAGATCTTCACATACGGAATGGTCCGGTTGCGCAATTCCCTCACCTCACGAGCAAGAATCCGCAACGGCCGCTCCTCGTAAACCAGGTCCTCACCGATCTCCAAGGGAGTGAAGTCAACCACATGCGACGGATCAAAGACATATCTCCTCAGGGCTGAGACATGAAAAACATCGTGTACACCGGCCAAACGTGGAGGAAGAGCAACTCTATAAGCCACAGGGCCTACCCTCTCAAGTACCTCAAAGGGTCCAACAAAACGGGGACTAAGCTTCCCACGCACTCCAAATCTCCGGACCCCTTTCGAAGGCGAGACCTTTAAGAATACATGGTCACCAATCTGAAACTCCAGGTCTCGCCGTCGAGTATCTGCATAACTCCTCTGACGACTCTGGGCTACCTCAAGGTGTCGACGAACAACTCTGACCTTCTCCTCAGCCTCCAAAAGAAGATCAGGTCCCAAAGTCTTCCTCTCACCCACGTCACTCCAATACAAGGGTGACCGGACACTTGCGTCCATACAATGCCTCAAACGAGCCATCTGGATGCTCGCCTGATAGCTGTTGTGTACGCAAACTCAACCAAAGATAAGTGTCGGTACCACCCCCCTCCAAAATCCATAACGCAACGCTCTCAGCATATCCTCAAGGCGTCTGTATAGTGCGCTCAGGACTGGCCATCAGTTGTGGGTGGAATGCATGCTGAATCTGAGCGGGGTCCCCAAAAGCTGACTGGAAAACTCCCCCAGAATCGTGACACAAAACCTCGGATCCCGATCTGAAACAATCGACGCAGGTATCCCGTGTAGCCTCACTATCTCGTCCAAATACAACTGTGCCAGACGCTCAGTGACCAAGTCATCTGAAACAGGCAAGAACATGCGCTGGACTTGGGAGTCTATCAAAACAAAACCCAAATCGCTCGGCTCCACTCTGCGCTCCGTTCTGTTTGGCAGCCCTGTACAAAGGCAATGGTATGTTGGTCCCATTTCACTCGGGAATTGGAAGACTTTGCAAATCTTGCCACAGGAAACCGGGTGCTCTGCTTCACTTGCTGGCAAGTTAAACATGTGAGCCACGAATCTTTCCAACGTCCCGGCTTCATCCGGACCACCAAAAACATGTGTCTTGAGTCCTGATTACTTCTCTGTATCCACCAGGGATGAATGGTATAAGGTGTATAATGAGCCTCACCAAAATCATGGTCTTGTCTCTGAATCCGAAAGCGCAAAACACTCGGTCCCGACCGCAGTAATCCCCGAATATTCCACTGTATAATCCCCTTATAAAGATTGCCTGCATCTCGGTCTAATCTCTCCAAGTGGGGGTCCTCACTCTGCGGTCTCCCTAATCTGTTCCAAAAAAGTGGGTGCAAGACCACGACACGTCTAGCAGAGACCCCAGGGGGATACAACTCAATTGGAGTCGCCTTCAATGCTAATAACGGGCGCCGGCTGCGTGACCAACATGTCAAGACTGCACTGACCTCCGACTAAGCAT
>CM055068.1:14269822-14295375 GCA_029204045.2 Tillandsia leiboldiana
GCCCTGCTCCGCCGCTGCGCCGCTGCGCTCCGCCTCTCGCTGGTCGCCGCCGTTCGCCGGAATAGTATTTTCCTGCGGCCGGAGTTACTGGTCCGGCGTGAACCATTACTTTGGCGCCGAAAATAAAGGAATACACCATTTGATCGTTTCGCTGCGCTGAGTCCAATCCGCTGTCTGATTTTCCAAATTCTCATCGAATTTGCCGGAAAGCCCCGGAAAAGCCAAATGATCCGATTTTCGCGCCGGGTCCATTTCTGAGTCCAATTTCGATACTACACAGCTCTAATACACTGTGTAAGTTTCCTGAAGTCACGATAAGGCTGCAAAAGCTTCTACAAAAATCCGGATCCATCACACTACTAGACTTGTGTTATTCCTGGATTGGGTGGTTTTGGACAGTTATTGGTTATTTTGATGCAACTCATAGTCATTTTAGCCAGTACAGCATTTGAGGCATAGCATGGTAGTTTCTCTTCTTGCAGTTCATTTAGCTTACTACCTTATCTTCCTTTTTGCCTCTGGTAGTCCTAGTCGGTGCATCGAGTTTGAGGCTTTACCACTAGGTGAGGCTACTGATCTTACAGTAGTTCTCACCCCTATTGTTGTTTTCCGTTTTTTCTCCCTTTGTTTTGCAGAGTCGTCTGCGGGAGCTGCTGGGCCATCAGCGGCAGATCGAGGTAAGGGGATCGCTGAGTAGATAATCCCCTGGAGACTGTGAGCTGCTGTTAGACAATGTTGTACCCCTTTTACTCAGACTGTATTAGTTTACTTTTATTTTGAGGTCTGGCTCTGTCCAGCTGGGTGTATTATTTTGGTGAGCTGGAAGCTTATTGTATATTTTCGCTTGTATCATAATTCCAGTCTGAGATATTATGTAGTTCTTTTTAGTTCAGTTTTGTATTAGCTTTTTTATTGTAATATATTTATATCTGAGCAGGTTACCGGCGCTTCGTGTACATGGAAAATCTGTGTGAATGGCGGATCTGTTGACGAGCTCGGGTCTGGTTTACACCCGGGGAGTGACAGATTAGAAGAATGTGACGCCCCAAAATTTTGTATTAGTCCTATATATAAGTGTATATAATAGGACAAAATTTTAAGCGGCTATAGCATTTTGGGTGGTAGCAAGCCCAAGAGGTTAAGAGAGTTAAGCGTGCTAAAGCTAGAGTAGTTCTAGGATGGGTGACCCCCGTGGAAGTGGGGCGTCGCAATTGGTATCAGAGCCATTCACCAGCTGGAAATTGAAATGAGTCTCGACTGAGCCAGGGTTATTTAGCGGGTAGAGCGAGGCTCCCCGGCTAATGACCGTTGTGGATGGAGTGCAACTTCCCACAAGGTCGGCTAGGCTAGCGAGACGAGTCTCACATCACCTGGTGCCATTGAGTGTCTTTGAGCCTGGCGAGGACGTCAGGGCTTAAAGTGGGGAAGAATGTGACACCCCCAAAATGTGTATTAGTCCTATATGTAAGTGATATAATAGGACAAAATCTCTTAACTCGGCTATAGCATTTTGAGGGGTAGCAAAGCCCAAGAGGTTAAGAGAGTTAAGCGTGCTGGAGCTAGAGTAGTTCTAGGATTGGTGACCCCGTGGGAAATGGGGCATCACAAACAAGTCTCCCCTATACATGCACGGCTAGGCAAGTACAATAATACAATCAAAGTGCAAAATATTCAACAACTAAACAACATCACAACCACTACAGCTAAATACATCCCACAATCCATCCAAAAATATAACATAATCCACACAAAACGATAGATCAAAATCCTTCTAAACTGTAAATAAAGTACTAATCAGCTGTGGCCGACAATACGGACAACTCTATCGTAACAGCTCTCATGATTGTCCCGACATCCCAACACCTGACTGACCTGAAAAAATAGTCACCAAAAGGTGTGAGATACAACATAAATGTATCCCAATAGGTACGACGGGCCGAGAATAACAAGTCATAACCTACTAGTATACCATAAGCAGTGGATAGTAATAGCAGGATATAATCTAACATTGAATAACAAGGTACTGATACTGAAAACAGGCATGCTAAAATAAAACAGGGGTACTCATAAATAAAGCTAATCATACTGTAACTGGCAAAACAGATAATCCTAGTCAATCTCAATGAACAATAGATACGGATCATGTTATAGAACAGAGCAAGTATGATAAACCATAAGTATCAAAGCTGTAATGAAGAGTACTAATAATCACGTGCCAGTCATGCTAAGTAAATGCTGAAGCAAAATAACAACAAGTGCATCAATGCAGAAATAGATTACCCAATCATCTGCCACTATTGGTCACGAGGATCTCAGGCTAATGCCAGGCTGGCACGTTCGGCTGACATATAACCCGGCACCAACGTGCACTCTAGGGCACACGTGTCCCCACTATCATCCACTGTGTGCAGCCTGGGCTCACGGGTCGCCACTATCGACCACTTTACCGTAAAGCACCAATGTGGGGATCAATCCATAGGCGTACATGAAATGAACAGCTAGTGCTATGGTGGTTACAATGTTGATGCTCAAGCTCGCGGTCTAAAGACCGGACAATCGACAAAAAGCCGAAAAAATTCCTGTCAGGATCTGAAGTTGTAATATCAACTGATGCTGTATAACTAAAGCTGTATAACTGAAACTAACTGAAGCTGTATAATAGAAATTGAATAACTGAAGCTGAATAACTGAAGTTGAAACTCCTATTCCAAATATAGTAAAAGAATAGGAAATGCTAATATACTGAGCTAATGACCAAGCAAGCATGTCATATGTCCAATGTATATATAACTAACATGCAGAACAGAAAGTAGTAAACTACTATACTGGAAGAGAGGCAGAAAGCTCAAGGAACGGGACCAGGGCTTGCAACAATCACAGGGGTCCGACAAATACGGTACTCCATTGGTGACGATATGATAAGCCCGAACCGAAGCACCCACCTCAACGTAGGCGGTCCTGAAATCCGCTGGAAGGCTCATGAGCTGGCGGCTGATTGCTGAGACCTGAATCATATACACTGATTAGAAATAGAGACTCACTCATACCCAACCCAGTAACTCACTGTGTGCAGACAAGCTAAACGGGAAAATTTCACTGAAGTCCCAGAATCTGCTAGAATTCCGGTAATTCGTCGATCAACCAACTATGATCTGATTTGTGCCTACAGGTCCCGAATTTAACAAAACTTGACATGCTACCTCGGAACATTTCACTAAAGACATTCGGGCACTAACAATCCACTGGGTGCGAAACTATACTCAAACGACGCCATAAATACCGAACACACTTCCGAATAAGCCAATTTCGGCTCCGGAAGCCACCAACGCTAAACCGAAATCACTGGACCAGCCAGGACAACGTCGGGAACAGCCAGGGGCATCTGGCAATCATTACTAACCACCCTAATTTTTTCGAATTGCGTGATTAAAGCCGAAATGTCGATAAACGATAATTTTGCCGATCTACGGTTCGTTAACCAAATTCCGCTCAACAAAAGTCGTCGGATCTCTAACGAAAAGTTTAGAGATTATAAGCACAAGCCTAAGATAGCCCATAAGGCTACATTTTCAAATAGGCCCCTAGGGTTCACTAAATTGCATAATTACATAATTTAAATAGGTTTTTAAGCTACTATAGCACATCCGAAGACTTTCGGATCGAACCAAGGACACCAGTAGGTAGACCTCGATGCACTAAATACCGTCTCACTTTTTGGAGGTGGCACAAAGTCCAAGAACACAATGGGTCAAGTTACACTATACATTAAGGCTTAGGGTCAAGAAGAACGAAAAGATACCTGAGCAAATGAACTCCAAATTCAGCAAGAAGGGTACCAATGCGTTCCTATATGAGTGTAGATACAAATCAAGCCTTTAAACTCCAAAATTCATGCACAAATCACCAAGAAAATCCATAAATACTAAACACTAACAAACTCTACCTTATGCACGAGAGCTCCATAAATGAAGTAAAAACCACATGAAAACTCAAGAATGGGTGGGGAATCAATACCAAAGTTGTAGCCTACCTCTTGTGAAGATCCCTTTCAAATTTCAGGCACAACTTTAAGTGTTTGTCCTGGGGAGGCCACTCACTGAACGTCGATGGAGTTGGTTGAAACTTGCAACATAGTGGAGCTCTGCAATGGTGGGAAGAAGATGAAGAGGACCTCCAATGTCCTCCAAACAAGGTCGGGAATGGTGGGGGAAAAAGGTGTCTCCTCTCCGCAGAAGCTCCCAAAAATCCAAAGTCCAAAACTCTCTCTTATGGGAGAAGAACCTATATTTATAGCCCGCCATTTTCCCACTTTCAGATCCGGGGGCCCAATTTCGGGTGCCCGAATCTCCCACGGTCGCCTCCTCATGAGCGCCCGAAACCAAAATCTCCGTCCATCGCGCCACGTGTCGCTCGATCGCGCCCGCACCCGCGCCCACAGTCAATCTGTAATATACCAGATTTTCGGTATACAAACAAGTATAAATAAAAATGGTATGAGATACTATTTTTTTATTGAACTTAGAGAAGTAAAGAATAATTTGGAAGAATTGGGGGCTGAAATCAGAATAAAAAAGAGGAATTTAAATTTATATGAGAAGGGGGCTCAGATTTTGGAAAAAAATTTACAGTGTCAGAAAATTCTGAGAAAAATTTGGGAGGTATGTATTTATGTTTTAAGGCCACAATAAAAGTTCGCATCAATCGGATCGCGAATAGTGAGAAAGGGGTCTGCTGCGATTTTTGATGCGGCGGGACTTTTGGTGACCAAAAGGGTCCAAACTGAGAACTTAATGTTACGGAATTTGAGTTGGCGTAGTTTCGTGAAGTCTCAAGTCTTGAAGATTGAAGGTGAAGAAAGTTGGATCGTTTAACTCAATCTCAAGAAAGAAGAATTCAAAAGGATCAGGTATGTTTTAACTAAATATTTTGTGTGATCCGAATACTTCTTGTAGTGTAGAAACACTTGGAAGAATCCTTTCATTGCATAAAAATCAAAACTGGACTTGGGACATGTCCAGGATCCGGATCAGGTTGTTCGATCCGGATCCCGAAGGTGGTGTCGTTCATACATCAGTTCAATCCGGATCGTAGTCTCTTGATCCGGATCCCGAACAGTGATGTTTACCATTTTCCTTAAACGATCCGGATCATGCTTCGCAATCCGGATCCCGAACGTTGATGTTTGGTAAACTGTATGAACGATCCGGATCGTGCACTTCGATCCGGATCCCGAACCTTCATTTTTCTGGAACTGGCTGTCTCGTTACGACGATCCGGATCCTAGCTAGTCCGATCCGGATCACCGTCCGTAAAATTTCCAGAAATGTTAGGTTTTTGATTCTTATCTCCTTCCTAGGGTTTCTAACCTATAAATACACCCTATGACTCTTTTTCTAGGGTGTATCCACAGAGTCTATAGCCGTCATTTTCATATACCATTTTATACGGCTATAGATCCACATATAGAGAAGAAAGGAAATCATTAGAGAATACTCTATGTTTCTTCATCTATATTGATTAGTTTGATTCTAGGTTTTCATACTCACATCTCGAGTTGAATCAAACTAATGAATACTTAGATGGTATTTCCGATCTATCTTTGATCTAAGTATTCGGCGGATCATCACCACCCAAAACAACGATTTACCCCAAAAATCGGCGCGTGGATTCGCGTGTCCTTGTGGATTCAAGGTTCAACCGCTCTCGTGGATTCGGAGCGAGGCACGTTCGTGGATTCGAAGGGTGCTATTGGGTGAAGACCGTGGATTCGGTCGGACGTCGTGGATTCGACGTTGGACGCCGTGGATTCGGCGTTGGGCGCAGATCGTGGATTCGTGAAGCGTCGCGGAGCGAGCGGAGAAGATCCTCTAGGAGCGTATGGAAAAGGTTGAGTCGTAAGTGTGTACGGTAAATCACCTTGTACGTGTTTTAATTCTAGTGGATTTCTGCCGTGTTATCGGTCCCGTGGTTTTTTACTCCGGTGATGGAGTTTTCCACGTAAAAATCTTGCGTATTATTTTTATTTCCGCATTGGGTTTTATCGCAATGATTTTTTGAGTGTTTATACGTTTACACCTATTCACCCCCCTCTAGGTGTTTTTTCCCCTATTTAGATCCGTATTACATATAACCCAACAAGTGGTATCAGAGCGGGAATAGGGTTGTAAACAATGGTTGAAGGTGGAAACATCAACCGACCCCCATTCTTCGATGGAACTAATTATGCGTACTGGAAAGTACGGATGAAAGCCTTTTTAATTTCCATCGACGAACGGGTGTGGCAATCAATTGAATTAGGATGGTCTAATCCAACTGAATTTAATGGTGATGTTCGCACCTTAAAACCTAGGTCGAAATGGACCAAGGAAGAGTTAGATTCAACTTCTTACAATGGCAAGGGAATTAATGCTATTTTTAATGCCTTATCTCAAACTGAATTTTCTCGCGTCTCGGCATGTGAGACTGCGAAAGAAATCTGGGATGTTCTTCAGGTTACACATGAGGGAACTAACCTCGTGAAGATTCAGAAACTGCAAATGCTTACGAGCAAGTTTGACTCTATCTTAATGGCAGAAAATGAATCTTTCACGGACTACTATACACGATTGCAAGACATCGTAAACTCATGTGCTAATCTGGGAGAGAAGATTTCAGAATTTAAGATTGTAAGAAAAATCTTAAGAACTCTTCCTGAACGATTTCGCCCAAAGGTTACTGCCATTGAAACTATTAAACACCCGGACGAAATACGTGTAGAAGAATTAGTTGGTTCATTACAAACTTATGAAATGACATTTACTACTAACAATTCTTCTGGAAAGGCATCCACTTCTAAGTCTTCAGGTTATGCGTTGAAAACAACTAAGGAAGAAGACGCGGATACATCCTCCTCAGACGATGACGAGAACCTTTCTATGGAGGAATTTGAGAAGCAGCTCGCTCTCTTGACAAGGAAGTTTCGCCGCAACTTTCGAAGGGGTAATTCAAGCAAATCTCCATCCTTCGGAAAGTCGAACAAAGGCAAGGGTACTTTAGGATACAAGTCAAGAAAGCAAGAGAACTTCTCAAAGGATAAGAAAAGCTCAGAAGGACAACTACAATGCTTCAAATGTCGAGGCTACGGCCACATTGCAACGGAATGTCCTAACAAGTATCCGGCAAAGAAGAAGGCGATGCAAGTCGTCACTTGGGATGACAACTCAACGTCAAATGAGTCGTCTTCGAGTGATGAAGAAAAGAGCTCCACCGCATTCCACGCGTCCGTATCTTCACCCTTCATGTGCTTTATGGCAAATACATCTGAGTCGTTGTCCAACTCCACTGTTGAAAAGAATGCAACGGACAACGAATTGGATGATTCAGAAGGTGAAGAATTTGCTCTAGCCTATCACAGATCTTTACGGGATTTAAAGAAACCGGCTAAGCAAAACAAGGGGTTGAGAGGGAGATTGCAGGATCTCGAAGAAGAAGCAAAAAGGGTAACTTCTCTCTCGACCGATCTTGAAGTGGAAAGGGATAAACTGATAAAAGAAAATGTTTCCCTTCAAGAGTCCAATGAGCAACTCGAGAAGAACTATATAGATATGATGAACAAAGCAAACTATCTCTTGAAGCTCTACGGCGAGGCCCGACGGGAAAAATTGGAAATGACAGAGACCATTTGCCAACTCAAGGATGACTTACAGCAATTTTCCTTAGGAAGGAGTAAGTTGGATAAACTTCTTGGTCTAGGTCAAACAAACAAGTTCGGCCTCGGATACAATCGAACTGAAGACAATTTTAGTTCGGTTGGGACAGTCTTTGTGCCTCAGTCGGTATCTCCTTCTCCGACACCGGAAATCATGACAACTAACGACAACAAACCTACTTCATCCTCTTCAGAATCGTCAAGCACAAAGGTATGTTTTCGTTGTAATTCTGCAGGGCACATTGGAAGAAATTGCAAGATTGGAGCTCAAAGATCAAACCAACCACATCTTGCAACTGCTACCAACAAGTTCACTCCATGGAACTCAAAGAAGGATTTTCCTAAAGAAAAGGACATTGGTAGTACTTCAAACAAGACGATGACAAAAGAAAAAGACCAATCTTGCAAGACGTCTTCATCAAGGAAAACTTCTCAACCATTGCCAACATACTCCAAAACTCAAAAGGTTTGGGTATGCTAAGGTGAAACTCCTCCTTGTCTTTAATCGTTCTTCGATTAAATCTTGTGTAGTTTATGTATACTACTTTCTTTTCTTCTTTTTCTTTTGGCCGACCCGTCAACCATCTTTGGGAGGTAAATGGTACATCTTTTTATTGGTTGATGATTTCTCTCGGTTTTCATGGGTAGCATTTTTTGAAAGAGAAAGCTGATACGTTTGACTCTTTTCATGAGATTTGCCATCGTATTATGATTGAAAAGAATGAAAAGATCATTCGTGTTATAAGTGATAGAGGTGGAGAATTCATAAATTCAAAATTTATTGACTTTTGCACTTCAAATGGAATCAAACATGAATTCTCGGCACCCTATACACCTCAGCAGAATGGTGTTGTTGAGCGCAAGAACAGGGTTGTTCAAGAAATGGCGCGTGTGATGCTTCATAGCCGGAATTTGCTGCTACATTTTTGGGCTGAAGCTGTTAACACCGCTGTCTATGTCATTAATAGAGTTTACTTGCGCCCAGGAACTTTAAATACACCATATGAGCTGTGGTTTAGTAGAAAACCCAATATCAAATATTTTCGTGTCTTCGGGAGTCGATGTTACATTTTACGTGACCGTGAAAATCTTGGAAAGTTCGACTCTCGAAGTGATGAAGGGATCTTTCTGGGTTATTCTACGAATAGCAGAGCATATCGAGTATTTAACATTGAATCTAAGACGATCGTAGAATCTATAAATGTTAAAGTAGATGAAGCTTTTCACTTTGAAACTGGAAAATCTACCCTCGATATCTCTCTAGATGATGATTCTCCTGCTAGTGCATCTTCTCATAATAATACTTCCAATATTAATGATGCATCTAATGGTTCTTCTAGTTTATCTGATGTGCAGGAATCATCTCATATATCTCCGAGTACTCCGCTTCAACAAACGTTACGAATCTCCAAGGATCATCCGGAATCGAATATTATTGGAGATCCACAAGAAGGAGTCAGAACTCGGAGGCAGTAGGTTTGTGGATTCGCTTGCTACGTATCTTTAATCGAACCAAAGAACATAGATGAAGCTCTTCAGGATGACTACTGGATTAAAGCAATGCAGGAAGAGCTCCATCAATTTGAGCGAAACAAAGTCTGGGAATTAACAAAGCCTCCAAAGCAACACAATGTGATAGGTACCAAATGGATCTTCAAGAACAAGAAAAATGAGGATGGTACTATCATCAGGAACAAGGCACGATTAGTTGCTCAAGGCTACTCTCAAGTAGAAGGTATAGACTTTGACGAAACATTCGCCCCTGTAGCTAGACTCGAGTCCATTCGTATACTGTTTGCTATTGCTTGTCATTTTAAAATCAAATTATTTCAAATGGACGTTAAGAGCGCATTTCTAAATGGGTTTTTAAATGAGGAAGTTTATGTGGCTCAACCGAAAGGTTTTGTAGATCATAAACAACCTAACCACGTTTTTCGTTTGAAAAAGGCTCTTTACGGTCTGAAACAAGCACCGCGAGCATGGTACGAAAGGTTAACAAAGCACCTTTTGGAGAAGGGCTATACTCGAGGGGGAGCTGATAGGACTCTCTTTGTGAAGCATTATCAAAACAATTTCATTGTAGCACAGATATATGTCGATGACATAGTATTTGGCGCAACAAGAGATAATAATGCTTCTAAATTCGCGGAGACCATGGAAAGCGAATTTGAGATGTCCATGATGGGCGAATTGACTTATTTTCTTGGATTGCAAATTAAACAAAATGATGAAGGTATTCACTTGAGTCAATCCAAGTATGCAATGGAGTTGGTCAAAAAGTTTGATCTAGAAAATTGTAAAGATTTTCCGACTCCAATGGGAACTAGCCACAAGGGACTTGGAAGTGAATCACATAGTGAGAATGTAGACGAGAATTTGTATCGAAGTATGATTGGAAGTCTACTTTACCTCACGGCTAGTCGCCCGGATATATCTTTTGGTGTTGGGATTTCCGCGAGATATCAATCAGCACCAAAGGAGGTTCACCTGAAAGCGGTGAAAAGGATCATCCGGTATATCAAAGGATCAATTAATTTCGGAATTTGGTATCCTATGGGAACAAGTTTGGATATTGTTTGATACTCAGATGCCGATTGGGCAGGATCAGTGGATGATCGGAAAAGCACGAGTGGTGCATGCTTCTATCTTGGCCATTGCCTTGTTGCATGGCACAGTAAAAAGCAGAATTGCATAGCACTCTCGACTGCCGAAGCGGAATACATTTCAGCTGGAAGTTGCTCAACTCAACTCATTTGGATGAAAAGCGTACTGAGCGACTTCCGCATTTCAGCATCTTCGGTAACAATACTTTGTGACAACACTAGTGCTATTAACATTTCTAAAAACCCTGTGTTGCACTCTAGAACAAAACATATTGAACTTAGATATCATTTTCTTAGAGAGCTAGTTGAATCAAATACTCTTCAACTTTCATATATTTCAACTGAGGATCAATTAGCTGACATTCTAACAAAACCTTTGGATCAAAAACGTTTTATTCATTTACGAAAAGCAATTGGGATGCTTTCTTTGAAGTAATCTTCTTTTTGAAATCTTTGCTTAGGATAGGTTTTGTATTTGTTTTTGTTTTGTTCATTATCTATGTTTGTACATAGGACATTAATTGAGCATAGATCATAATTGACTTTAATTGCATCTTTTCGCACATTTAGAAATTTATTATGCTTTTGTCATCATAATATTTCACTGTTGCAATGATCATTTATGTTAATTAAATCATCTTCTAAAGTGATCAAAGTCAATTTCTCTCTCTATGATCTCTTGGTATAGTCATTATCTTATTTGACTGCTTAGTCGAGTATGAAATCGAGATCAATATTTGGTTGAATACTTTATATCTTAAATAATTGATAGCCAATTGAGGGGGAGTCTTAGAAAAGGTAAAATGCTCAAAAGATGTGGAAAGAGTTACATCCCAATGAGGAGTATGAAAACTACCACCACATGGAGGAAAGAGCTACCACCTCGGTCGTCCGAGTATTATGTGCAGCTACCATATGTATACCAAGCATGGTTGTTCAAATTTTTGATTAAGTAAAATGCATGTTGAAATACTTGACTCTGTCAAATTTCAAGGTTGGTATAAGGTGGGTTTTTAATGAAAGATGCTCAAAGAGCCACTCTCTTCAACAGATTGTCTAGATATATTATCTACTATATTTGGGATTTCAAACATCTATTGATCTTTGTATTTCATTTTCTTTACTGAATTGATGATTTGATAAAGGCATTACTCATAAGATCAAGTTAGATGTGATTGAAGGTGTTCAACTTTAAGGGATTTAATTTTTGTAAATTTTCGTTTCATTTTTGGATATTATTGATAGATTTGGCATAATCTAATTCTTGTTGTATGAAACGATGATTTTTGTTTAAAGTTGATACACATTTGTGCTTACAATCTTTTTCTGGATTTTCCTGAATTTCTCTGAAATTTTCTAAAGAAAAAGTTGGGGCCGATCCGGATCGGGCTAGATGATCCGGATCCCGAACGCAGGAATTCTTCTGCGGGCTGACGATCCGGATTGTATCTGCCGATCCGGATCCCGAACGCAGTTTCTTACTGCGGGTAGCCGATCCGGATCGCAGTTATGAACTGATCCGGATCGCGGCTAGGTTTTATAAGGAACGAAAGGGGTTTTTGATTTCTTTACTCCAATCTTTTGTTCCGAAGTTTCCAGAGCCTCTCTCTCTAGATTTCATCCTTCATGGAAGCTTTCAAACTCAGGTTCTTCAACTCCAAGTAAGCTTTATTGATCAAAATCTCGGTTTTTCACCGTTTTTCTCTTTTCCTCCTCAAACGTGATGAATTTCTTGGATCAACTTTGTTTGTGGATGGTTTTTGATCAAATTTCTTTTGAAATAAGAACTCTGGGTAGATTAGTTTTGATTATATGCTAGGTATTCTCCTGATTAACGGATTTTTAGGCTTCGATTTCTAAAATTTCGGTTTTAGGGCATATAATAAGGATTTTCGAAAATCATGCAATTGATCTACTTTTAAAAGTCCTTTTGCAAAACTAATTTGATTCTTAGTCTCTCTACATGATAATGATTCTTTGGATACAATTTTTTCATTTTTTTTGAAAACTAAGAATTTTTGTGTTCTTGAGTTGGTTTTCACAGGACACCTTCTTAACTCAAGCACTTTGATCAATGGCACTCTCTTGGTTAATCCTTTTCCTGGTCACAATGGTGCACAAGAGTACGTCTGTAAAAGAGGAACCGGATGTTTCAACAGAAGATAAGACAACCAAAGGCAGGGAGGACAGCTCGGAGTACGATACGGAAGAATGGGATGAATTCTTCAAAGATGTTCAACAGAAGATTGATGAGGAAAACAGGAAATCTGTCAAGGGCAAAAGGCTTATGAAATCCGCATCAACAACTAAGCAATATACAAGACGAAAGAATGTCCTAAGAAGTGAAAGTTATCATAGTAGGCCTCTTACTAGAGCTCGCTCACTCTCTGGGATTCTACAAACTGAATCTCCATGGGTTACGGGATTGGATGCACCATCTGCTTCTAGAGAGCATCCATCACACTCGAAAAGACAGGATACAGACGCTGCTGTATTGGAATCGCTTCGCCAGGAACAACAAAGACTCTCTGCTGCACAAGAGAGGATATCGAAAGAACTCCAGCAAATTTCCTCTGAACACAAGAAGATCAAGAAGAAGTGTTCAACTATCTCGACAATGCTTAAAGGGATTTTGAGCAAGCTGAGTTGTACCAGCTCCGACTCCTCCGACTGAACTGCACCTTCCTTTTCTATTTGTGCAGGATTTTGATTTTAGGATTTAGTTTTATACTTACTTTAGCTTAGTTCTCAGGTTTTACGTTTTACTAGAACTTTTCACTCTCCTAACATTTCGTAGTCTTAACTACATTTTGGCTTTGTTTTGTGACAAAAAGGGGGAGAGAGTTAGAGAGAACTTTGAACAATGTTTGTGAAAAGCTTGATGATGAAGATTTTGTAAGGGAACTCGAACAATGTTTGTGAAAATCTTGATGATGAAGATTTTGTATACATCAAGGTAAGTATGATCTCAACTTCAACTTTGGTTTTCATCTTGTGATTGTTTGCATGTCTTGATGATGAAGATTTTGTAAGGGAACTCGAACAATGTTTGTGAAAATCTTGATGATGAAGATTTTGTATACATCAAGGTAAGTATGATCTCAACTTCAACTTTGGTTTTCATCTTGTGATTGTTTGCATGTCTCGACTAACTATTCGACTAACTATTTGGGCATGTAATATAACTAACAAGTTGATGTTGGACTAACATTTTGACATTTGGTTTTTGAATGCATAGAAGATATGTTGGTTTTTAACTTTGATTCTCTTACATATCTGAATTCTCAAATGTCATGATGATTAGATAAACTCTATCTCTGTACTAGGTTTTATATGCTAGATATTCTTGAGGTATCTAACGATCTCTTTTTGTCAAGAATGATTTCTTTGTGCAGAGAGTACAGATGTCTAAGTCTAGAGTCTGTTTTAGGAGTTTATCTCATGTTTTTAAATTTTTGGATCTCCATTGTAAATTTTTGTTGTATGGTGATAGCAACAAAAATATCTTTTTGAATTTTCTTTAGTGGATCTATGTTTTGTCACGAAACCGCCAAAGGGGGAGATTGTTACGGAATTTGAGTTGGCGTAGTTTCGTGAAAGTCTCAAGTCTTGAAGATTGAAGGTGAAGAAAGTTGGATCGTTTAACTCAATCTCAAGAAAGAAGAATTCAAAAGGATCAGGTATGTTTAACTAAATATTTTGTGTGATCCGAATACTTCTTGTAGTGTAGAAACACTTGGAAGAATCTTTCATTGCATAAAAATCAAAAACTGGACTTGGGACATGTTCAGGATCCGGATCAGGTTGTTCGATCCGGATCCCGAAGGTGGTTCGTTCATACATCAGTTCAATCCGGATCGTAGTCTCTTGATCCGGATCCCGAACAGTGAGTTTACCATTTTCCTTAAACGATCCGGATCATGCTTCGCAATCCGGATCCCGAACGTTGATGTTTGGTAAACTGTATGAACGATCCGGATCGTGCACTTCGATCCGGATCCCGAACCTTCGTTTTTCTGGAACTGGCTGTCTCGTTACGACGATCCGGATCCTAGCTAGTCCGATCCGGATCGCCGTCCGTAAAATTTCCAGAAATGTTAGGTTTTTGATTCTTATCTCCTTCCTAGGGTTTCTAACCTATAAATACACCCTATGACTCTTTTTCTAGGGTGTATCCACAGAGTCTATAGCCGTCATTTTCATATACCATTTTATACGGCTATAGATCCACATATAGAGAAGAAAGGAAATCATTAGAGAATACTCTATGTTTCTTCATCTATATTGATTAGTTTGATTCTAGGTTTTCATACTCACATCTCGAGTTGAATCAAACTAATGAATACTTAGATGGTATTTCCGATCTATCTTTGATCTAAGTATTCGGCGGATCATCACCACCCAAAACAACGATTTACCCCAAAAATTGGCGCGTGGATTCGCGTGTCCTTGTGGATTCAAGGTTCAACCGCTCTCGTGGATTCGGAGCGAGGCACGTTCGTGGATTCGAAGGGTGCTATTGGGTGAAGACCGTGGATTCGGTCGGACGTCGTGGATTCGACGTTGGACGCCGTGGATTCGGCGTTGGGCGCAGATCGTGGATTCGTGAAGCGTCGCGGAGCGAGCGGAGAAGATCCTCTAGGAGCGTATGGAAAAGGTTGAGTCGTAAGTGTGTACGGTAAATCACCTTGTACGTGTTTTAATTCTAGTGGATTTCTGCCGTGTTATCGGTCCCGTGGTTTTTTACTCCGGTGATGGAGTTTTCCACGTAAAAATCTTGCGTATTATTTTTATTTCCGCATTGGGTTTTATCGCAACGATTTTTTGAGTGTTTATACGTTTACACCTATTCACCCCCCTCTAGGTGTTTTTTCCCCTATTTAGATCCGTATTACATATAACCCAACACTTAAGATAGCCCACAATAAATTAAGTTAAGTTGAGTCTACCTGTCAAATTTGGGCGCAAACGGGACGAAAATGGACGAAATCGGACGAAAACGGTCGAAAAACGGTTGAAAATGGGCGAAATGGGCGAAATTCGATTTTGGGTTGTACTCTCGGGCTCCCAATTTACTATAGCAATAGCGGGCGCAGTTCCCGAGGCAGTGAGCACGGTTCTCGAGGCAGACACAAATCCCGAGACGGGCATAGTCCTCGATGAGGGCACAAATCTCGAGGCGGGTACGGTTCCCTAGGCGATGGCGCGGATCCCGAGACGATGGCACGGAACCCAAGGTGGCCCGAATCCCGAGGATGTGGCGCGAGGCCGAGGCGCATCGGGCGCGGCGTGGCGCAATGGGCACATGGGGGTGCCATGTGGCGGCGCCCCACTAGTCGCAGTGACCGAGGCGCAGCAGGCGCCCGTGGGGAAGCGCGCGCTTGCGCGGGGCAGCGTGGGAGGCACCACGTGTTGGTCCCCTGTTGGTCGTGCCAGGCGCGTTGACGCGGGGGCGGGGGTGGCGCCACATGGCGGCCGCCCATTGGCCGCCGCGGGGTGTCGTGGACGCTCGGGCGTCCACTGTAGGAGCCCGAGGTTGTTTCGGGCGCCCGAAAGTGGGATTCGGACACCCGAATGTTGGGTTTTTCTGGCTATAAAATCACAAAATCACTTCATTTCTCCTCTTTTCCCCTTTTTCTCCAACCATGGGTCCAAGGAGGGAAGAGAGATTTTTTGGGAGAGGAAATGGGGTGCCGCAAGCACGCCGGTGGCCCCGTGGAGCGCGCGCGAGGTGTTCTAAGGAGCCGGACAGACGCACGTGCGCGAGTTTAATGGCGCGTCGATGTTAAGGTAGGTTCCGTTTGTTATTTTGCGGTGTTTTCGGCACAGTTTTGGAATTTACCCATTGGAGTTTTTGGATTTGAACTCCGTGCTTTTATGCCTGTTAGGGATCGTCGTTGACTGTGCCGTTTTGATGCGCGATGTACCGCCGGGCGTTTCGGGTGGTGTCGTTCGCACGTGGTGATCACCGTTTTGCGTGCAAACTCGAAAAGACAAGGAAATCGCGGGAGACCAATTGGAAGTGTCTACGAGAAATTGGGGGCAAAACCAAGGTGGGGGATTCTTCCGAAAAAGGGTGACCTCTCCCCTTTTCCTCTGCTTTTAATTTTAGAAGCACTGTAGTAGCATATTAGTGTTTGGTGATTATGAATGTGGATAAAATTGGGTATAGTCCAAAAAGGAGAGTTGTGATAAGCTTAGCATAGATTAAATTTGCATGTGTAAACGAACTTAGAGGAAAATGCAATTTTATGATTTACCTAAAATAGGTGATAAATTTGCATGTGTAAACGAATTTAGAGGAAAATGCAATTTTATGATTTAACTAAAATAGTTGATATATTTGCATGTATAAATGAACATAGAGGAAATTGTAATTTTGTGATTTGCCAAATATAGGTGATATATTTGCATGTGTAAATGAACCTAGAGGAAAATGCAATTTTGTGATTTGCCAAATATAGGTGATATATTTGCATGTGTAAATGAATTTAGAGAATAATGCAAGTTTATGATAAACCTAATGTAGGTTATTTATTGCATGTGTAAACAGCAATGGTTCGAATTATGTTTGTGATCATGTTAGGACAAGATCCTAATAATTGTGTAAATGAACTTAGAGAAAAATGCAAGAATGATGTATGACTTAGGAAAAAACTGCGTCGAATTGCATGGATGTGAAAACTAGGAGAAAACCTAGAGTAAGGGTGCATAATTTGTGGCATTAACTCTAGGAAGATGACGCGTGGCATATGTTACAGATTAAGTAAGGTTGTGTGTTAGAGTATTAACTTAGAGTCAACTCTAAGGAAAAGCCTATGTGGTTAAGGTTAAAGAGTTAAACAAATATAACTCTAGAGTTGGTCTTAGCGTGTTGGGCAAATGAACAACCACTTTAACTTTAATTTGGGTTAAATAAATGAAAGAGAAATGTTTAAGAGTCCAAGAGACTCCCTAGTTATCCTTGTGGCAAGACCTAGGGTAAGAAATAAATCAAGGAAAGATGTAAAATTTAAAAGAAAGCTAAAAGTGGCTAAGGAAAAAGAAAAATAAAAGAGAATACAAATGACACCTTCGAATTTGAGACTCGTTATTTGGGAGCATGACTCCTTGGGTAGAGACCCATCGGACGAGATACTTTCTAAAGGCTAAATGTGAAAAGGAAAAAGGGAAATGTGAATGAACCTTCGGATTTGAGACTCGTCATTTAGGAGCATGACTCCTTGGGTAGAGACCCGTCGGGCGAGGTACTTCAAAATGGTTCCAAGATAAAATATATTGCAAGAGATTTGAAAAGAGAAAGGAAAAAGTGAAAGTAAAGAGCTAAATGCTTAAATGAAAGAGAAAGAAATTTGCTGAATGGCAATGTAAGCTAAATGCTTGAAAAGAAAAAGAGAATGCATAAAATGTAAAAGAGGCTAAGTGCTAAAGTAAAAGAAAAGAAAAGAACAGAAAAGACGATCGTCCCTTCGGGGGTAAAACGTAGATCTTGTGTCAGATAGTAAGTGCAAAGATCTTTTCCCGGGCCGAGCCCGTATGACAAAGTTTCCCGTTGGGCGGGGTAGCACTTGAGGTGCTATCGGCAACCTTAGAAAATCATGTCATGTGGTAGTATGACTACCGGGCTGGGGCCCGTTGGGCAAGAATTTTTGAGAGTTTAGCTACTTGAACTAAAGCATAAGGATGTGAAAGAGTAAAGCAAAATAGAGTGGCCTAGGTGGCCGGGTTAGCTTAACCCCTTTTTACAACGGCATAGTGGCCGAGTTAATGGATAGTACCGGTACGCAATGTTCAATTGTGATAAGAATGCTAAACCGACTTTGATTGAATTCCAAAGGTTATAAATAAATACTTAGGGTTTCTCAAGAGGTACCGACCAACTCGAAAACACTTGAGAGCAACCCTAGAGGCTAGGTTTTTATCGTTATTCTTTGTAGCCTCTATTAGGTCAATTCGACGGTTCTTTGACGATATGCTTTTTGTCGAATTGATCTAATCTTTGCTTAGTGATTTCATCCATGGTTCTCTAATATTATTCTAAACAAAGAATCACCATCGAAGCCTATACTTTCGTTACGGCTGAGATTGCTGTTAAGGAATTTGTTTTGGCGTATTTCGTGAAAATGGTTAAGTCTTGAAGATTGAAGATGAAGAAGTGTGGATCATATACCTCAATCTCAAGTAAGAAGAATTCAAACGGATCAGGTACGTTTAACTAAATAATTTTGGTGATCCGAATATCTCTAATAGTGTAGAAACACTTGGATGGATTTTTAATCGCATAAAAATCAAAAACTGGACATGTTATATGTTCAGGATCCGGATCAGGTGTCTACAGTCCGGACCCCGAACATAGGGTAGTTCATGCGCAAATCCAGTCCGGAACACATCGGTTCAGTCCGGACCCCGAACGTGGATTTTGCGGAAACTGCATGAACAAACCGGACCGTGGATCTTCAGTCCGGACCTCGAACGTGGAGTTTGCAGAAACTGCATGAACAGTCCGGACTGTGGACCTTCAGTTCGGACCCCGAACGTATGTTTTTCTGGAAATAGTCTGTTTAGCTACGACAGTCCGGACCGCATTATTCCAGTCCGGACCGTCGTCCTGAAAAAATTCCAGATAAGGTTAGTTTTTTATTCTTATCCTCTTCCAATGGTTTCTAACCTATAAATAAACCCTAGAATTCATTTTTTAGGGTAATCCAAAATACGGTCGAAAAAGAGATATCCACATATAGAGAAGAAAGGAAATAACTAGATTTAATTCTATGTTTCTTCATCTATATTAATTAATTTGATTCTAGGTTTTCATACTCAGAATTTGAGTAGAATCAAATTAATGAATACTTAGATCTTATTTTCGATCTATCTTTGATCTAAGTATTCGGTGGATTATCACCACCCAAAAAAACAACGATTTTCCCAAATCGGCGCGTGGACTCGCGTGGCCTTGTGGATTCAAGGTGCTACCGCTCTCGTGGATTCGCAGCGAGGTACGTTCGTGGATTCGAGACGTGCTACTGGGTGAAGACCGTGGATTCGGTCAGACGTCGTGGACTCGACGTTGGACGCCGTGGATTCGGCGTTGGACGCAAATCGTGGATTCGAGGCGCGTTGCGGAGCGAGCGGAGAAGATCAACTCGGAGCGTATGGAAAAAGGATGAGTCGTCTGTGAGTGCGTTATATCACCTTTGTACGTGTTATAATCTTAGTTGATTTCACCGTGTTATCGGTCCCGTAGTTTTTTACTCCTGGTTTTGGAGTTTTCCACGTAAAAATCTTGCGTGTTATTTTCATTTCCGCATTGGGTTTTTATTGCGCAAAGATTTTTGAATGTTTATCATTTACACCTATTCACCCCCCCTCTAGGTGGTTTTTTCCCTATTTAGATCCATATTATAGAGGTGACCCAACAATTGGTATCAGAGCGGGAATAGGGTTGTAAATAATGGTTGAAGGTGGAAACATCAACAGACCATCATTCTTCGATGGAACAAACTATGCCTACTGGAAAGTACGGATGCAAGCTTTTTTAATTTCCAGCGATGAACGGGTGTGGCAATCTATCGAGTTAGGATGGTCAAATCCAACTGAAGTTATTGTTGATGTTCACACCATCAAACCTAGGCCGAAATGGACCAAGGAAGAGATTGACTCTGTAGTGGCCCAAATTCCCATGCAGCGTTCTTCCGATGAATCCACTGTTAGAGCACCTAGCGTTGGTGTATCTGGCCCATGGTGCGTCAATGGGATGCCACAGATGGACCCCGTGTGTTATTATTAGCTGTGTAGGCCTTCGGCTGAGTTTGCCGAAATTTCGGAAAAGAATTAAGCCCAACAGAGGTCGGAAATGGATTCAGCACGGAAAAACGCTTGAAAACGGCTATTTGCTTGTTTATTTCTGAGTCCGGATGCCCAAAAACGGACTCCCGGAAGTTTTCAGTGGAAAATGGTGCATGGGAGGGGCCGTAGACCGCCGGGATGCCACGTGGCGGCCTGTCATTGGCCGGTTCAGGATGCGCGGTCCACAGAGCTGCGCGGCTGGGTGCACAGACCCGGCGCATGGACACGTGGCACCGCCTGATTGGCGGGCGCAAGGCGCGCGGTCTACCGGGTGAGCGCGGCGGTGCATGGACCAATGCGGGGCCACGTGGCAGCCTCCGGTTGGTCGGTGCATGCGGCGCGGTCCACTGAATTCCTGTTGAATGCGTGGACCGGGTGTAGGGGACGCGTGTCGCCCTCTGGTTCGCGGGCGCACCGTGCGCGGCGCACGGAGTCGGGGTCGGTGCCTCGGGGCGCGTGCCCACGTCGGGGCCATGCCGCGCGCCCGGCGCGGCCGCCGACCGGTCAGCGGGTCAACCGGGGTGGACACGTGTCGCCCGCTGATTGGCGGGCGCCAACCGCCTCACTGTGCGGGGGCGGGCCACGTGGCAGCCAGCGGGTGGGCCGAACAGCTGTTTGCTGTTCGGCGGGCCACGTGGCGGCTCCTGGTGGATTCGGGCGTGAACAGTGTTGGGCCCGGCCCAACACTGTAGCCGCCCGAATGTTCCGGGCGCCCGAAATTTTGGGCCCAAAGCCCATTGACTTGTTTTTCCGGGCTGTTTCGGGTGAGGCCTATAAAAAGGCCTCAAGGGGCCTCGTTTTGAAGCTTTTTTCCGAAAGCTTTTCACTTGGAGCCCTTCACCAAAGTTGTTTCTCTCCCTCTTGTGCATCTTTTGGCGGAAGCTCAGGATTTTTGGAGGCCGCGACGACGGCGACTTCTGCATCGGGGTGCGGAGCGACGATCTACTGTTGGAGGCCCATTTCCGTCGCAGTTTAGTCCGGGAGGTCTACCGGGCTACCCCGACATTATTTTTGGACGATTTCTGCGGTGACGGTTTCGTAAGAGGTAAATCTACATTTTTCGTGTTGGACACTTTTTCTGGATCCGAGCTTTTCTTGGGGTTCTGGGTACATTTTTAACCCCCTTTGCGACTGTTGGTTGATTTGGACAGCACCTACTTGTCGGATTTTTATCTCCTCATCCGGACATCGGAATTCGACGTTTCAGGACTCTATCGACATCTACTCTTCGCGAGGATCGCCGTCATATTTTTATTGGAATTTTTGGAGGAAGTTTTTCAGGTGAAAATTTCGTGTTAGTGGGACTGTTCACCACAGATTTTGGGGAATGTGGAATTTGTGTGAATTAAAGTGTAATTTTGGTGTATGTTTGTACCCAGGAGTTTGTGAGCACCTCTACCGTGATGTTGGCTTGGTGGGATTTGTGATTTGACAGTTGTGGGCTTTCTCAGCTGTGCCATTTTGGACAGTTAGCACTTTCAGGTGGGTGACCTTGCTTCCAAGAACTCTGGACTGTGTACTAATTCTAGGTGTGTAGGATCATGCATGTTAGAAATTGGAGTATTAGCATGTGAAAAACTGTATGTTGTATCTTGTATATCAGTTGTTGAATCTTTTGATTCCGGCACTATGTTAAGTAATGAAATCTTGGAATTTGACCTAGCACCCCTGTCATATGTATCATGTTCAGCCAGTCTGTAGAAAAACTCCAACTTGGGCTAGGTTTTTATTGCTCTAGACATTCCACATCACGATACTTTATTTCACCTTGGACGTAGCTTTTCCTCGCCCAAATTGTGGGCCGAGAGGTCGGTCGGTTGTGGGATGCATTTGCACTCGTGTCTGGGGACCGAGTGGAGTTGATAGCAGTCTGTAGATTTGATTTCTTTGGGAGAGTGATAGTGATGGTAGATCTGGGTTCTTGGAAACTGTCAGAGAGACAGTGGGTTTCAGCTGTGTAGATTCCAGCTAGTGTGTGAGACAGTGATTTGTTTGGTAGTCGATCTTATTGATCGAAGATTGGATCATAGCCTGCATGAGCCACATTTGAGCTTTACAGTGATACTATACAGTGATACTTATGGGTTACTTTGACTCGAGCGGGTCGCTCCCCTCGAGGGCCACTCCGGAGTAGGCGAGACCGGGTTGTGTACCGGTGTGAGTTTGAGATGTTCCTTAGCGACTTGTCGTCGCGGTGGTCCCTCTGGCTGTGCTTTCGTTGGCAGCCACGGACGCCCTACGTAAGTCCGCTCCTCCGGGACGTAACGGCAGTAGGTTGGCGCAGGTTTGACTGGACCCGTTGTGGCAGTCAGTTTTGATTGGGTGATCAGGGATGAGAGTTAGTTGTGGCATTATGTTCTTTCTGTTCCACTGTTGAGCATCTAGATAGAGGCATAGTAGCTGTAGAGTTACCTTTCCTAGCTCTCCTTATAGCACTGCATATGTTACTTTTGCCTCTGGTAGACTTAGTGGGCAGACCGTCGGGCTTGTTGGCGGCACCCACTGAGAACTACTGTGGGATGTAGTTCTCACACCCGTCGTGGTGTTTTCTCCCCAGGGACTTCTGCTCCAGTTCCTGCAGCTCCTGTTGCTGATCCAGCTCCTTCTGACCGAGGTAAGGGCGTCGCGAGATAGATCCCCTCCTGTCGTCTTCTGTGTGTGAGTAGATGTACCCCAGTTCCATTTTGGTGTGTGTTATGTCGAGTGACTTTTGTAGTGAGGTTTTGAGTTGTACCTTCCTTTCCTGCTTTTATGAGAGACTCCTGTTTTCTGGTGAGGATGGTCTGTATATTTAAAAGTTGTAGTCTTATTTTATGTATTTTCCTTCCAGCTTTTCTCTTTCAGCTCTGATATCTGCTAGTGTAGATGTTTCTTTGCAGGTTAGTCGCTACGCCTATACGGGGCTTCCCGTACGGGCGGCGGATCTGTTGGCGAGCCGGGGCGCAGTATCGCCCCGGGGCGTGACAGATTAGAGTGGTATCAGAGCCTAGGATGTAGGTCTTGGAGGACTTAGGAACCCTAGGCTTGTGGTTGGACCCTAGGATGACTCGCGTGAGAGCCGTGACTTTAGCGAGAGTCCTGATTGGATTTCTAACTCTCCCGAGCGGTTCGGGGTGAGCGATCGACATGTCTTCCTTCGGTGGCAACTATGTTGGCTGCAGACAACATAGTACTTCGGAAGGGGGGACATGCCTTCTGACTTTCGCTAGATTGGGTCGAGAGATGATTTGGGTTCTGATTGTTTGCCTTGTCCCTCAGGTGGGGATGCCTCCTCGACGCTCGATGGTGACGCGTTCGCAGCCTTCGTCCTCTGAGCCCGAGCAGGAGGACTCGGAGCAGGGACAGCAGAGCGAGGTTTTGGAGCTCCGTGCCCAGGTGGCACAGTTGACTGAGGCGTCTCGACGCCAGGAGGAGGCTGTGAGTCGGTTGACGCTCTTGTTGGAGCAGAGAGCGCAGCCGGCGGTGGTACCCCCTGAGAGTTCTCCGGTGCCTTCTGCCCCTGTGGTGGCACCCCCGGTTGTGCAGGTCTGCACCAGCAGTTCCGGCTGAGCCTGTTTCCAGTAGGCCACCGTCTGGGACGACGGGATCTTTGACTTTGCAGAGCAGCAGGTTTTGGTGGGTCTTTTGTTGAGGTTTCTGCAAGTTTGATCCACCCCGCTTTTCGGGCATGAGTGCTGAGCCGTGGGCGGCTGAGTCTTGGGTTACAGCTATGGAGCGCCATTTCGAGAGCCTTTTTATTGATGAGAGGTTTCGAGTTCTGTTGGCTACTCATTTTCTGGAGAGCAACGCCGAGGCATGGTGGCGGCGTGTGCGACCCGCAGGTCCGCCTGGGACCCAGTTATCTCTTGGGCAGAGTTTCGCGGTATGCTTCTGGGGCCTTCTTTCCCGAGAGTGTTCGACAGAGCTTGGAGGAGCAGCTGAGAATCTCCGCCAGGGAGATAGGCCCGTACATGCGTACATAGCCGATTTCAATCGGCTGTTGGCTAGTATGCCCCACGTGGCCAGAGATGAGACCCACCGGATCTACATGTTCGAGAGAGGGTTGCGTCGGGACATTTATCAGTTGGTCCGCTCCCTCAGATTGCAGACTTTAGAGGCCTCGATGGAGCAGGCACTTTATGTGGAGGGTGGTGAGGCGTGATGGCAGAGGTGACTCAGCCCCCCGTTGTGACTCCTGGGGCGAAGCGCCCCGCGCAGTTTGAGGAGGGGCAGTCGAGTAGGCAGGGACCCCCGAGACCACCCCGTTTCCACTCTCAGGGACGGGGGTATCAGGGGCGGCGGCAGAGTCTGGGGATCTCGTCAGTTGCCATAGCAGCAGCAGCAGCGTCGACCCCTCGACAGCTAGCAGTCTACGCAGCAGCAGCAGCAGTCTTAGGCAGCAGCAGCAGACTTCGCGGGCAGCGCACCCAGAGTGGTATAATCTGTGGAGGACCCGCACTCACCACCCAGTGCCCGCAGGGTCGGGACCGCTGTTTATTGCGGGCAGACCGGTCACTGTTGAGGAGGGCTGTGCCCCCAGGGCAGGGTACCCCAGCTCCTTCTCAGCTTCTGCATCCTTCGTTCCTCCCGTCAGTCAGCCGGACCTTGCGGCGGCGGAGGACCTACGGTAGGAAGATTTTGCTCCATCGTCTCGCGACAGCCAGAGCGACGCCCCCTGGCGCGAAGCGTGGTCGAGTCTATGCCGCAGGTAGAGGATGCTACAGCAGACAGAGCATGTGCCGTCGCAGGTATTATTTTGATTTCTGCAGTGAGTACTCTACTCTCTTTGATACGAGTGCTCGATTTTTATCAGTATAGAGCTCGCATCCATTCATGGTATAGAGGTAGGTTTTTATCGCATGCATTAGAGGTTCGTACCAGATCATGTCTTGCATGTCGAGGAGTATTGTAGGGATTGCCCTGTGCAGTTGGGATCCTGGATTTTTGCCGGCAGACTTGCTTGTCTTGCGGCGAGCTCCAGGATTTCGACGTCGTGCTAGTTATGGATTGGTGTCGAGGTATATGCTAGTATAGACTGCAGAGAGAGGACGGTGACCCTCCGCGAGCATGGACAGGAGGAGTGGGTCTTTCAGAGGCTGCCAGAGCACTTCTTTGCGATGACCGTTTCTTTCGGGCGAGGGGGGCGGTTGATAGTAGGGCTTGCACCGCTTTCTTGCGACGATTGTGTAGGTGCCTACGGCGGCACTGGACTCGAGGATATTCCTGTGTCCGCGAGTTCCCAGATGTGTTTCCCCTGAGTTGATGACGATGCCGCCGGAGAGGGAGGTGGTAGTTGTGATTGATGTTGGTACCGGGAACCGCACCAATCTCGAAGGCGCCTTATAGGATGGGCAACCTGCCGAGTTGAGGGAGTTGAAGGCCCATCTTCAGGATCTTTATGGTAGGGGCTTTGTCAGGCGTAGTGTTTTCTCCGTGGG
>CM055068.1:14295475-14326648 GCA_029204045.2 Tillandsia leiboldiana
ATTGGAACTTGACTTAGGAGAAACCATGTTGTTCTACTTCTTACTTTATTCAGAGGTGTGACTCAGGTTGCTGGGTTCAGCAGCAGGGGGCTGGGATAGTGTAGTTGAGTGTGTACTAGTTTTGTTGAGATTTCGGGTGTTGCGACAACGCGGATTGGGTCGGTTGAACGGCATTTGCCTTTGCATCAGATTGGGGTTCTCAATGGATGGGTTTTTTCCACTGGGGCATAGTTGTGATCTAGTCCTGCTATTTCGAGATACTTGTGATATGGTTATACTAACTCGTGTGGGTCGCTCCCCTCGAGTGCCACTTCGGAATGTGCGGCAGGGCCGGGTAGCCGCCGGTCTGTTTATTGGATGTGGTCACATCGGTGTGATGCGTGGCTGGCAACCCGATGGGGACGGCAGAGCAGGCACTACTTGTCATGCCCGGGTGGAAAACCAGAACCCGGGCTCGCCAACAGATCCGCCGTGCACACGGGAATTTCATGTACACGAAGCGTCGGTAACATGCTCAGATATAAATGTACAATAAAAGAGCAATAATACAGAGCTGAACTAAAAGAACTACATAATATCTCAGACTGGAAAAGAAATAAAAACTGTTAAAAATATACAATAAACTCGCAGCTCACCAAATAATATACCAGCTGGCCAAAGCCAGACCTCAAAATAAAAGTGAACTACTACAGTCTGAGTAAAAGGGGTACATATCTGTCTAACAGCAGCTCACAGCCTCACAGGAGAATCTATCTACTCAGCGATTCCCTCACCTCGATCAGCTGCCGATGGCCCAGCAGCTCCCGCAGAAGACTCTGCAAAAAAGGAAAAGAATAGAGAAAAAACAACATGGGGGTGGAGAACCTAGTAAACCAGTAGCCTCCCCCTGTGGGTAAAGCCTCAAACTCCGACGTACCCACTACGTCTACCAGAGGCAAAGGAATGAAGAAGTGGTAAGCTATAAGACTACAGATAAAAAGAACTACCACTAGTATGCCTCTAAATGAAGTGCCAAAATGAATGACTGTAAGTATGCATCAGTAACCGCATCGTCCAAATAAACCCAATCTAGCCACCAGTAAAAACTGGTACCGCCTGCTGCCGCTATCATCATCGTGCAACCTGATCCGCACCAAAGTGATAGCAATGGTCAATGCCGTCCGGTACCCATTTGGTACCCCGCACGCTTCGAAGTGCCACTCGAGGGGAGCTACCCACACGAGGAAAGTACCATGTCATAAGTATCATAAAAGCAGGACTGGATCATGAGTATGATCAAAGTGGAAGACCCCTCCACTAAAGAAAACCCCAATCTGATGCAAAGGTAAACATCCGGTCAACCGCCTAATGTCCGCGGTTACCGCCAATACCCACAATCCATATCAAGTACAACCTGTCCAGACTCCACGGGTCCCGGCTACACTATCCAAACCCTGCTCGAACCGAGCAACATGATTCAAAAATCGAATGAAAAGGAGAAAGGAAACAATCATGGTTTCTCCTAAGTCAATTCCTAATCTGATAGTGTAGCCATAAATAGTGGACTATCTAGATGTCCATGCAGCATGCAAATGTCCTCGAGAAAGATAAAAGAAAGAGTATCAAACAGTAACTCCACATGTGTATTAAATAATAGCTCCGTATAAATATAACCATCATGCTAAATCATCAGTCAACTACACATGTATATAATCCCTGGTCCATAATAAACCCAAAGTGGTACCCGCACATAGATATGTCATCATGTCCCAATACTTAATCCATTTAACCAACTTTTATAAAATCTATGTGCTACGGCAAGCAAGTAATTATCACTATTAAAATATCTCAATGATCATGTTCCAACAACAATATTATCCTGTAATATTTCCAACATGCTATATCCACATAATTAATCTCAAATGATAGGCTCGCATTTATTCATTCAATCATGCATGGTAATCAATCAATAAGTCCAACGGGGAATCCTCTAAATAAACTTAGTGAGTAAATCACAGTAAGAGGTAAGCAAAACTACCACCTGAAGAGCTGACTGTCCAAATCCCACAGCTAAAAATACCAGGAAATCCAAATCTCCTACTCCAAAGGGTCCAGTAATACCCGCACTCTCCTGGGTACACATAAAGTCCATAAATCCCAAAAACTACCCCCGCATACACATACAGAATCAGTCCCAAAGATGCCCCTATTTCACTGCGAAAATCCCAGAAAATTCCAATAAAAATATCACAGCGATCCTCGCGTCGATACCTTCGAAACGAGTACCTGCACGTCCAAATCCGAGTTCTGCAGGTCAAGATATAAATTCGACAAGGTAACCATCCCTAAAGAATCCCCCAAAAAAACTGTAGCACTAAACTCTGGAAAAACAGTGATTCTCACTTTCGGGAAATTCAGAAAAAATCCAAGAAAAATACGGGGACGTTCCTTGCGGCGAGTAGATCAAAATTGACTATTTAAACGCCTTGATCCGATGTTCTACGCCAAGATATAAAATCAACAAGCCCATGCTGTCCGGGAAATCCATCACAGAAAATGGGGTCAAAAGATGCCTCGGGAACCATGCAAAAACCCAAAATAAAGTGAAACGATCAACAACGGAAATCGAAGCTTTACCTCTCAGGAACACGCTGTCGAAGAAATCGTCCAAATATCCTCCTGGTTTGCGCACAGGAAAATTCTGACTGAACTCCGACGGAAATGGGCCCGAAAAAGAGGAAACGTCGAAGAGCGCCGCGTCGCAGATGACTCGCTGTCGGCAACTCCAAAATTACCAAACTTCCTAGAGAGATGGAGGACAGAGAGAGGAAGAAGTCTTCTTAAGGCCACACCCTCATATCTCTCTCTAAAACTCGGAAAAAGAACAGAAAGGGAGGGAAGTGGAGCTGTAGTTATAGGCCCAGAAAACAAATGCCAAAATTCCCACTGTGTTCCAAGTATCGGGCGCCCGGAAAGATTGGGCTCTACAGTGCGGCCAATTCGCGATCACTGTGCACGCCCGGAAGAGCCCGGGCGCGACACGTGTCCGCCAAACAGCGGACAGCGGCGCCCGCCAATCGGGCGCCGCCACGTGTCCTAGCCGCCCACGTGTTCCACGTTGCCTCGAGCACGTGGGCGGCGTGCACCCGCCAATAGGGGCACGCCACGTGTCACCACGCGGTTCACGTGGTCCGCGCCCCCGGTCTACACGCCGGGTTCTTCCGGAAAGTGTCGGCCAACCAGAAGCCGCCACGTGTCCCGACAGGCCGCTCTCCATGACGCCGCCCGACCAATGAGGAGCTGCCACGTGGCAACCTCAACCTTCCGTGCACTCGGTGCACGCACTATTCTGTGGACCGCCCGCCTGCGCGCCTGCCCGCGCCCACCAGCGCCTGCCCGCGCTGCCCGCGGGCCCTGCTCAGCCGCAGCGCCCGCTGCGCTCCGCCGTGCTCCGCCTCTCGCAGGTCGCCGCCGGTCGGCCGGAACAGTATTTTCCGGCGGCCGGAGTTACTGTTCCGGCGTGAACAAGTAATTGGCGCCGAAATAAGTGAATACACCATTTGATCATTTTCGCGCGCTGAGTCCAAAGCCGCTGTCCGATTTTTCCAAATTCTCATCTGAAAGTTTGCCGAAAGCCCCCGGAAAAGCCAAATTGATCGATTTTCACGCCGGGTCCATTTTGAGTCCAATTTCGATACTACAAGCTCCAATACACTGTGTAAGCTTCTTGAAGTCACTGATAAGGTGGCTGCAAAAGCTTCCTACAAAATCGGATCATCACATCCTCCCCCACTAAAACAGGTTTCGTCCTCGAAACAAACTAAACAGCATCTCACAGTCCGATGCCTCACCATAAGTAGGGGTAGGTATCCCTCATCTCCGACTCCAGTCCCTAGGGCTGTCTGCAAGCTCCTTCAAGAAACGTGAAGCAAAACTGTAGCTCAAGCCGCCATATCTCTTCTAGCATCCCTGGTACACGAACACCTCCTGGTCTAGCTCTCGAAAAGTCACTATCCTCGTGGCACAATCGATCGTCGTGAAGTACCGAGCCAACCATCATTCCGAGCATCCTATTCATGTCCCGCAGTCACCTCAAAGCCATCTGGTCTGCTGGCAAAATCTAGGACTTAATCTACACCGGGTAGGACCAATGACACTCCTCCATGTGCAAGATGTGATCGGGAATCTGAACCTCCCGTGCACGTGGTAACCATCCTACCCCTAACCCAGGCAATGATGCAAATATACTCCTAACAAATGACTAGGATGCTCAAATGCAATACAATGCAAAATCTAATGCCAGAAGGTAAAATAATACCTGTCACCACATGATCGGCTGCTGAAAAGTCCTCCACCTGAGCGGCATATACCCGACCGCTCTGAGCCGGTGGCGCGGGATCAAAAGAGTGGAAAGAAGGTGACCTGCTCACTAGAGCAAAAGACTGCTGAGCTGACGTCCTCTGTCGAATGCACTAGGAGCCGAGGCTGAAGATGGTGCCGTGGAAGTCGATAGGGGGCATGAAGCTCGAACGTGGCCTGACTGTCCACACTTATAACAGCGACCCCACCTCAGATCACATGTGTGAGACAGATGAGGTTCTCCATAGAAAATACATCTGTCACGACGTCGTGGCTGCCGCTGCGGCTTCTGCTGCGGCTGCTGCTGTTGCAGCCTCTAGGGTCCACCAGACTCTCGTTGCTCAGAGCGCCCCTGGCCATGAGACTGAGGCCGCGACGGTCATGGCGGTCTCCAAGAACTAGCCTATCCTCCATCATCAGGTGCTGGTCGCTTCCTCTCAGAACTCTGTGCGACCAACCCGCTCCTCCTGGCAATCATCGTGTCGCCCTGCTCCACCCACAGTGCCTGCTCAACGGCTTCACCAAGGGTCTGTAGCCTCCGAGCGTGCACCAGGGTATAAATCTCAGGTCGAAGACCAGACTCGAACAACTCGACCTCATGCGGTCCATCACGGGTGACGAAAGGCACGCAGTTAAGCAACTGCATAAACTCCTGATAGTACTCCTGCAGCCGATTTGTCTCCCTGCTGGATATTCTTCAAGTCGTCCTCGAGCTTCCGTTTCATGCTCCCAGAAAAGTACGTTCCAAGTAGCATGCGCCGGAACTCGGACCAGGGGCAGCTGTCGGGTGGTCTGGAACTCCGCTGGCTCCACCCGACGCCATCATGCGTCAGCATCCCCCTCGAGACAATGCACTGCCATGTGCACTCTGTACTTCGGGTCGATGAAGAAATCCCTAAACAACTTCTCCATCGAAGATAACCAAGCCTCTGTTACGGCATTTTGGTCTTGGCATATTTCGTGAGTCATGTCAGTGAGTTGAGTCGGATTCTTAAAGGGATCAAATTGTCAATCAGCAATCAAAGACTTAGAGAAGATTCAACAAGAGCTCAAGTTGACACTCAATGTCTTGAGTCTTGAAGATTGAAGATGAAGAATTGTGGATCAGTTACATCAATCTCAAGAAGAAAGTATTCAAGAGGATCAGGTATGTTTAACTAAATAATTGTGTTGATCCGAATACTTTCTTATAGTGTAGAAACACTTGGATGAACTTTTAATTGCATAATAATCAAAAACTGGTGTTCGGACATGTTCAGGATCCGGATCAGAGCCAACAATCCGGATCCCGAAGGTTGTTGCTTCATACAAGACTTCGATCCGGATCCATGCAATTTCCGATCCGGATCCCGAATGTTAAGTTTTCTGATTTGTATGAACGATCCGGATCGGGCCTTGCAATCCGGATCCCGAACCCTTGGTTTTCTGGAATCGTCAATCTCGTTACGACGATCCGGATCGCAATAAATCTGATCCGGATCGCCGTCCTGAAAATTTCCAGATAAGGTATGTTTTTGATTCTTATCTCTTTCCAAAGGTTTCTAAACTATAAATAGACACTTAGGGTTTCTCAAAAACGTGGGAGCTACGGCCGATCTTTTTATAAAACTCTTGAGAGCAACCCTAGAGGCTAGGTTTTTATCGATCTTCTTTATAGCCTCTTTTAGGTCAATTCGACGGTTCTTTCAAGAACATATCTTTTGTCGAATTGATCTAGTCTTTGCTTAGAGATTTCTTCTACGGTTCCTTCATGATAATCTAAGCAAAGGATCACCATCGAAGCCTATATTCTATATCGGCTATTTGCGTCGTGGATTCGGCGTGACATCGTGGATTCGATGTGTTGAAGGCGTTTCGTGGATTCGAAACGTGTGCTCGTGGATTCGAGTGGCGTTCGTGGATTCGAACGTGTGCAGTGGACGTGCAATCGGTGGAGCGCAAGGTCCGAAGAAATTGAAGGAGGGGTTGACACCTTGTTATTCTTCTTTTCTTAGAGGATTGTTATTGCGTGGACATCCAACCGTTCAGCGCAAGGTCCAAAGAAGCTGAAGGAGGGGTTGAGTCCGTGGAGTCGGTAATCACCTTGTTATTCTTCTATTCTTAGTGGATTGTTATTGCGTGTTGGTCCCGTGGTTTTTCTCCTGGATTGGAGTTTCCACGTATATCTCGGTGTGCTATTTTTATTTTCCGCATTGTTTTTATTTTGCACTGAGATTGAGTTTTTAAGTATTACACCTATTCACCCCCCCCCCCCCTCTAGTTGTTGATAGTACCTATTTAGATCCTTTGGGATTAATACTCTACAATTGGTATCAGAGCGGGTTTTAGGTTTATCTATCATGTTGGGTGAAAGTGGTAATATTTATAGACCTCCTCTTTTTGATGGGACTAATTATGCTTATTGGAAAGTGCGGATGAGAGCTTTTCTCATCGCAATTGATGAGCGAGTATGGCAATCCGTGGAATGCGGTTGGGTGCATCCTGTTGAGGAAGTAGGAAATTCTACTACCCCAAAACCTCGCTCTAGATGGTCCAAAGAGGAATTTGAAAGATCTTCTTACAATGGGAAAGGTATGAACGCTTTATTTAATTCTCTTTCCTCGACTGAGTTCACAAGAATTTCCGCGTGTGAAACCGCGAAGGAAATTTGGGATATTCTCAAAATTACACATGAGGGTACTAATCTTGTAAAAATTCAAAAGCTCCAGATGCTTACAAGTCAATTTGACTCTATTCATATGGAAGAGCATGAATTGTTTACAGATTATTACACTAGACTTCAAGATGTAATAAATACATGTGCTAATTTAGGAGAAAGGATCCCGGAGTCGAAAATTGTAAGAAAGATACTTCGGACTCTTCCGGAACGGTTTAGGGCAAAGGTTACCGCCATTGAAACCGTTAGTCATCCGGATGAGATGAGTGTAGAGGAATTAGTAGGTGCTTTGCAAACTTATGAAATGACTTTTCCTACTAATCAAGTTTCTTCCAAGTCTTCTTCTAAGCTTACAGGTATTGCATTCAAATCCACAAAGGAAGAAGATAGCGAATCAAGTTCCGACGATGAAATCTCTTTTGCCGATTTTGAAGAACAATTGGCGCGGATCACAAAGAAATTTCGTCGGAAATTTTGGAAGAATCGAACCGATGGATCTTCATCCACGAAACCATCTAAAAGATCATCGGGTTCTAAATCCTCTAACCTCAAATTCCTTGCAAAACCTCCTAAGGAAAAAGATGAATTCGAAGGGAAAATCCGATGTTATAGATGCAAAGGCTACGGCCATATTTCAACGGATTGTCCTACTCCGAAATTATATAAAAAGAAGGCTTTGCAAGCGAAAACTTGGGACGATTCTACCTCTAATGAATCGACCTCAAGTAAAGAGGAAAAAGTCGTTGCCTTACATGCCTCTCATATTCCCTCTTCTAATTTGTGTTTATCATCTTTAGTCACTGACTCTACTCCTTTGATTTTGCATGAAACATCAACATCCAACGGAGAGTCATCAAGTGAGGGGGAGTCGGACGAGGAAGAACTCGTTGAGGCATATCAACAACTTCTTGCGGAATCTAAGAAGATGGCCAAGCATATCAAGAAGTTGAGGAAGCAACGACTTGAGAATCAAGACGAGAATCATGCTTTAAAGATAAAACTTCATGATCTCGAGGAGGAACAAGGACGTTTATTGAATAACAATAAAATCCTCCAAGAAAAGCTAAACCAATCGGAGACAAACGCTAAATCATATACGGACAAGATTGGTTTTCTAGAAAAACAGTTTGAGGAAATTCATGTCACCAACCAAGCATTGACCAAACAAGTTCATCAACTTAAATCCGACATACAAAGGATTTCAACCGGTTCCAAGAGACTTGAGTGTATGTCCGGTTTAGGTCAAACAAGTAAGGTTGGTTTGGGTTTTAAAAAGGATCAAACTGTGCATGCTTCAAGTTCCACATTCAAATTGAAAGGAAGAACGTGTCACCTTTGTGGACTTGAAGGACATTTGGTGAAGAATTGCCCGAAAAAGAGAAAGAAGAGTCTTTCGGCAACTTCATCTACGGAGCGAACTCAACGGAATCAAAAGACACATCAAGTCAAAGGAGTTCACTCAACCCACCAAAGGTCCGAGCCACAACATCAATCATTCAAATGGATCACTGCGAGGCAAAGACCTAAGGTGGATCAACAGTCAAAGCGGACAACCCCCGGCCACAACGAATCAAGACAACCCAAAATCCAGCGATTTTGGATTCGGAAAGGTGATATCTTTCCTTGTCTTAAGTTCTAAATAGCTTATGACTGTATGTAATGCTTTGATTGGTTTTCCTTTCATATTTTTCTTAATCTTTGCATTACATGTTTTTCAATGCTCTTCGTTTTTATGTTTTGTTTCTTTTAAGACAAAAGGTTTTTGTATCGAACAAGTGCATTGAATGAAAAGGGTTTTCACTTTCAATCACTCCAATTTAATTTTATTTGGATTATCAACTTTACTCCATAATCATAATCTTGAAGATACTTCATTATAGGAGTTTTTGATATTATAAGCATCAAATTTTAGAAATCATGTGTGATCTTTAGATGCTTAATCTATCTCGGTTGTGTGAATTCATTGTGATAAATGTGAGACAACCGATTGATTGAAATTTGGGATTTAATTCTTTCACGTAAGAGATTGCATTCTTACAAGGGTAAATAAATGAATTTTAAAAGATGTGGAAAGAGTTACATCCGAAAGGACTGTGAAAACTACCACCACATGTTGGAAAGAGCTGCCACCCCGGTCGTCCGGTCTGTGTGTGAAGCTACCACATGTTTTGATGCTTGAAAAATATTTCTTGAAATTTTTAGTTGAAGCATTTGGAGATTTATATGCAAAACTCTTATACTTTGAACAATCTCCTGGTTGGTATAAGGTGGGATAGTTGAAAGATGCTCAAAGAGCCACCCTTAGGTATTTTAGTGCTTATCTCAAATTTGAAAGGGTAAGAAATCAAATTGATGTCATTTGGAAATCTCTGTAAGTCATCTTTGTACATCCGTTACATCTTGATAGACTTTGGATCTCAAGATTATTTTTGATGACTTGTGTTTGATGAATATAACATGAAAAACGGTTTATAATGTTTTACCTTTATTTTTCATGATTTCGGAGTAAATCTTTTTAATTTTTGTAAAATTAATTGGATTGAATGACATCTATGTGATCTCATATTATTTTCAAGCACTTAAATTGTTTTCTTGATGGAATACAAATCGGTAATTCAATTATTTCAAAATCTGGATTTGTTTCAAGAAATTATTTGATTTTTGCTTTCTGGTACCGGTACGAAATCTGCATTTTTGTTATATACCAGAACTGAGCTTTTATCTCTCTTTCTCCATGAACTAATTTTGTTTGTAATTTCCTTTTGTCTAGTATGTTCACTGTTTGACAATTTGTGACAAAAAGGGGGAGAAGAGAAATGACGGAGATAAGATCATCAAGAGAGGATAAACGAAACGAAAATGGAAAAATGGGGGAGAACGGAAAATGATGATCGTATCACAAAGGGGGAGAACAGAGATGCTCAAGATAGGGGGAGACAAAGAAAAATTGAAAGAGCCGAAAAACAAAAGAACCAAAAGGAAGACGAATCAAATGTAGGATTCTAATTTCTAACGACTAACGTTTGATTTTGTTTGGAGTTTTGTTTTGCAGGAATTACATCACTTTAAGACTCCAAGTCCTAAGTCATAGAGTATGTTCTAGGACTGTTTGGTTCAAATGTAATTTTGTATTTATTGGATCTTTCACGCAAAGAAAATCAATGTTTTGGTGATGACATTGAGTTTCGATTTTTTGGTTTAAGATGAGTGACTTGAGCGTTTTTATGTATTTTGGGTTTTGTCACGAAATTGCCAAAGGGGGAGATTGTTACGGCATTTTGGTCTTGGCATATTTCGTGAGTCATGTCAGTGAGTTGAGTCGGATTCTTAAAGGGATCAAATTGTCAATCAGCAATCAAAGACTTAGAGAAGATTCAACAAGAGCTCAAGTTGACACTCAATGTCTTGAGTCTTGAAGATTGAAGATGAAGAATTGTGGATCAGTTACATCAATCTCAAGAAGAAAGTATTCAAGAGGATCAGGTATGTTTAACTAAATAATTGTGGTGATCCGAATACTTTCTTATAGTGTAGAAACACTTGGATGAACTTTTAATTGCATAATAATCAAAAACTGGTGTTCGGACATGTTCAGGATCCGGATCAGAGCCAACAATCCGGATCCCGAAGGTTGTTGCTTCATACAAGACTTCGATCCGGATCCATGCAATTTCCGATCCGGATCCCGAATGTTAAGTTTTCTGATTTGTATGAACGATCCGGATCGGGCCTTGCAATCCGGATCCCGAACCCTTGGTTTTCTGGAATCGTCAATCTCGTTACGACGATCCGGATCGCAATAAATCTGATCCGGATCGCCGTCCTGAAAATTTCCAGATAAGGTATGTTTTTGATTCTTATCTCTTTCCAAAGGTTTCTAAACTATAAATAGACACTTAGGGTTTCTCAAAAACGTGGGAGCTACGGCCGATCTTTTTATAAAACTCTTGAGAGCAACCCTAGAGGCTAGGTTTTTATCGATCTTCTTTATAGCCTCTTTTAGGTCAATTCGACGGTTCTTTCAAGAACATATCTTTTGTCGAATTGATCTAGTCTTTGCTTAGAGATTTCTTCTACGGTTCCTTCATGATAATCTAAGCAAAGGATCACCATCGAAGCCTATATTCTATATCGGCTATTTGCGTCGTGGATTCGGCGTGACATCGTGGATTCGATGTGTTGAAGGCGTTTCGTGGATTCGAAACGTGTGCTCGTGGATTCGAGTGGCGTTCGTGGATTCGAACGTGTGCAGTGGACGTGCAATCGGTGGAGCGCAAGGTCCGAAGAAATTGAAGGAGGGGTTGACACCTTGTTATTCTTCTTTTCTTAGAGGATTGTTATTGCGTGGACATCCAACCGTTCAGCGCAAGGTCCAAAGAAGCTGAAGGAGGGGTTGAGTCCGTGGAGTCGGTAATCACCTTGTTATTCTTCTATTCTTAGTGGATTGTTATTGCGTGTTGGTCCCGTGGTTTTTCTCCTGGATTGGAGTTTCCACGTATATCTCGGTGTGCTATTTTTATTTTCCGCATTGTTTTGATTTTGCACTGAGATTGAGTTTTTAAGTATTACACCTATTCACCCCCCCCCCCCCTCTAGTTGTTTGATAGTACCTATTTAGATCCTTTGGGATTAATACTCTACAGCCTCCACATCCCACGGTCGCGCGTTCTGCCCCGAGAATCTAGGCGGTCCATACTGGCAGAACTTGGTGAGCTTCTCCGCGATATACTCCTCCTGAGAAGGGGTCAAAGGCTAGGCCGCTCCTCGAGCCCCACTACTCGATGATGGCGCCGTCGGCACACGAAGTGGTACAGGTGGTACAGGGGCCTCCAAAACAGTCGGGGACGGCGCCTCTCTCTGGGCTACAAGCTGGTCAATCCTCTGCTCCTGCCGACGGGTATGCTCCGCCAATTGGGCCACCATGGCCCTCAGCTCACTCAACTCCGAAGATCCGGTCTGCTCCGGCTCCTCAGGGGGTGTAAGGGTACCCCGAGTAGTAATCCGACGTCGGGGAGGCATCCTGCCAACAGAAAACACAAGTCAGGACGCAACCACGCACGACCCAATCTAGCGAAAGTCGAAGACATCCCCCTATTTCTGTAGCTTTATGTTGTCTGCAGCCAACATAACCGTCCACAGAAACAAGATATGTCGATCCCTCTTCACTCACTGGAAGAGTCAAATAACCCAATCACCGACTTTCGCCTAAGAACATCACGTCTCTCACGCCCTATCATCCTAGGGTCCAACATAAGCCTAGGGTTCCCTAAGTTCCAACTGACCTATCCCTAAGCTCTGATACCAACTTAATCTGTCACGCCCCTGGTGGAAACCAGAACCCGGGCTCGCCAACAGATCCGCCGTGCACACGGAATTTTCCATGTACACGAAGCGTCGGTAACCTGCTCAGATATACATGTACAATAAAAGAGCATAATACAGAGCTGAACTAAAAGAACTACATAATATCTCAGACTGGAAAAGAAATAAAAACTGTAAAAATATACAATAAACTCCAAGCTCACCAAAATAATACACCCAGCTGGCCAAAGCCAGACCTCAAAATAAAAGTGAACTACTACAGTCTGAGTAAAAGGGGTACAATATCTGTCTAACAGCAGCTCACAGCCTCACAGGAGATCTATCTACTCAGCGATCCCCTCACCTCGATCAGCTGCCGATGGCCCAGCAGCTCCCGCAGAAGACTCTGCAAAACAAGGAAAAAAAAGAGAGAAAAACAACAGTGGGGGTGAGAACCACTAGTAAACCAGTAGCCTCCCCCTGTGGGTAAAGCCTCAAACTCCGACGTACCCACTAAGTCTACCAGAGGCAAAGAATGAAGAAAGTGGTAAGCTATAAGACTACAGATAAAAAGGAACTACCACTAGTATGCCTCTAAATGCAGTGCCAAAATGAATGACTGTAAGTATGCATCAGTAACCGCATCTGTCCAAATAAACCCAATCTAGCGACCAGTAAAAACTGGTACCGCCTGCTGCCGCTATCATCATCGTGCAACCTGATCCGCACCAAAGTGATAGCAATGAGTCAATGCCGTCCGGTACCCATTTGGTACCCCGCACGCTTCGAAGTGGCACTCGAGGGGAGCTACCCACACGAGGAAAGTAACCATGTCATAAGTATCATAAAAGCAGGACTGGATCATGACTATGATCAAAGTGGAAGACCCCTCCACTAAAGAAAACCCCAATCTGATGCAAAGGTAAACATCCGGTCAACCGCCTAATGTCCGCGGTTACCGCAATACCCCACAATCCATAATCAAGTACAACCTGTCCCAGACTCCACGGTCCCGGCTACACTATCCCAAACCCATGCTCGAACCCGAGCAACATAATTCAAAAATCGAAATGAAAAGGAGAAAGGAAACAATCATGGTTTCTCCTAAGTCAATTCCTAATCTGATAGTATAGCAATAAATAGTGGCCTATCTAGATGTCCATGCAAGTATGCAAATGTCCTCGAGAAAGATAAAAGAAAGAGTATCAAACAGTAACTCCACATGTGTATTAAATAATAGCTCCGCATAAATATAACCATCATGCTAAAATCATCAGTCAACTACACATGTATATAGTCCCTGGTCCATAATAAATCCCAATGTGGTACCCGCACATAGATATGTCATCATGTCCCAATACTTAATCCATTTAACCAACTTTTATAAAATCTATGTGCTACACGGCATGTTAATTATCACTATTAAAATATCTCAATGATCATGTTCCAACAACAATATTATCCCAGTAATATTTCCAACATGCTATATCCACATAATTAATCTCAAATGATAGGCTCGCATTTATATCATTCAATCATGCATGGTAATCAATCAATAAGTCCAAACGGAGAATCCTCTAAATAAACTTAGTGAGTAAATCACAGTAAGAGGTAAGCAACAACTACCCACCTGAAGAGCTGACTGTCCAAATCCCACAGCTGAAAATACCAGGAAATCCAAATCTCCTACTCCAAAGGGTCCAGTAATACCCGCAACTCTCCTGGGTACAACATAAAGTCCATAAATTACAAAAACTACCCCCGCATACACATACAGAAATCAGTCCCAAAGATGCCCTTATTTCACCTGCTGAAAATGCCCAGAAAATTCCAATAAAAATATCACAGCGATCCACGCGTCGATACCTTCGAAACGAGTATCTGCACGTCCAAATTCGAGTTCTGCAGGTCAAGATATAAATTCGACAAGGTAACCATCCCTAAAGAATCCCCCAAAAAAACTGTAGCACTAAACTCTGGAAAAACAGTGATTTCTCACTTCCGGGAAATTCAGAAAAAATCCAAGAAAAATACGGGGACGTTCCTTGCGACGAGGGGATCAAAATCGACTCTTTAAACGCCTTGATCCGATGTTCTTACGCCAAGATATAAAATCAACAAGCCCATGCTGTCCGGGAAATCCATCACAGAAAATGGGGTCAAAAGATTCCTCGGGAACCATGCCAAAAACCCAAAATAAAGCGAAACGATCAAGACGGAAATCGAAGCTTTACCTCTCAGGAACACGCTGTCGAAGAAATCGTCCAAATATTCCTCCTGGTTTGCGCACAGGAAAATTCTGACTGAACTGCGACGAAAATGGGCCGAAAAAGAGGAAACGTCGAAGCGCGCCGCGTCGCAGATGACTCACTGTCGGCAACTCCAAAAATTCCAAAACTTCCTAGAGAGATGGAGGACAGAGAGAGGAAGAAGTCTTCTTAAGGCCACACCCTCAGATTCTCTCTCTAAAACTTGGAAAAAGAACAGAAAGGGAGGGAAGTGGAGCTGTATTTATAGGCCCTGAAAACAAATGCCAAAATTCCCACTGTGTCCCAAGAATCGGGCGCCCGGAAAGATTGGGCTGCTACAGTGCGGCCCAATTCACGATCACTGTGCGCGCCCGGAAGAGCCCGGGCGCGACACGTGTCCGCCAAACAGCGGACAGCGGCGCCCGCCAATCGGGCGCCGCCACGTGTCCCAGCCGCCCACGTGTTCCACGTGCCTCGAGCACGTGGGCGGCGTGCACCCGCCAATAGGGGCACGCCACGTGTCACCACGCGGTTCACGTGGTTCGCGCCCCCGATCTACACGCCGGGTCTTCCGGAAAGTGTCGGCCAACCAGAAGCCGCCACGTGTCCCAGACAGGCCGCTCTCCTTGACGCCGCCCGACCAATGAGGAGCTGCCACGTGGCAACCTCAACCTTCTGTGCACTCGGTGCACGACTATTCTGTGGACCGCCCGCCTGCGCGCCTGCCCGCGCCCGCCCGCTCCTGCCCGCGCTACCCGCGGCCCTGCTCCGCCGCTGCGCCGCTGCGCTCCGCCTCTCGCTGGTCGCCGCCGGTCGCCGGAATAGTATTTTCCGGCGGCCGGAGTTACTGTTCCGGCGTGAACAGTACTTTGGCGCCGAAAATAAAGTGAATACACCATTTTGATCGTTTTCGCGCGCTGAGTCCAAATCCGCTGTCTGATTTTCCAAATTCTCATCCGAAATTTTGCCGAAAGCCCCCGGAAAAGCCAAATTGATCCGATTTTCGCGCCGGGTCCATTTCTGAGGTCCAATTTCGATACTACAAGCTCTAATACACTGTGTAAGTTTCCTGAAGTCACTGATAAGGCTGCAAAAGCTTCTACAAAAATCCGGATCATCACACTACTAGACTTGTGTTATTCCCTGGATTGGGTGGTTTTGGACAGTTATTGGTTATTTGATGCATACTCATAGTCATTTTAGCCAGTACAGCATTTGAGGCATAGCAGTGGTAGTTTCTCTTCTTGCAGTTCATTTAGCTTACTACCTTATCTTCCTTTTTGCCTCTGGTAGTCCTAGTCGGTGCATCGGAGTTTGAGGCTTTACCCACTAGGGGAGGCTACTGATCTTACAGTAGTTCTCACCCCTATTGTTGTTTTCCTTTTTTTCTCCCTTTGTTTTGCAGAGTCGTCTGCGGGAGCTGCTGGGCCATCAGCGGCAGATCGAGGTAAGGGGATCGCTGAGTAGATAGATCCCCTGAGAGACTGTGAGCTGCTGTTAGACAGATGTTGTACCCCTTTTACTCAGACTGTATTAGTTTACTTTTATTTTGAGGTCTGGCTCTGTCCAGCTGGGTGTATTATTTTGGTGAGCTGGAAGCTTATTGTATATTTTCGCTTGTATCATAATTCCAGTCTGAGATATTATGTAGTTCTTTTTAGTTCAGTTTTGTATTATGCTTTTTTATTGTATATATCTTATATCTGAGCAGGTTACCGGCGCTTCGTGTACATGGAAAATTCTGTGTGAATGGCGGATCTGTTGACGAGCTCGGGGTCTGGTTTACACCCGGGGAGTGACAGATTAGGTAAGAATGTGACGCCCCCAAAATTTGTATTAGTCCTATATATAAGTGATATAATAGGACAAAATTTTTTAAGCCGGCTATAGCATTTTGGGTGGTAGCAAAGCCCAAGAGGTTAAGAGAGTTAAGCGTGCTAAAGCTAGAGTAGTTCTAGGATGGGTGACCCCGTGGGAAGTGGGGCGTCGCAATTGGTATCAGAGCCATTCACCAGCTGGAAATGTGAAATGAGTCTCGACTGAGCCAGGGTTATTTAGCGGGTAGAGCGAGGCTCCCCGGCTAATGACCGTTGTGGATGGAGTGCAACTTCCCACAAGGTCGGCTAAGGCTAGCGAGACGAGTCTCACATCACCTGGTGCCATTGAGTGTCTTTGAGCCTGGCGAGGACGTCAGGGCTTAAAGTGGGGAAGAATGTGACACCCCCAAAATGTGTATTAGTCCTATATGTAAGTGATATAATAGGACAAAATCTCTTAACTCGGCTATAGCATTTTGAGGGGTAGCAAAGCCCAAGAGGTTAAGAGAGTTAAGCGTGCTGGAGCTAGAGTAGTTCTAGGATTGGTGACCCCGTGGGAAATGGGGCATCACAAACAGAGTCTCCCCTATACATGCACGGCTAGGCAAGTACAATAATACAATCAAAGGTGCAAAATATTCAACAACTAAACAACATCACAACCACTACAGCTAAATACATCCCACAATCCATCCACAAAATATAACATAATCCACACAAAACGATAGATCAAAATCCTTCTAAAACTGTAAATAAAGTACTAATCAGCTGTGGCCGACAATACGGGACAACTCTATCGTAACAGCTCTCATGATTGTCCCGACATCCCAACACCTGACTGACCTGAAAAAATAGTCACCAAAAGGTGTGAGATACAACATAAATGTATCCCAATAGGTACGACGGGCCGAGAAATAACAAGTCATAACCTACTAGTATACCATAAGCAGTGGATAGTAATAGCAGGATATAATCTAACAGTTGAATAACAAGGTACTGATACTGAAACTAGGCATGCTAAAATAAAAACAGGGGTACTCATAAATAAAGCTAATCATACTGTAACTGGCAAACAGATAATCCTAGTCAATCTCAATGAACAATAGATACTGATCATGTTATAGAACAGAGCAAGTATGATAAACCATAAGTATCAAAGCTGTAATGAAGAGTACTAATAATCACGTGCCAGTCATGCTAAGTAAATGCTGAAGCAACAATAACAACAAGTGCATCAATGCAGAAATAGATTACCCAATCATCTGCCACTATTGGTCACGAGGATCTCAGGCTAATGCCAAGGCTGGCACGTTCGGCTGACATATAACCCGGCACCAACGTGCACTCTAGGGCACACGTGTCCGCCACTATCATCCACTGTGTGCAGCCTGGGGCTCACGGGTCGCCACTATCGACCACTTTACCGATAAAGAGCACCAATGTGGGGATCAATCCATAGGCGTACATGAAATGAACAGCTAGTGCTATGGTGGTTACAATGTTGATGCTCAAGCTCGCGGTCTAAAGACCGGACAATCGACATAAAGCCGAAAAATTCCTGTCAGGATGCTGAAAGTTGTAATATCAACTGATGCTGTATAACTAAAGCTGTATAACTGAAACTGAATAACTGAAGCTGTATAATAGAAATTGAATAACTGAAGCTGAATAACTGAAGTTGAACTCCTATTCCAACATATAGTAAAAGAATAGGAAATGCTAATATACTGAGCTAATGACCAAGCAAGCATGTCATATGTCCAATGTATATATAAGCTAATCATGCAGAACAGAAGAGTAGTAAACTACTATACTGGAAGAGAGGCAGAAAAGCTCAAGGAACGGGACCAGGGCTTGCAACAATCACAGGGGTCCGACCAAATACGGTACTCCATTGGTGACGATATGATAAAGCCCGAACCGAAGCACCCACCTCAACGTAGGCGGTCCTGAAATCCGCTGGAAGGCTCATGAGCTGGCGGCTGATTGCTGAGACCTGAATCATATACACTGATTAGAAAATAGACTCACTCATACCCAACCCAGTAACTCACTGTGTGCAGACAAGCTAAACGGGAAAATTCACTGAAGTCCCAGAATCTGCTAGAATTTCCGGTAATTCGTCGATCAACCAACTATGATCTGATTTGTGCCTACAGGTCTCCGAATTTAACAAAACTTGACATGCTACCTCGGAACATTTCACTAAAGACATTCGGGCACTAACAATCCACTGGGTGCGAAACTATACTCAAACGACGCCATAAATACCGAACACACTTCCGAATAAGCCAATTTCGGCTCCGGAAGCCACCAACGCTAAACCGAAATCACTGGACCAGCCAGGACAACGTCGGGAACAGCCAGGGGCATCTGGCAATCATTACTAACCACCCTAATTTTTCGAATTGCGTGATTAAAGCCGAAATGTCGATAAACCGATAATTTTGCCGATCTACGGTTCGTTAACCAAATTCCGCTCAACAAAAGTCGTCGGATCTCTAACGAAAAGTTTAGAGATTATAAGCACAAAGCCTAAGATAGCCCATAAGGCTACATTTTCAAATAGGCCCCTAGGGTTCACTAAATTTGCATAATTACATAATTTAAATAGGTTTTTAAGCTACTATAGCACATCCGAAGACTTTCGGATCGAACCAAGGACACCAGTAGGTAGACCTCGATGCACTAAATACCGTGCTCACTGTTTGGAGGTGGCACAAAGTCCAAGAACAACAATGGGTCAAGTTACACTATACATTAAGGCTTAGGGTCAAGAAGAACGAAAAAGATACCTGAGCAAATGAACTCCAAATTCAGCAAGAAGGGTACCAATGCGTTCCTATATGAGTGTAGATACAAATCAAGCCTTTAAACTCCAAAATTCATGCACAAATCACCAAGAAAATCCATAAATACTAAACACTAACCAAAACTCTACCTTATGCACGAGAGCTCCATAAATGAAGTAAAAACCACATGAAAACTCAAGAATGGGGTGGGGTAATCAATACCAAAGTTGTAGGCCTACCTCTTGTGAAGATCCCTTTCAAATTTCAGCCACAGACTTTAAGTGGTTTGTCCTGGGGAGGCCACTCACTGAACGTCGATGGAGTTGGTTGAAACTTGCAACAATAGTGGAGCTCTGCAATGGTGGGAAGAAGATGAAGAGGAAACCTCCAATGTCCTCCAAACAAGGTCGGGAATGGTGGGGGAAAAAGGTGTCTCCTCTCCGCAGAAGCTCCCAAAAATCCAAAGTCCAAAACTCTCTCTTATGGGAGAAGAACCTATATTTATAGCCCGCCAATTTTCCCAACTTTCAGATCCGGGGGCCCAATTTCGGGTGCCCGAATCCTCCCACGGTCGCCTCCTCATGAGCGCCCGAAACCAAAATCTCCGTCCATCGCGCCACGTGTCGCTCGATCGCGCCCGCACCCGCGCCCACAGTCAATCTGTAATATACCAGATTTTCGGTATACAAACAAGTATAAATAAAAATGGTATGAGATACTATTTTTATTGAACTTAGAGAAGTAAAGAATAATTTGGAAGTGAATTGGGCTGAAATCAGAATAAAAAAGAGGAATTTAAAATTTTATATGAGAAAGGGGGCTCAGATTTTGGGAAAAAATTTACAGTGTCAGAAAATTCTGAGAAAAATTGGGGAGGTATGTATTTATGTTTTAAGGCCACAATAAAAGTTTCGCATCAATCGGATACGCGAATAGTGAGAAAGGGGTCTGCTAGCGATTTTGAATGCGGCGGGACTTTTGGTGACCCATAAAGGGTCCAAACTGAGAACTTAATGTTACGGAATTTGAGTTGGCGTAGTTTCGTGAAAGTCTCAAGTCTTGAAGATTGAAGGTGAAGAAAGTTGGATCGTTTAACTCAATCTCAAGAAAGAAGAATTCAAAAGGATCAGGTATGTTTAACTAAATATTTTGTGTGATCCGAATACTTCTTGTAGTGTAGAAACACTTGGAAGAATCTTTCATTGCATAAAAATCAAAAACTGGACTTGGGACATGTCCAGGATCCGGATCAGGTTGTTCGATCCGGATCCCGAAGGTGGTTCGTTCATACATCAGTTCAATCCGGATCGTAGTCTCTTGATCCGGATCCCGAACAGTGAGTTTACCATTTTCCTTAAACGATCCGGATCATGCTTCGCAATCCGGATCCCGAACGTTGATGTTTGGTAAACTGTATGAACGATCCGGATCGTGCACTTCGATCCGGATCCCGAACCTTCATTTTTCTGGAACTGGCTGTCTCGTTACGACGATCCGGATCCTAGCTAGTCCGATCCGGATCACCGTCCGTAAAATTTCCAGAAATGTTAGGTTTTTGATTCTTATCTCCTTCCTAGGGTTTCTAACCTATAAATACACCCTATGACTCTTTTTCTAGGGTGTATCCACAGAGTCTATAGCCGTCATTTTCATATACCATTTTATACGGCTATAGATCCACATATAGAGAAGAAAGGAAATCATTAGAGAATACTCTATGTTTCTTCATCTATATTGATTAGTTTGATTCTAGGTTTTCATACTCACATCTCGAGTTGAATCAAACTAATGAATACTTAGATGGTATTTCCGATCTATCTTTGATCTAAGTATTCGGCGGATCATCACCACCCAAAACAACGATTTACCCCAAAAATCGGCGCGTGGATTCGCGTGTCCTTGTGGATTCAAGGTTCAACCGCTCTCGTGGATTCGGAGCGAGGCACGTTCGTGGATTCGAAGGGTGCTATTGGGTGAAGACCGTGGATTCGGTCGGACGTCGTGGATTCGACGTTGGACGCCGTGGATTCGGCGTTGGGCGCAGATCGTGGATTCGTGAAGCGTCGCGGAGCGAGCGGAGAAGATCCTCTAGGAGCGTATGGAAAAGGTTGAGTCGTAAGTGTGTACGGTAAATCACCTTGTACGTGTTTTAATTCTAGTGGATTTCTGCCGTGTTATCGGTCCCGTGGTTTTTTACTCCGGTGATGGAGTTTTCCACGTAAAAATCTTGCGTATTATTTTTATTTCCGCATTGGGTTTTATCGCAATGATTTTTTGAGTGTTTATACGTTTACACCTATTCACCCCCCTCTAGGTGTTTTTTCCCCTATTTAGATCCGTATTACATATAACCCAACAAGTGGTATCAGAGCGGGAATAGGGTTGTAAACAATGGTTGAAGGTGGAAACATCAACCGACCCCCATTCTTCGATGGAACTAATTATGCGTACTGGAAAGTACGGATGAAAGCCTTTTTAATTTCCATCGACGAACGGGTGTGGCAATCAATTGAATTAGGATGGTCTAATCCAACTGAATTTAATGGTGATGTTCGCACCTTAAAACCTAGGTCGAAATGGACCAAGGAAGAGTTAGATTCAACTTCTTACAATGGCAAGGGAATTAATGCTATTTTTAATGCCTTATCTCAAACTGAATTTTCTCGCGTCTCGGCATGTGAGACTGCGAAAGAAATCTGGGATGTTCTTCAGGTTACACATGAGGGAACTAACCTCGTGAAGATTCAGAAACTGCAAATGCTTACGAGCAAGTTTGACTCTATCTTAATGGCAGAAAATGAATCTTTCACGGACTACTATACACGATTGCAAGACATCGTAAACTCATGTGCTAATCTGGGAGAGAAGATTTCAGAATTTAAGATTGTAAGAAAAATCTTAAGAACTCTTCCTGAACGATTTCGCCCAAAGGTTACTGCCATTGAAACTATTAAACACCCGGACGAAATACGTGTAGAAGAATTAGTTGGTTCATTACAAACTTATGAAATGACATTTACTACTAACAATTCTTCTGGAAAGGCATCCACTTCTAAGTCTTCAGGTTATGCGTTGAAAACAACTAAGGAAGAAGACGCGGATACATCCTCCTCAGACGATGACGAGAACCTTTCTATGGAGGAATTTGAGAAGCAGCTCGCTCTCTTGACAAGGAAGTTTCGCCGCAACTTTCGAAGGGGTAATTCAAGCAAATCTCCATCCTTCGGAAAGTCGAACAAAGGCAAGGGTACTTTAGGATACAAGTCAAGAAAGCAAGAGAACTTCTCAAAGGATAAGAAAAGCTCAGAAGGACAACTACAATGCTTCAAATGTCGAGGCTACGGCCACATTGCAACGGAATGTCCTAACAAGTATCCGGCAAAGAAGAAGGCGATGCAAGTCGTCACTTGGGATGACAACTCAACGTCAAATGAGTCGTCTTCGAGTGATGAAGAAAAGAGCTCCACCGCATTCCACGCGTCCGTATCTTCACCCTTCATGTGCTTTATGGCAAATACATCTGAGTCGTTGTCCAACTCCACTGTTGAAAAGAATGCAACGGACAACGAATTGGATGATTCAGAAGGTGAAGAATTTGCTCTAGCCTATCACAGATCTTTACGGGATTTAAAGAAACCGGCTAAGCAAAACAAGGGGTTGAGAGGGAGATTGCAGGATCTCGAAGAAGAAGCAAAAAGGGTAACTTCTCTCTCGACCGATCTTGAAGTGGAAAGGGATAAACTGATAAAAGAAAATGTTTCCCTTCAAGAGTCCAATGAGCAACTCGAGAAGAACTATATAGATATGATGAACAAAGCAAACTATCTCTTGAAGCTCTACGGCGAGGCCCGACGGGAAAAATTGGAAATGACAGAGACCATTTGCCAACTCAAGGATGACTTACAGCAATTTTCCTTAGGAAGGAGTAAGTTGGATAAACTTCTTGGTCTAGGTCAAACAAACAAGTTCGGCCTCGGATACAATCGAACTGAAGACAATTTTAGTTCGGTTGGGACAGTCTTTGTGCCTCAGTCGGTATCTCCTTCTCCGACACCGGAAATCATGACAACTAACGACAACAAACCTACTTCATCCTCTTCAGAATCGTCAAGCACAAAGGTATGTTTTCGTTGTAATTCTGCAGGGCACATTGGAAGAAATTGCAAGATTGGAGCTCAAAGATCAAACCAACCACATCTTGCAACTGCTACCAACAAGTTCACTCCATGGAACTCAAAGAAGGATTTTCCTAAAGAAAAGGACATTGGTAGTACTTCAAACAAGACGATGACAAAAGAAAAGACCAATCTTGCAAGACGTCTTCATCAAGGAAAACTTCTCAACCATTGCCAACATACTCCAAAACTCAAAAGGTTTGGGTATGCTAAGGTGAAACTCCTCCTTGTCTTTAATCGTTCTTCGATTAAATCTTGTGTAGTTATATTATACTACTTTCTTTTCTTCTTTTTCTTTTGGCCGACCCGTCAACCATCTTTGGGAGGTAAATGGTACATCTTTTTATTGGTTGATGATTTCTCTCGGTTTTCATGGGTAGCATTTTTTGAAAGAGAAAGCTGATACGTTTGACTCTTTTCATGAGATTTGCCATCGTATTATGATTGAAAAGAATGAAAAGATCATTCGTGTTATAAGTGATAGAGGTGGAGAATTCATAAATTCAAAATTTATTGACTTTTGCACTTCAAATGGAATCAAACATGAATTCTCGGCACCCTATACACCTCAGCAGAATGGTGTTGTTGAGCGCAAGAACAGGGGTTGTTCAAGAAATGGCGCGTGTGATGCTTCATAGCCGGAATTTGCTGCTACATTTTTGGGCTGAAGCTGTTAACACCGCTGTCTATGTCATTAATAGAGTTTACTTGCGCCCAGGAACTTTAAATACACCATATGAGCTGTGGTTTAGTAGAAAAACCCAATATCAAATATTTTCGTGTCTTCGGGAGTCGAATGTTACATTTTACGTGACCGTGAAAATCTTGGAAAGTTCGACTCTCGAAGTGATGAAGGGATCTTTCTGGGTTATTCTACGAATAGCAGAGCATATCGAGTATTTAACATTGAATCTAAGACGATCGTAGAATCTATAAATGTTAAAGTAGATGAAGCTTTTCACTTTGAAACTGGAAAATCTACCCTCGATATCTCTCTAGATGATGATTCTCCTGCTAGTGCATCTTCTCATAATAATACTTCCAATATTAATGATGCATCTAATGGTTCTTCTAGTTTATCTGATGTGCAGGAATCATCTCATATATCTCCGAGTACTCCGCTTCAACAAACGTTACGAATCTCCAAGGATCATCCGGAATCGAATATTATTGGAGATCCACAAGAAGGAGTCAGAACTCGGAGGCAGTAGGTTTGTGGATTCGCTTGCTACGTATCTTTAATCGAACCAAAGAACATAGATGAAGCTCTTCAGGATGACTACTGGATTAAAGCAATGCAGGAAGAGCTCCATCAATTTGAGCGAAACAAAGTCTGGGAATTAACAAAGCCTCCAAAGCAACACAATGTGATAGGTACCAAATGGATCTTCAAGAACAAGAAAAATGAGGATGGTACTATCATCAGGAACAAGGCACGATTAGTTGCTCAAGGCTACTCTCAAGTAGAAGGTATAGACTTTGACGAAACATTCGCCCCTGTAGCTAGACTCGAGTCCATTCGTATACTGTTTGCTATTGCTTGTCATTTTAAAATCAAATTATTTCAAATGGACGTTAAGAGCGCATTTCTAAATGGGTTTTTAAATGAGGAAGTTTATGTGGCTCAACCGAAAGGTTTTGTAGATCATAAACAACCTAACCACGTTTTTCGTTTGAAAAAGGCTCTTTACGGTCTGAAACAAGCACCGCGAGCATGGTACGAAAGGTTAACAAAGCACCTTTTGGAGAAGGGCTATACTCGAGGGGGAGCTGATAGGACTCTCTTTGTGAAGCATTATCAAAACAATTTCATTGTAGCACAGATATATGTCGATGACATAGTATTTGGCGCAACAAGAGATAATAATGCTTCTAAATTCGCGGAGACCATGGAAGCGAATTTGAGATGTCCCATGATGGGCGAATTGACTTATTTTCTTGGATTGCAAATTAAACAAAATGATGAAGGTATTCACTTGAGTCAATCCAAGTATGCAATGGAGTTGGTCAAAAAGTTTGATCTAGAAATTGTAAAGATTTTCCGACTCCAATGGGAACTAGCCACAAGGGACTTGGAAGTGAATCACATAGTGAGAATGTAGACGAGAAACTGTATCGAAGTATGATTGGAAGTCTACTTTACCTCACGGCTAGTCGCCCGGATATATCCTTTGGTGTTGGGATTTGCGCGAGATATCAATCAGCACCAAAGGAGGTTCACCTGAAAGCGGTGAAAAGGATCATCCGGTATATCAAAGGATCAATTAATTTCGGAATTTGGTATCCTATGGGAACAAGTTTGGATATTGTTGGATACTCAGATGCCGATTGGGCAGGATCAGTGGATGATCGGAAAAGCACGAGTGGTGCATGCTTCTATCTTGGCCATTGCCTTGTTGCATGGCACAGTAAAAAGCAGAATTGCATAGCACTCTCGACTGCCGAAGCGGAATACATTTCAGCTGGAAGTTGCTCAACTCAACTCATTTGGATGAAAAGCGTATTGAGCGACTTCCGCATTTCAGCATCTTCGGTAACAATTCTTTGTGACAACACTAGTGCTATTAACATTTCTAAAAACCCTGTGTTGCACTCTAGAACAAAACATATTGAACTTAGATATCATTTTCTTAGAGAGCTAGTTGAATCAAATACTCTTCAACTTTCATATATTTCAACTGAGGATCAATTAGCTGACATTCTAACAAAACCTTTGGATCAAAAACGTTTTATTCATTTACGAAAAGCAATTGGGATGCTTTCCTTGAAATAATCTTCTTTTTGAAATCTTTGCTTAGGATAGGTTTTGTATTTGTTTTTGTTTTGTTCATTATCTATGTTTGTACATAGGACATTAATTGAGCATAGATCATAATTGACTTTAATTGCATCTTTTCGCACATTTAGAAATTTATTATGCTTTTGCCATCATAATATTTCACTGTTGCAATGATCATTTATGTTAATTAAATCATCTTCTAAAGTGATCAAAGTCAATTTCTCTCTCTATGATCTCTTGGTATAGTCATTATCTTATTTGACTGCTTAGTCGAGTATGAAATCGAGATCAATTTTTGGTTGAATACTTTATATCTTAAATAATTGATAGCCAATTGAGGGGGAGTCAAAGAAAAGGTAAAATGCTCAAAAGATGTGGAAAGAGTTACATCCCAATGAGGAGTGTGAAAACTACCACCACATGGAGGAAAGAGCTACCACCTCGGTCGTCCGAGTATTGTGTGCAGCTACCACATGTATACCAAGCATGGTTGTTCAAATTTTTGATTAAGTAAAATGCATGTTGAAATACTTGACTCTGTCAAATTTCAAGGTTGGTATAAGGTGGGTTTTTAAAGAAAGATGCTCAAAGAGCCACTCTCTTCAACAGATTGTCTAGATACATTATCTACTATATTTGGGATTTCAAACATCTATTGATCTTTGTATTTCATTTTCTTTACTGAATTGATGATTTGATAAAGGCATTACTCATAAGATCAAGTTAGATGTAATTGAAGGTGTTCAACTTTAAGGGATTTAATTTTTGTAAATTTTCGTTTCATTTTTGGATATTATTGATAGATTTGGCATAATCTAATTCTTGTTGTATGAAACGATGATTTTTGTTTAAAGTTGATACACATTTGTGCTTACAATCTTTTTCTGGTTTTTCTTGAATTTCTCTGAAATTTTCTAAAGAAAAAGTTGGGGCCGATCCGGATCGGGCTAGATGATCCGGATCCCGAACGCAGGAATTCTTCTGCGGGCTGACGATCCGGATTGTATCTGCCGATCCGGATCCCGAACGCAGTTTCTCACTGCGGGTAGCCGATCCGGATCGCAGTTATGAACTGATCCGGATCGCGGCTAGGTTTTATAAAGAACGAAAGGGGTTTTTGATTTCTTTACTCCAATCTTTTGTTCCAAAGTTTCCAGAGCCTCTCTCTCTAGATTTCATCCTTCCTGGAAGCTTTCAAACTCAAGTTCTTCAACTCCAAGTAAGTTTTATTGATCAAAATCTCGGTTTTTCACCGTTTTTCTCTTTTCCTCCTCAAACGTGATGAATTTCTTGGATCAACTTTGTTTGTGGATGGTTTTTGATCAAATTTCTTTTGAAATAAGAACTCTGGGTAGATTAGTTTTGATTATATGCTAGGTATTCTCCTGATTAACGGATTTTTAGGCTTCGATTTCTAAAATTTCGGTTTTAGGGCATATAATAAGGATTTTCGAAAATCATGCAATTGATCTATTTTTAAAAGTCCTTTTGCAAAACTAATTTGATTCTTAGTCTCTCTACATGATTATGATTGTTTGGGTACAATTTTTTCAATTTTTGAAAACTAAGAATTTTTGTGTTCTTGAGTTGGTTTTCACAGGACACCTTCTTAACTCAAGCACTTTGATCAATGGCACTCTCTTGGTTAATCCTTTTCCTGGTCACAATGGTGCACAAGAGTACGTCTGTAAAAGAGGAACCGGATGTTTCAACAGAAGATAAGACAACCAAAGGCAGGGAGGACAGCTCGGAGTACGATACGAAGAATGGGATGAATTCTTCAAAGATGTTCAACAGAAGATTGATGAGGAAAACAGGAAATCTGTCAAGGGCAAAAGGCTTATGAAATCCGCATCAACAACTAAGCAATATACAAGACGAAAGAATGTCCTAAGAAGTGAAAGTTATCATAGTAGGCCTCTTACTAGAGCTCGCTCACTCTCTGGGATTCTACAAACTGAATCTCCATGGGTTACGGGATTGGATGCACCATCTGCTTCTAGGAGCATCCATCACACTCGAAAAGACAGGATACAGACGCTGCTGTATTGGAATCGCTTCGCCAGGAACAACAAAGACTCTCTGCTGCACAAGAGAGGATATCGAAAGAACTCAGCAAATTCCTCTGAACACAAGAAGATCAAGAAGAAGTGTTCAACTATCTCGACAATGCTTAAAGGGATTTTGAGCAAGCTGAGTTGTACCAGCTCCGACTCCTCCGACTGAACTGCACCTTCCTTTTCTTTTTGTGCAGGATTTTGATTTTAGGATTTAGTTTTATACTTACTTTAGCTTAGTTCTCAGGTTTTACGTTTTATTGGAACTTTTCACTCTCCTAACATTTCGTAGTCTTAACTACATTTTGGCTTTGTTTTGTGACAAAAAGGGGGAGAGTTAGAGAGAACTTTGAACAATGTTGTGAAAAGCTTGATGATGAATTTTGTAAGGGACTCGAACAATGTTTGTGAAAATTGATGATGAAGATTTTGTATACATCAAGGTAAGTATGATCTCAACTTCACTTTGGTTTTCATCTTGTGATTGTTTGCATGTCTTGACATGAAGATTTTGTAAGGGAACTTGAACAATGTTTGTGAAAATCTTGATGATGAAGATTTTGTATACATCAAGGTAAGTGATCTCAACTTCAACTTTGGTTTTCATCTTGTGATTGTTTGCATGTCTCGACTAACTATTCGACTAACTATTTGGGCATGTAATATAACTAACAAGTTGATGTTGGACTAACATACTTTGACATTTGGTTTTCGACTGCTTAGAAGATATGTTGGTTTTAACTATGATTTTCTTACATATCTGAATTCTCAAATGTCATGATGATTAGATAAACTCTATCTCTGTACTAGGTTTTATATGCTAATATTCTTGAGGTATCTAACGATCTCTTTTTGTCAAGAATGATTTCTTTGTGCAGAGAGTACAGATGTCTAAGTCTAGAGTCTGTTTTAGGAGTTTATCTCATGTTTTTAAATTTTTGGATCTCCATTGTAAATTTTTGTTGTATGGTGATAGCAACAAAATATCTTTTTGAATTTTCTTTAGTGGATCTGTGTTTTGTCACGAAACCGCCAAAGGGGGAGATTGTTACGGAATTTGAGTTGGCGTATTTCGTGAAAGTCTCAAGTCTTGAAGATTGAAGGTGAAGAAAGTTGGATCATTTAACTCAATCTCAAGAAAGAAGAATTCAAAAGGATCAGGTATGTTTAACTAAAGATTTTTGTGTGATCCGAATACTTCTTGTAGTGTAGAAACACTTGGAAGAATCTTTCATTGCATAAAAATCAAAAACTGGACTTGGGACATGTTCAGGATCCGGATCAGGTTGTTCGATCCGGATCCCGAAGGTGGTTCGTTCATACACCAGTTCAATCCGGATCGTAGTCTCTTGATCCGGATCCCGAACAGTGAGTTTACCATTTTCCTTGAACGATCCGGATCATGCTTCGCAATCCGGATCCCGAACGTTGATGTTTGGTAAACTGTATGAACGATCCGGATCGTGCACTTCGATCCGGATCCCGAACCTTCGTTTTTCTGGAATTGGCTGACTCGTTACGACGATCCGGATCCAGCTATCCGATCCGGATCGCCGTCCGTAAAATTTCCAGAAATGTTAGGTTTTTGATTCTTATCTCCTTCCTAGGGTTTCTAACCTATAAATAGACCCTATGACTCTTTTTCTAGGGTGAATCCACATAGTAGCCGTCATTTTCATATATCATTTTATACGGCTATAGATCCACATATAGAGAAGAAAGGAAATCATTAGAGAATACTCTATGTTTCTTCATCTATATTGATTAGTTTGATTCTAGGTTTTCATACTCACATCTTGAGTTGAATCAAACTAATGAATACTTAGATGGTATTTCCGATCTATCTTTGATCTAAGTATTCGGCGGATCATCACCACCCAAAACAACGATTTACCCCAAAAATCGGCGCGTGGATTCGCGTGTCCTTGTGGATTCAAGGTTCAACCGCTCTCGTGGATTCGGAGCGAGGCACGTTCGTGGATTCGAAGGGTGCTATTGGGTGAAGACCGTGGATTCGGTCGGACGTCGTGGATTCGACGTTGGACGCCGTGGATTCGGCGTTGGGCGCAGATCGTGGATTCGAGAAGCGTCGCGGAGCGAGCGGAGAAGATCCTCTAGGAGCGTATGGAAAAGGTTGAGTCGTAAGTGTGTACGGTAAATCACCTTGTACGTGTTTTAATTCTAGTGGATTTCTGCCGTGTTATCGGTCCCGTGGTTTTTTACTCCGGTGATGGAGTTTTCCACGTAAAAATCTTGCGTATTATTTTTATTTCCGCATTGGGTTTTATCGCAACGATTTTTTGAGTGTTTATACGTTTACACCTATTCACCCCCCTCTAGGTGTTTTTTTCCCCTATTTAGATCCGTATTACATATAACCCAACAATTAGATAGCCCACAATAAATTAAGTTAGTTGAGTCTACCTGTCAAATTTGGGCGCAAACGGGACAAAATGGACGAAATCGGACGAAAAACGGTCGAAAAAAACGGTTTGAAAATGGCGAAATGGCGAAATTTCGATTTTGGGTTGTACTCTCGGCTCCCATTTACTATAGCAAAGCGGGCGCAGTTCCCGAGGCGTGAGCACGGTTTCGAGGCAGACACAATCCCCGAGACGGGCATAGTCCCTCGATGCGGGCAACAAATCTCGAGGCGGGTACGGTTTTCCCTAGGCGATGGCGCGATCCCGAGAACATGGACTAACCCAGGTGCCCGAATCCCTAGGATGTGGCGCGAGGCCGAGGCGCAGCGGGCGCGGCGTGGCGCATGGGCACTTGGGGAAATTCCATGTGGCGGCGCCCCACTAGTCGCATTGACCGAGGCGCAGCAGGCGCCCGTGGGGAAGCGCGCGCATTGCGCGGGGCAGCGTTGGAGTCACCACGTGTTGGCCCCTGTTTGGTCGGCCAAGGCGCTTGTCGCGGGGCGGGGGTGGCGCACATGGCCGGCCAGGCCCAATTGGCCGCCAGCGGGGTGATCGTGGACATTCGGGCGTCCACTGTAGGAGCCCG
>CM055068.1:14326748-14402244 GCA_029204045.2 Tillandsia leiboldiana
TCTGGTAGACTTAGTGGTACGTCGGAGTTGCAGGCTTTACCCACAGGGGGGGCTACTGGTTTACTAGTGGTTCTCACCCCACTGTTGTTTTTCTCTCTTTTTTTCCTTGTTTGCAGAGTCTTCTGCGGGAGCTGCTGGGCCATCGGCAGCTGATCGAGGTGAGGGTCGCTGAGTAGATAGATCTCCTGTGAGGCTGTGAGCTGCTGTTAGACAGATATTGTACCCCTTTACTCAGATGTAGTAGTTCACTTTTATTTTGAGGTCTGCTTTGGCCAGCTGGGTGTATTATTTGGTGAGCTTGGAGTTTATTGTATATTTTTACAGTTTTATTTCGTTTCCAGTGAGATATTATGTAGTTCTTAGTTCAGCTCTGTATTATGCCTCTTTTATTGTACATGTATATCTGAGCAGGTTACCGACGCTTCGTGTACATGGAAAATTCCGTTGCACGGCGGATCTGTTGGCGAGCCCGGGTTCTGGTTTCCACCAGGGGCGTGACAGATTAAGTTGGTATCAAGCTTAGGGATAGGTCAGTTGGAACTTAGGGAACCCTAGGCTTATGTTGGACCCTAGGATGATAGGGCGGAGAGACGTGATGTTCTTAGGCGAAAGTCGGTGATTGGGTATTTGACTCTTCCAGTGAGTGAAGAGGGATCGACATATCTTGTTTCTGTGGACGGTTATGTTCTGCCCAGACAACATAAAGCTACAGAAATAGGGGGATGTCTTCGACTTCGCTAGATTGGGTCGTGGGGTTGCGTCCTGACTTGTGTTTTCTGTTGGCAGGATGCCTCCCCGACGTCGGATTACTACTCGGGGTACCCTTACACCCCCTGAGGACGGAGCCCAGAACCGGATCTTCGGAGTTGAGTGAGCTGAGGGCCATGGTGGCCCAAATTGGCGGAGCATACCCGTCGGCAGAGCAGAGGATTGACCAGCTTGTAGCCCAGAGAGAGGCGCAGTCCCCGACTGTTTGGAGGCCCCTGTACCACCTGTACCACTTCGTGTGCCGACGGCGCCAATCATCGAGTAGTGGGGTCGACGGAGCGGCCTAGCTTTGACCCCTTCCAGGAGAGTATATCGCGGAGAAGTCACCAGTTCTGCCAGTATGGCCGCTAGATTCTAGGGGCCAGAACGCGCGACCCTGTGATGTGGAGGCCTGTAGAGTATTAATCCAAAGGATCTAAATAGGTACTATCAAACAACTAGAGGGGGGGTGAATAGGTGTAATACTTAAAAACTCAATCTCAGTGCAAAATAAAAACCAATGCGGAAAATAAAAACAGCACACCGAGATATACGTGGAAACTCCAATCCAGGAGAAAAACCACGGGACCAACACGCAATAACAATCCACTAAGAATAGAAGAATAACAAGGTGATTACCGACTCCACGGACTCAACCCCTCCTTCAGCTTCTTCGGACCTTGCGCTGACCGGTTGGATATCCACGCAATAACAATCCCTAAGAAAAGAAGAATAACAAGGTGTTAACCCCTCCTTCAATTTCTTGGACCTCGCGCTCCACCGATTGCACGTCCACTGCACACGTTCGAATCCACGAACGCCACTCGAATCCACGAGCACACGTTTCGAATCCACGAAACGCCTTTAGCACACCGAATCCACGATGCCACGTCGAATCCACGACGCAAACTCAGTCGATAAGAATATTGACTTCGATGGTGATCCTTTGCTTAGATTCTCATGAAGGAACCGTAGAAGAAATCTCTAAGCAAAGATTAGATCAATTCGACAAAAGATATGTTCTTGAAAGAACCATCGAATTGACCTAAAAGAGGCTATAAGAAGATCGATAAAACCTAGCCTCTAGGGTTGCTCTCAAGTGTTTTATAAAAAGATCGGCCGTAGCTCCCACGTTTTTGAGAAACCCTAAGTGTCTATTTATAGTTTAGAAACCTTTGGAAAGAGATAAGAATCAAAAACATACCTTATCTGGAAATTTTCAGGACGGCGATCCGGATCGGATTTACTGCGATCGGATCGTCGTAACGAGATTGACGATTCCAGAAAACCAAGGGTCGGGATCCGGATTGCAATGCCCGATCCGGATCGTTCATACAAATCAGAAAACTTAACATTCGGGATCCGGATGGAAATTGCATGGATCCGGATCGAAGTCTTGTATGAGCAACAACCTTCGGGATCCGGATCGTTGGCTCTGATCCGGATCCTGAACATGTCCGAACACCAGTTTTTGATTATTATGCAATTAAAAGTTCATCCAAGTGTTTCTACACTATAAGAAAGTATTCGGATCACCACAAAATTATTTAGTTAACCATACCTCCTTTTGAATACGTCTTCTTGAGATTGATGTGAACTGATCCACAATTCTTCAATCTTCAATCTTCAAGACTCAGACATTGAGTGTCAACTTGAGCTCTTGTTGAATCTTCTCTAAGTCTTTGATTGCTGATTGACAATTTGATCCCTTTAAGACTCCGACATCAACTCACTGACATGACTCACGAAATATGCCAAGACCAAAATGCCGTAACAATCTCCCCCTTTGGCAATTTCGTGACAAAACCCAAAATACATAAAACGCTCAAGTCACTCATCTTAAACCAAAATCGAAATTCAATCATCACCACCAAAACATTGATTTTCTTTGCGTGAAAGATCCAATAAATACAAAATTACATTTGAACCAAACAGTCCTAGAATACTCTATGACTTAGGACTTGGAGTCTTAAAGTGATGTAATCCTGCAAAACAAAACTCCAAACAAAATCAAACGTTAGTCGTTAGAAATTAAAATCCTACATTTGATTCGTCCTTTTGGTCTTTTTTGTTTTTCGGCTCTTTCAATTTTTCTTTGTCTCCCCCTATCTTGAGCATCTCTGTTCTCCCCCTTTGTGAGATCATCATTGGTTCTCCCCTTTTTCCATTTTCGTTTCGTTTTCCTCTATCTTATGATCTATCTCCGTCATTTCTCTTCTCCCCCTTTTTGTCACAAATTGTCAAACAGTGAACATACTAGACAAAAGGAAATCACTAACAAATTAGTTCATAGAGAAAGAGAGATAAAAGCTCAGTTCGGTATATAACAAAATGCAGATTGCGTACCGGTACCAGAAAGCAAAAATCAATAATTTCTTGAAACAAATCCAGATTTTGAAATATTTGAATTACCGATTTGTATTCCATCAAGAAAACAATTTAAGTGCTTTAAATAATGAAGATCACATAGATGTCATTCAATCCAATTAATTTCACAAAATTAAAAAGATTTACTCCAAAATCATGAAATAAAGGTAAAATTATAAAACCGTTTTTCATGTTATATTCATCAAACACAAGTCATCAAAAATAATCTTGAGATCCAAAGTCTATCAAGATGTAACGGATTTACAAAGATGACTTACAGAGATTTCCAAATGACATCAATTTGATTTCTTACCCTTTCAAATTTGAGATAAGCACTAAAACCTAAGGGTGGCTCTTTGAGCATCTTTCAACTATCCCACCTTATACCAACCAGGAGATTGTTCAAATATAAGAGTTTTGCATATAAATCTCCAAATGCTTCAACTAAAAATTTTCAAAAATACTATCAAGCATCCAAACATGTGGTAGCTTCACACACACAACCGACGACCGGGTGGCAGCTCTTTCCAACATGTGTGGTAGTTTCACACTCCTTTCGGATGTAACTCTTTCCACATCTTTTAAATTCATTTATTACCCTTGTAAGAATGCAATCTCTTACGTGAAAGAATTAAATCCCAAATTTTAGTCTATCGGTTGTCTCACGTTTATCACAATGAATTCACACAACCGAGATAGATTAAGCATCTAAAGATCACACATGATTTCTAAAATTTGATGCTTATAATATCAAAAACTCCTATAATGAAGTATCTTCAAGATTATGATTATGGAGTAAAGTTGATAATCCAAATAAAATTAAATTGGAGTGAATGAAAGTGAAAGCCCTTTTATTCAATGCACTTGTTCATAAAAACCTTTTGTTCAAAAAACAAAATAAAACGAAGAGCATTGAAAAACATGTAATGCAAAGATTAAGAAAAATATGAAAGGAAAACCAATCAAAGCATTACATACAGTCATAAGCTATTTAGAACTTAAGACAAGGAAAGATATCACCTTTCCGAATCCAAAATCGCTGGATTTTGGGTTGTCTTGATTCGTTGTGGCCGGGGTTGTCCGCTTTGACTGTTGATCCACCTTAGGTCTTTGCCTCGCAGTGATCCACTTGTATGATTGATGTTGTGGCTCGGACCTTTGGTGGGTTGAGTGAACTCCTTTGACTTGATGTGTCTTTTGATTCCGTTGAGTTCGCTCCGTAGATGAAGTTGCCGAAGAATCTTCTTTCTCTTTTTCGGGCAATTCTCACCAAATGTCCTTCAAGTCCACAAAGGTGACACGTTCTTCCTTTCAATTTGAATGTGGAACTTGAAGCATGCACAGTTTGATCCTTTTTAAAACCCAAACCAACCTTACTGTTTGACCTAAACCGGACATACACTCAAGTCTCTTGGAACCGGTTGAAATCCTTTGTATGTCGGATTTAAGTTGATGAACTTGTTTGGTCAATGCTTGGTTGGTGACATGAATTTCCTCAACTGGTTTTTCTAGAAAACCAATCTTGTCCGTATATGATTTAGCGTTTGTCTCCGATTGGTTTAGCTTTTCTTGGAGGATTTTATTGTTATTCAATAAACGTCCTGTTCCTCCTCGAGATCATGAAGTTTTATCTTTAAAGCATGATTCTCGTCTTGATTCTCAAGTCGTTGCTTCCTCAACTTCTTGATATGCTTGGCCATCTTCTTAGATTCCGCAAGAAGTTGTTGATATGCCCTCAACGAGTTCTTTCCTCGTCCGACTCCCCCTCACTTGATGACTCTCCCGTTGGATGTTGATGTTTCATGCAAAATCAAAGGAGTAGAGTCAGTGACTAAAGATGATAAACACAAATTAGAAGAGGGAATATGAGAGGCATGTAAGGCAACGACTTTTTTCCTCTTTTACTTGAGGTCGATTCATTAGAGGTAGAATCGTCCCAAGTTTTCGCTTGCAAAGCCTTCTTTTTATATAATTTCGGAGTAGGACAATCCGTTGAAATATGGCCGTAGCCTTTGCATCTATAACATCGGATTCCCCTTCGAATTCATCTTTTTCCTTAGGAGTTTTGCAAGGAATTTGAGGTTAGAGGATTTAGAACCCGATGATCTTTTAGATGGTTTCGTGGATGAAGATCCATCGGTTCGATTCTTCCAAAATTTCCGACAAATTTCTTTGTGATACGCGCCAATTGTTCTTCAAATCGGCAAAAGAGATTTCATCGTCGGAACTTGATTCGCTATCTTCTTCCTTTGTGGATTTGAATGCAATACCTGTAAGCTTAGAAGAAGACTTGGAAGAAACTTGATTAGTAGGAAAAGTCATTCATAAGTTTGCAAAGCACCTACTAATTCCTCTACACTCATCTCATCCGGATGACTAACGGTTTCAATGGCGGTACCTTTGCCCCTAAACCGTTCCGGAAGAGTCGAAGTATCTTCTTACAATTTTCGACTCCGGGATCCTTTCTCCTAAATTAGCACATGTATTTATTACATCTTGAAGTCTAGTGTAATAATCTGTAACAATTCATGCTCTTCCATATGAATAGAGTCAAATTGACTTGTAAGCATCTGGAGCTTTTGAATTTTGACAAGATTAGTACCCTCATGTGTAATTTGAGAATATCCCAAATTTCCTTCGCGGTTTCACACGCGGAAATTCTTGTGAACTCAGTCGAGGAAAGAGAATTAAATAAAGCGTTCATACCTTTCCCATTGTAAGAAGATCTTTCAACTTCCTCTTTGGACCATCTAGAGCGAGGTTTTGGGGTAGTAGAATTTCCTACTTCCTCAACAGGATGCACCCAACCGCATTCCACGGATTGCCATACTCGCCTCATCAATTGCGATGAGAAAAGCTCTCATCCGCACTTTCCAATAAGCATAATTAGTCCCATCAAAAGAGGAGGTCTATAAATATTACCACTTTCACCCAACATGATAGATAAACCTAAAACCCGCTCTGATACCAATTGTAGAGTATTAATCCCAAAGGATCTAAATAGGTACTATCAAACAACTAGAGGGGGGGGGGGGGTGAATAGGTGTAATACTTAAAAACTCAATCTCAGTGCAAAATAAAAACAATGCGGAAAATAAAAATAGCACACCGAGATATACGTGGAAACTCCAATCCAGGAGAAAAACCACGGGACCAACACGCAATAACATCCACTAAGAATAGAAGAATAACAAGGTGATTACCGACTCCACGGACTCAACCCCTCCTTCAGCTTCTTTGGACCTTGCGCTGAACGGTTGGATGTCCACGCAATAACAATCCTCTAAGAAAAGAAGAATAACAAGGTGTCAACCCCTCCTTCAATTTCTTCGGACCTTGCGCTCCACCGATTGCACGTCCACTGCACACGTTCGAATCCACGAACGCCACTCGAATCCACGAGCACACGTTTCGAATCCACGAAACGCCTTCAACACATCGAATCCACGATGTCACGCCGAATCCACGACGCAAATAGCCGATATAGAATATAGGCTTCGATGGTGATCCTTTGCTTAGATTATCATGAAGGAACCGTAGAAGAAATCTCTAAGCAAAGACTAGATCAATTCGACAAAAGATATGTTCTTGAAAGAACCGTCGAATTGACCTAAAAGAGGCTATAAAGAAGATCGATAAAACCTAGCCTCTAGGGTTGCTCTCAAGAGTTTTATAAAAAGATCGGCCGTAGCTCCCACGTTTTTGAGAAACCCTAAGTGTCTATTTATAGTTTAGAAACCTTTGGAAAGAGATAAGAATCAAAAACATACCTTATCTGGAAATTTTCAGGACGGCGATCCGGATCAGATTTATTGCGATCCGGATCGTCGTAACGAGATTGACGATTCCAGAAAACCAAGGGTTCGGGATCCGGATTGCAAGGCCCGATCCGGATCGTTCATACAAATCAGAAAACTTAACATTCGGGATCCGGATCGGAAATTGCATGGATCCGGATCGAAGTCTTGTATGAAGCAACAACCTTCGGGATCCGGATTGTTGGCTCTGATCCGGATCCTGAACATGTCCGAACACCAGTTTTTGATTATTATGCAATTAAAAGTTCATCCAAGTGTTTCTACACTATAAGAAAGTATTCGGATCAACACAATTATTTAGTTAAACATACCTGATCCTCTTGAATACTTTCTTCTTGAGATTGATGTAACTGATCCACAATTCTTCATCTTCAATCTTCAAGACTCAAGACATTGAGTGTCAACTTGAGCTCTTGTTGAATCTTCTCTAAGTCTTTGATTGCTGATTGACAATTTGATCCCTTTAAGAATCCGACTCAACTCACTGACATGACTCACGAAATATGCCAAGACCAAAATGCCGTAACAGAGGCTTGGTTATCTTCGATGGAGAAGTTGTTTAGGGATTTCTTCATCGACCCGAAGTACAGAGTGCACATGGCAGTGCATTGTCTCGAGGGGGATGCTGACGCATGATGGCGTCGGGTGGAGCCAGCGGAGTTCCAGACCACCCGACAGCTGCCCTGGTCCGAGTTCCGGCGCATGCTACTTGGAACGTACTTTTCTGGGAGCATGAAACGGAAGCTCGAGGACGACTTGAAGAATATCCAGCAGGGAGACAAATCGGTGCAGGAGTACTATCAGGAGTTTATGCAGTTGCTTAACTGCGTGCCTTTCGTCACCCGTGATGGACCGCATGAGGTCGAGTTGTTCGAGTCTGGTCTTCGACCTGAGATTTATACCCTGGTGCACGCTCGGAGGCTACAGACCCTTGGTGAAGCCGTTGAGCAGGCACTGTGGGTGGAGCAGGGCGACACGATGATTGCCAGGAGGAGCGGGTTGGTCGCACAGAGTTCTGAGAGGAAGCGACCAGCACCTGATGATGGAGGATAGGCTAGTTCTTGGAGACCGCCATGACCGTCGCGGCCTCAGTCTCATGGCCAGGGGCGCTCTGAGCAACGAGAGTCTGGTGGACCCTAGAGGCTGCAACAGCAGCAGCCGCAGCAGAAGCCGCAGCGGCAGCCACGACGTCGTGACAGATGTATTTTCTATGGAGAACCTCATCTGTCTCACACATGTGATCTGAGGTGGGGTCGCTGTTATAAGTGTGGACAGTCAGGCCACGTTCGAGCTTCATGCCCCCTATCGACTTCCACGGCACCATCTTCAGCCTCGGCTCCTAGTGCATTTCGACAGAGGACGTCAGCTCAGCAGTCTTTTGCTCTAGTGAGCAGGTCACCTTCTTTCCACTCTTTTGATCCCCGGCCACCGGCTCAGAGCGGTCGGGTATATGCCGCTCAGGTGGAGGACTTTTCAGCAGCCGATCATGTGGTGACAGGTATTATTTTACCTTCTGGCATTAGATTTTGCATTGTATTGCATTTGAGCATCCTAGTCATTTGTTAGGAGTATATTTGCATCATTGCCTGGGTTAGGGGTAGGATGGTTACCACGTGCACGGGAGGTTCAGATTCCCGATCACATCTTGCACATGGAGGAGTGTCATTGGTCCTACCCGGTGTAGATTAAGTCCTAGATTTTGCCAGCAGACCAGATGGCTTTGAGGTGACTGCGGGACATGAATAGGATGCTCGGAATGGATGGGTTGGCTCGGTACTTCACGACGATCGATTGTGCCACGAGGATAGTGACTTTTCGAGAGCTAGACCAGGAGGTGTTCGTGTACCAGGGATGCTAGAAGAGATATGGCGGCTTGAGCTACAGGTTTGCTTCACGTTTCTGAAGGAGCTTGCAGACAGCCCTAGGGACTGGAGTCGGAGATGAGGGATACCTACCCCTACTTATGTGAGGCATCGGACTGTGAGATGCTGTTTAGTTTTGTTTCGAGGACGAAACTCTTTTTAGTGGGGGAGGATGTGATGATCCGGATTTTTGTAGAAGCTTTTGCAGCCTTATCAGTGACTTCAAGAAGCTTACACAGTGTATTGGAGCTTGTAGTATCGAAATTGGACCTCAGAAATGGACCCGGCGTGAAAATCGGATCAATTTGGCTTTTCCGGGGGCTTTCGGCAAAATTTCAGATGAGAATTTGGAAAATCGGACAGCGGATTTGGACTCAGCGCGCGAAAATGATCAAAATGGTGTATTCACTTTATTTTCGGCGCCAAAGTACTGTTCACGCCGGAACAGTAACTCCGGCCGCCGGAAAATACTGTTCCGGCGACCGGCGGCGACCTGCGAGAGGCGGAGCACGGCGGAGCGCAGCGGCGCTGCGGCTGAGCAGGGCCGCGGGCAGCGCGGGCAGGCGCTGGTGGGCGCGGGCAGGCGCGCAGGCGGGCGGTCCACAGAATAGTCGTGCACCGAGTGCACGGAAGGTTGAGGTTGCCACGTGGCAGCTCCTCATTGGTCGGGCGGCGTCATGGAGAGCGGCCTGTCTGGGACACGTGGCGGCTTCTGGTTGGCCGACACTTTCCGGAAGACCCGGCGTGTAGACCGGGGGCGCGGACCACGTGAACCGCGTGGTGACACGTGGCGTGCCCCTATTGGCGGGTGCACGCCGCCCACGTGCTCGAGGCACGTGGAACACGTGGGCGGCTAGGACACGTGGCGGCGCCCGATTGGCGGGCGCCGCTGTCCGCTGTTTGGCGGACACGTGTCGCGCCCGGGCTCTTCCGGGCGTGCACAGTGATCGCGAATTGGGCCGCACTGTAGCAGCCCAATCTTTCCGGGCGCCCGATACTTGGAACACAGTGGGAATTTTGGCATTTGTTTTCTGGGCCTATAAATACAGCTCCACTTCCCTCCCTTTCTGTTCTTTTTCCGAGTTTTAGAGAGAGAATATGAGGGTGTGGCCTTAAGAAGACTTCTTCCTCTCTCTGTCCTCCATCTCTCTAGGAAGGTTTGGAATTTTTGGAGTTGCCGACAGCGAGTCATCTGCGACGCGGCGCTCTTCGACGTTTCCTCTTTTTCGGCCCATTTCCGTCGGAGTTCAGTCAGAATTTTCCTGTGCGCAAACCAGGAGGAATATTTGGACGATTTCTTCGACAGCGTGTTCCTGAGAGGTAAAGCTTCGATTTCCGTGTTGATCGTTTCACTTTATTTTGGGTTTTTGGCATGGTTCCCGAGGCATCTTTTGACCCCATTTTCTGTGATGGATTTCCCGGACAGCATGGGCTTGTTGATTTTATATCTTGGCGTAGGAACATCGGATCAAGGCGTTTAAATAGTCAATTTTGATCTACTCGCCGCAAGGAACGTCCCCGTATTTTTCTTGGATTTTTTCTGAATTTCCCGAAAGTGAGAAATCACTGTTTTTCCAGAGTTTAGTGCTACAGTTTTTTTGGGGGATTCTTTAGGGATGGTTACCTTGTCGAATTTATATCTTGACCTGCAGAACTCGGATTTGGACGTGCAGGTACTCGTTTCGAAGGTATCGACGCGAGGATCGCTGTGATATTTTTATTGGAATTTTCTGGGCATTTTCAGCAGGTGAAATAGGGGCATCTTTGGGACTGATTTCTGTATGTGTATGCGGGGGTAGTTTTTGGGATTTATGGACTTTATGTTGTACCCAGGAGAGTTGCGGGTATTACTGGACCCTTTGGAGTAGGAGATTTGGATTTCCTGGTATTTTTAGCTGTGGGATTTGGACAGTCAGCTCTTCAGGTGGGTAGTTGTTGCTTACCTCTTACTGTGATTTACTCACTAAGTTTATTTAGAGGATTCCCCGTTTGGACTTATTGATTGATTACCATGCATGATTGAATGATATAAATGCGAGCCTATCATTTGAGATTAATTATGTGGATATAGCATGTTGGAAATATTACAGGGATAATATTGTTGTTGGAACATGATCATTGAGATATTTTAATAGTGATAATTAACTTGCCGTGTAGCACATAGATTTTATAAAAGTTGGTTAAATGGATTAAGTATTGGGACATGATGACATATCTATGTGCGGGTACCACTTTGGGATTTATTATGGACCAGGGATTATATACATGTGTAGTTGACTGATGATTTTAGCATGATGGTTATATTTATACGGAGCTATTATTTAATACACATGTGGAGTTACTGTTTGATACTCTTTCTTTTATCTTTCTCGAGGACATTTGCATGCTTGCATGGACATCTAGATAGTCCACTATTTATTGCTACACTATCAGATTAGGAATTGACTTAGGAGAAACCATGATTGTTTCCTTTCTCCTTTTCATTTCGATTTTTGAATCATGTTGCTCGGGTTCGAGCAGGGGTTTGGGATAGTGTAGCCGGGACCGTGGAGTCTGGGACAGGTTGTACTTGATTATGGATTGTGGGGTATTGCGGTAACCGCGGACATTAGGCGGTTGACCGGATGTTTACCTTTGCATCAGATTGGGGTTTTCTTTAGTGGAGGGGTCTTCCACTTTGATCATACTCATGATCCAGTCCTGCTTTTATGATACTTATGACATGGTTACTTTCCTCGTGTGGGTAGCTCCCCTCGAGTGGCACTTCGAAGCGTGCGGGGTACCAAATGGGTACCGGACGGCATTGACTCATTGCTATCACTTTGGTGCGGATCAGGTTGCACGATGATGATAGCGGCAGCAGGCGGTACCAGTTTTTACTGGTGGCTAGATTGGGTTTATTTGGACAGATGCGGTTACTGATGCATACTTACAGTCATTCATTTTGGCACTTCATTTAGAGGCATACTAGTGGTAGTTCCTTTTTATCTGTAGTCTTATAGCTTACCACTTTCTTCATTCTTTGCCTCTGGTAGACGTAGTGGGTACGTCGGAGTTTGAGGCTTTACCCACAGGGGGAGGCTACTGGTTTACTAGTGGTTCTCACCCCCACTGTTGTTTTTCTCTATTTCTTTTCCTTTTTTGCAGAGTCTTCTGCGGGAGCTGCTGGGCCATCGGCAGCTGATCGAGGTGAGGGGATCGCTGAGTAGATAGATCTCCTGTGAGGCTGTGAGCTGCTGTTAGACAGATATTGTACCCCTTTTACTCAGACTGTAGTAGTTCACTTTTATTTTGAGGTCTGGCTTTGGCCAGCTGGGTATATTATTTTGGTGAGCTGCGAGTTTATTGTATATTTTTACAGTTTTTATTTCTTTTCCAGTCTGAGATATTATGTAGTTCTTTTAGTTCAGCTCTGTATTATGCTCTTTTATTGTACATTTATATCTGAGCAGGTTACCGACGCTTCGTGTACATGGAAAATTCCGTGTGCACGGCGGATCTGTTGGCGAGCCCGGGTTCTGGTTTCCACCCGGGGCATGACAAGTAGTGCCTGCTCTGCCGTCCGCATCGGGTATGCCAGCCACGCATCACACCGATGTGACATCATCCAATAACAGACCGGCGGCTACCCGGCCCTGCCGCACATTCCGAAGTGGCACTCGAGGGGAGCGACCCACACGAGTAGTATAACCATATCACAAGTATCTCGAAATAGCAGGACTAGATCACGACTATGCCCAAGTGGAAAAAACCCATCCATTGAAGAAACCCCAATCTGATGCAAAGGCAAATATCCGGTCAACCGCCCAAAGTCCGCGGTTGTCGCAACACCCAGAAATCTCACAACTAGTACAAACTCAACTACACTATCCCAGCCCCCTGCTCGAACCCGAGCAACCTGAGTCACACCTCTGAATAAAGGAAGAAGTAGAACAACATGGTTTCTCCTAAGTCAAGTTCCAATATGATAGTGTAGCAGTAAATAGTGGCCTATCTAAATGTCCATACAAGCATACAACGGTCCTCATAAAGAACGAAAGTAAAGTATCACATATGTCCCAACATGATCATCTTTTGGTATAACAGCTAAGTACTAACATGATAGTGTTATTCTCCACATGATAGGTCCACAATTATTTTAATTTAAGCTTAACTGTCAATTTTGGGATCAATTGGTCGCTTTTAAAATAGGGGTTTCATTCTCAAGTATTCATAGCTGTCCAAACTGTAAAGGATCTCCTAGCTGTCCAGAAAATGTCCCCGCAACCCTAGAATCTGCGAAAAACTGCAAAACATTCGAACTGGGCATTAATGGGCCTTCCCTAGAAGACAGCATTTGCTGTTTGCAAAACAACACAGAAAAAGTGACTTTTTCACCTGCGTGCAGTTCTTCGAAAAATCCAGAAAAATTACGGCTGCGATCCTTGCGACAAGTAGATCCAAAACGAGTATTTATATGTCCTATTCCGATGCTCGTAGCCCAAGATAGAAAATAAACAAGCCCACGCTATCCAAAAATTCATCACAGAAAATAGGGTCAAATGATGCCTCAGGAACCATGCCAAAAACCCAAAATGGAGCGAAGTGACCAACACGAAAATCGAAGGCCTACCTGTTAGAAATACGCTGCCGCAAAAATCGCTCAAAAATTCCTCCTGGTTGTCGCAAGGGATTCTTCCGACTAAACTGCGACGGAAACGTGCCGAAAAAGGGAAACGTCGAAGCGCGCCGTAAAACTGAGATCGTCGCTGCCGAGCCTCCAAAAATCCTGGGAATCCTCCACGAGATGAAGAACATAAAGGGGAACAACCTTCCTATAGGGAATCCTCCACGAGATCAAGAAGGGGTCCAACAAGCCCAAAAAACCGAAAAGAAAGAGGGGAGGGCGGTATTTATAGGCCCAGCCCAGCCCATAAGGGCCCAGGATTTCGGGCGCCGAATCCGCGCCGCGGCCCGGCCAAAAACGCGCGCTCGGATTCACCCGGAGCAATGCGTGTCCCCGAACAAGGGATAGCGGCGCCCGGCGAACCGGGCGCTGCCGCGTGGCCCTAGCAGCGTGGTGGGGTGGGTGGCGCCCGCCAATGGCGGGGCACCACGTGGTCCCGCATGCGCTGCCAGCCTGCCACGCGGGCGGCGCTGGGCCAGTGGCCGCCTGCCACGCCGGCGCCTCTGCCGCACGTGCATACGGCCGCTGACTCGTGTCCCCGCGTGCGCCAAGCGCGCGTGAGCCGGCGAATCCAAGGCCGCCACGTGGCGCGCCCCGGTCCATGCGCCGGCCCGTCCGACCCCGTGGACCGCGCCGCGAGAGCCCGCCAATGAGCAGCTGCCACGCGTCCCCCGCCAGTCCACCGTGCACCAGTGCCTAGTCCCCGTGGACCAGACAGCGTGCGCCGGCCAATGACAAGCCACCACGTGTCACCTGGCCGGTCCACGGCTCCCCCCTGTGCACCAAATTACACAGAAAACTTCCGGGTGTCCGTTTTTGGGGGTCCGGACTCAGAAAAATACAAGTAAATAGCCGTTTTCGAGCATTTTTTCACGCTGAATCCAAATACGGCCTCTAATCAGCCTGAAACCACTTCTAAAATTCAGCAAAAGCAGCTGAAAGATAGGTTTGATCCAAAACCCTCACTGAGTCCATCCAACATATCCAATTGACGTGTTGCGGCCCCAACACACCAATAATACGTGCTCCACACCCCGAATTAGGGGGAAAGCTACACGGGGATCTGGGTCATTACATCCTCCCCCACTAACAAAAGTTTCATCCTTGAAACGTAAATCATACCTCAGTCCTGAGCCTCGAACAGGAAGGGGTAGGTGTCCATCATCTCTGACTCCAGCTCCCAAGTAGCCTCGCGCTCGTCATGGTGGCTCCAAAGGATCTTCACATAAGGGATGGCCCGACTGCGCAATTCTCTCACCACTTGAGCCAGAATCCGGAGTGGGCGTTCCTCGTACCTCAAGTCCTTGCTGATCTCGAGTGGAGTGAAGTCGATGACGTGCGACGGGTCGAAGACATATCTCCTCAGAGTAGAAACATGGAAAACATCGTGGACACCAGCTAGCCTTAGGGGAAGTGCAAGTCGATAGGCAACAGGCCCAACACGCTCCAACACCTCAAAAGGTTCAATATAACGGGGGCTAAGCTTACCCCGGATGCCAAATCTCCTGATCCCTTTGGACGACGAGACTTTCAAAAATACATGATCTCCAGTCTAAAACTCTAAGTCTCGTCGCCGTGTATCAGCGTAGATCCTCTGTCGGCTCTGGGCGGCCTGAAGGTGCTGTCGGATCACTCTGACCTTCTCATCTGCCTCTATCAATAAATCTGGTCCCAGAGTCCGTCTCTCACCCACATCACTCCAATATAGCGGTGATCGACACTTGCGTCCATATAAGGCCTCAAACGGAGCTATTTGGATGCTCGCTTGAAAGCTGTTGTTGTACAAAACTCTGCCAAAGATAAGTGTCGAATCCATCCCCCACCAAAATCCAGGACGCAAGCCCTCAGTATGTCCTCAAGAATTTGAATCGTCCGCTCTGACTGTCCATCAGTCTGTGGGTGAAAAGCTGTGCTGAATCTGAGCTAAGTCCCTAAGGTGGTCTGTAAACTCCTCCAAAAACGCGAAGCAAACCTCGGGTCTCTATCTGATACAATGGAGGCTGGCACTCCGTGTAACCTCACCACCTCATCCAAATACAGCTGGACTAGTTGCTCTAGTGACCACGTAGTCTGCATCGGCAGAAAGTGGGCGGACTTGGTGAATCGATCCACAACTACCCAGATAGCATCTGCTCCTCCCTGTGCCCTCGGCAGTCCAACCACGAAATCCATCATAATGTGGTCCCATTTCCACTCAGGGATTGGGAGACTCTGTAACTTGCCAGCTGGCACCCGGTGCTCAGCTTTTACCTGTTGGCAAGTTAAACACTGAGCCACAAATCTCCCAATATCCCTCTTCATACCACTCCACCAGAAGTGTGCCTTGAGGTCCTTATACATCTTAGTCCCACCAGGATGAAGGGTGTAAGGTGTATAATGGGCCTCTCTCAATATCTGCTCTCTGATCTAGGAGTCCACTGGCACACACGCTCGGTCCCTGTACCGCAGTACTCCCGAAGCATCAACTGCAAAGTCCCCAGACCGATCGCTCGAAATCTAATCTCTAATCCTGGTCAAGTGGGGGTCCTCACTCTGTCTCTCTCTGATCCTGTCCAGCAGAGTGGGCTGCACGACTAAGGACGTCAGTCTAGCAGAGACCCCAGGGGACACAACCTCTAACTCAAGCCGCCTCATCTCCTCAAGTAGTGGCGCCTGGTCAGTAATCATCATAGACAAGCTCTGCACCGCTCTCCTACTCAATGCATCTGCAATCACGTTGGCCTTGCCAGGGTGATAAAGGATATCCACATCATAATCCTTTAACAGCTCCAACCATTTGTGCTGTCTTAGGTTCAGCTCCTTCTGTGTAAACAGATACTTCAGGCTCTTATAGTCGGTGTAAATCTCGCAGTGCTCCCCATAAAGGTAATAGCGCCACAACTTCAATGCGAATACCACAGCAGCAAGCTCTAAATCATGGGTAGGGTAATTTTTCTCATAATCCTTAAGCTGTCTGGATGCGTAAGAAATTACCCTACCCTCCCGCATCAACACGCAACCAAGTTCACTGTGCGATGCATCACTAAAAATCACATATCCATTCCCCATGACAGGAAGGGAAAGGATAGGAGCCGACATCAATATGCTTTTCAATTCTTCGAAGCTCCTCTGACCGTCTTCACTCCAAATAAACTTAATTCCTTTACGAGTCAAACGAATGAGGGGTGTAGAGGGCTTCGCAAAGCCCTCCACAAACCGACGGTAGTATCCAGCCAAGCCCATGAAGCTGCGCACCTCAGAAACGGTCGTCGGTCGGGGCCAATCCCGGACTGCCTCAATCTTCGCCGGGTCCACTGCCACACCTGCGGCTGAAATCACATGGCCCAAGAAAACTACCTCCCGAAGTCAAAACTCGCACTTTGATAACTTGGCATACAACTTCCTCTCTCGCAGAAATTGCAGCACAATCCTCAAGTGCTCCTCATGTTCAGTATCGCTCCGAGAGTAAACTAGGATATCATTAATGAACACAACCACAAACCGATCCAGGTATGGTCGAAATATTCGGTTCATCAAATCCATAAAGGCGACAGGGCATTAGTCAATCCAAAAGTCATGATGGTAAACTCATAATGCCCGTACCGTGTGTTGAACGTCGTCTTCGGGATATCCTCGGCCTTCATCTTCAGTTGGTGGTAACCTGATTGCAGATCAATCTTCGAAAAGACACAAGACCCTTGCAGCTGGTCAAACAAATCATCAATGCGCGGCAAAGGATACTTGTTCTTGATAGTCACTTTATTCAATTCTCGGTAATCAACACAAAGGCGAAGTGAACCATCCTTCTTCTTTACGAATAACACCGGCGCTTCCCAAGACGACACACTCGGTCTAATAAAACCTTTATCCATCAAATCCTGGAGCTGTGCCTTCAGCTCTCGCAGCTCTGCTGGTGCCATCCGGTAAGGAGCCTTAGAGATTAGCACAGTTTCCAGAACTACGTTAATCACGAACTCAATCTCTCTGTCTGGCGCATGCTCATCAACTCTGGTGGAAAAACATCCGGGAACTCGCGAACAATGGGGATATCCCCGAGTCCCAGAGCCGCCGTAGGCCCCTCAACCACAGTAGCCAAAAAGGCTACGCATCCCCTGCGGATCATCTGTCTCGCCGGCGAAGTCGAAACCATAGTGGCGAAGAAGGCACTCCTGGATCCCTAGTACACTACCTCCTCCTGGCCTGGCTCTCTGAAAGTCACTGTCCTCGCGGCACAGTCAATGGTCGCATAGTACCGAGCCAGCCAGTCCATCTTGAGCACCACATCAAAGTCCCGCAGCTGTCTCAAGACAATCAGGTCTGCTGGCATAATCCAGGACTCAATCTGCACTGGGCAGGACCAACAACACTCCTCTATGTGTAAAGTATGGTCGGGAATCTGAACCTCACATGCACGTGGTAACCGTCCTACCTCTAGCCCATGCAATGATGCAAATTCTCTACTAATAAAAGAGTGCGATACTCCAGTATCAAATAAAGTGTGAAATCTAATGCCAGAAAGTAAAGTGATACCTGCCACCACATGGTCTGCTATTGAAGAGTCCTCTACCTGGGCGACATACACTCACCCACTCTGAGCTGGAGGCCGATAGTCAGTGGGATGGGAAGAAGATGGCATGCTCGCTGGAGCATAGGACCGCTGAGCCGCCGGTCACTACTGAGGTGCAAAAGGGGCAGATGCTGAGGAAGGGGCGGTTGAGGTCGAAAAGGGGCACGAAGCTCGGATGTGCCCGGGCTGTCCACACCCATAGCAGTGACCCAACCGCTGATCGCAGGTGCCTGGTTGATGAGGTCCTCCACAGAAGATACATCTGTCTGACGGCTGGGACTGCCGTGACTGCTGCTGCGGCCTCCGAGACTGCTGCTAAGACCTCTGCTGTCTCGACTGCGACCTCTACTGCTGCTGCTGCTACGGTGGCCTCTGGGATCCACCAGGCCCTCGCCGCTTCGAATGCCTGTGACTGGAAAACTGAGGCTGCGGCGGTCGTGGCGGTCTCCACGAACTGGCCTGTCCCCCAACGTCGGGTGCTGGTCGCTTTCTGTCGGAACTCTGCGCGACTATCCCGCCCTGCCGGGCAACCACTAAATCACCTCTCTCCACCCACAGGGCATGCTCTGCGGCCTCCTCCAGAGTCTGAAGCCGCTGAGCATGTACTAGGGTGTATATCTCGCTACGGAGGCCTGCCTCGAACAACTCCACCTGATGAGGACCATCACGGACAACAAAGGGCACGCAGTTAAGTAACTGCATGAACTCCTGATAGTAGACCTGGACTGGTCGGTTGCCCTGTTGGATACTCTTCAAATCATCCTCTAGTTTCCTCTTCACGCTGGTCGAAAAGTAGGTATCTAGTAACATGCGTCGGAACTCTGCCCAGGGTAGCTGTCGGGTGATCTGAAACTCCAGTGGCTCCACCCGATGCCACCAAGCATCAGTATCTCTGTCACGCCCCGAGACCGCCAATTTGTACAGTTCGGGCACGCCAACAGACCCGCCAATCGAGTATGACCTCTCACTACTCGAAAGGAACGGTAACATCCAAACAATACATCAAATGTATGCGGAAGGACAATATCAGAGTACTAAAAATCATTACTAATTTAAAACTTTCATTCAATAAACAAATAGTTTAAGCGGAAATGAAAGTATACAAGAGTGAACCATAACATAACTTTATTACACTTTACATTTCTGAACTTGCAATTAAAATTATTACAATTCTTTTACATCATTTCCTCACCATACAAGGTTCAATCAAGAAATATAAAAAGGGTACCTCTGCTAGTCCCTCTAGGTCTCTATGGTGCTGGGCCCTTGCCCCTGTCGCATGCCTCGCTGACTGCATCTGAACCTGGAAAAATGGTCACCCAAGGGTGTGAGAACTACTTAAAGTTCCCAGTGGGTTCAACCACCGAGAAAAAGTGTCCTACACCACTTGGTCCAATGGGAGCAATAATAATAGAGTGCTAGGAAATAAAAAACTCAATATTAATATGCTGATACGCATATAATAGATCACTACACTATCTGTGTATAATCATCGACCCAGCACTACTCTCTGTCTAGCCATACTAGGCTACTATATTATAGGTCACTACACTATCTGAGTATACTCATCGGCCTAGCACTACTCTGTCTAGCCATACTAGGCTACTATGCACCACTCGGCCACTATGCCGCTGTATACAGGGTCAAACTAACCCGGCCACCTTGGCCACTCTATTTTCTCTTTATTCTTTAGATTCTGGTGCTTTAGGGCCCCAGCCCGGTAGTCATGCTACCACAAGACAAGATTTCTAAGGTTGCCGATAACACCCGCAAGTGTTACCCCGTCCTACGAGAGAAACGTGCCAGACGGGTCACTGCCCGGGAGAGGGACACTGCCCATAACTCCAACAAGGGCTACGTTTCACCCCCGATGGTACGCCCGTTTTATCTTTATCTTTTCTTTCTTTTCTTTTATTTTTTACTCACTTAGCCTCTTTGCTCTTAAGCACTTGCTTTACTTTCTTATTCGAGCTTATAGCTCCATTTGCCACTGGCAATCTCTTTCTCTTTCCTTTAAGCATTTAGCTCTTTACTTTTACTTTTAGCCTTTCGAAAGTACCTCGTCTGACGGGTCACTGCCCAGGGAGTCCTGCTCCACAAATGACGAGTCTCAAATTCGAATGCGCCATTTACATTATCTTTATGCTTTTTAGCCACTTTTAGCTTGCTTTTAAACTTTGCCTTTTTGCAACAATTTACCTCTTATCCTAGGTCTCGCCGTAAGGATAACTAGAGAGTCTCTTGGACTCTTATCATTTCTCTTTCACTCATTTAACTCAAATTGAAGTTAAAGTGATTGTCCATTTGCCCAGACACCCTATGACCCACTCTAGGGTTGTATTATTTGGCTTTTTAACTTTGTGATCACATATACTCATCCTTAGAGTTTGACTCTAAGTTAATTACTTTGCTATCTGTTTAATTCTTTAAACTTTGTGGCCACATACTCTTTTCCCTGCTGAACCTGGAGTTACATTAACTCTATTTACCTGTCCCACTATGCATTTAGAGTTATCTTGACTCTAATTCATTTTCTGTGAGTACAAACTCCACTAGATCACCTTAGGTTCTCTTACCTAAGTTTCATATCATGTTTAACCTAGAGTTCCTTGACTCTATGTTAAATAGTCTATTCTCAAACCGCTAGCTTACCTTAGGTTTCCTTTACCTAAGTCTTATATCAAGCTCATCCTAGAGTTCCTTGACTCTATGTTGATCACTCTATCCAATGTCCTTAGGTTATCTCCTAAGACAATGCCACTCATTCAATCCTAGGATAAACTCCTAAGTTTGATGCCACTCATTAGCCCTGAGTCTAGGTTTTCTCCTAGTCTTACTACCAACATGTCCTTTGTCCTTATACTTTCACATGATTCCTTAGATTATACCCTAATATGATCACAATCAACAAATAATTAATTCCCCTTTTTACGCATGCAATTATTTCCATCTCAATCATAAATAAAGTTTATCATCTACGCATGCAAATATCATCCATATTTGGCAGTTTAGAAAATTCCACTTTTCCATCTGTATCCTTCTACACATGCAAGTTTATCTGCTATTTTTGACAATTAGAAAAAAGAAACACTGTTCTCTAAGTCCATTTACACAAGCAATTAATCATCTACTTAGATAAGTCAAAATTGCATCTTCCCCTATGTTCACTTGAACATGCAATTTATCATCTCCCTTTTGGCAACTAAAAGTTGCACTTTCATCTGTATTCATCTACACATGCAAGTTCATCCCTTATTTTGGATAAATCACAATCTACTACTTTCTTCTAAGTTCCTCTACACATGCACATTTATCATCTATCTTTGGCAACCAACAGTTGTACTTTTCGTCTGTGTCCATCTACACATACAAATTTAGCCCCTATTCTGACAATTAGGAAAAATCTACTTCTCTCTATGTCCATTTACACATGCAATTTTAATCATGATTACCCACGCCTCTAATAGGCTACTATCATGCTTCTAGATCGAAAAGCAAAGGAGCAAGGGGAGAGGTCACCCAATTTCGGCAGAATCCCCCACCTTGTGGTGTACCCAATTGCTTGTAGACACTTGCAATTGGTCTCCGCGCGATTCCTCTTATTTCCTCGAGCTTGCACGCAAAACGGTGCACATCCCTTGAGTCCGCATGCAAAACGGTGCACGTCCTCCAAACCTGCACGTAAAATGGTGCACATTATTAAAACCCACACGCAAAACGGTGCACGCCATTTCAGCCTGCACGCAAAACGGTGCGCGTCAATTCAATCTGCACTCAAAACGGTGCACATACCTCGGGTTTGCACGCAAAACGGTGCATATTTTTCTTTTAAGGTTGCACGCAAAATGGTGCGTGTTCTTCTAGCCCTGCACGCAAAACAGTGCACGTACCTCAAATTTGCACGCAAAACGGTGCACATTCCTTTTCCAATGTTGCACGCAAAACGGTGTACGCTTTTTGAGTTTGCGCGCAAAACAATGCATGTTCGTCGAGTCCGCACGCAAAACAGTGCATGTCCTCCTCAAGCTTGCACGCAAAACAATGCGCGCCAAAACGCCCGGCGATACTTCGCGCAGCAAAATGGCACAGTAAAACTCGGTCCCTAACACGCACAATGGCATGGGGGTCAAATCCAAATCCAAAAAGGAAAACTCAAACTGTGCCAAAACCACCGCAAAAACAACATACGGGCCTACCTTGACACCATTGCGCCGTCCATCGCGTGTATGTGCGTCCATCTGGCTTTTTGGAACACCTTGCGCGCTCCACGGGATCATCGGCGTGCTCGCGATACCCCAAAGTACCCCACGGAATCGCCCCGCTTCCCCCCAAGTACGCACAGCTTGGAGCAAAAAGGGGAAAAGGGGGAGAAATGGGAGCAAACGGGCTCTTATAGGCCAACAACTCAGTTTCGGGCGCATCTTTCGGGCACCCGAAACTAGTTTCGGGCTGCTACAGTAACCAGCCCCCTCGGTCCACGCATCCACGCCGTGCCAGCGAGGCGCCACGTCACCCGCGTTCAGCCAACCGGGGAGCGACACGTGTCCGTGGACCCATGCACCGCGACCACGGAACAACGGCGGCCAATCAGTGGCCGCCACGTGGACCGCACCCACGCCTGCGGCAGCAGCGATGCGCCGCGTCGCGCGTCGCGTCGTGCTGACTAGCCAATGGGAGGCCGACACGTGGCCTCCCCGCTGACACCGCGCCAGGGAGCCAGCGCGCCTTCCCCACATGCCTGACGCCCTCGACTGTTGCGTCCAATGGGGAGACGCCACGTGGCGTCCCCCACCTACCCCGCGCGCCTCGAGCCGCGCGCCCCAGCGCGCAGCACATGCTCGCCATGCCTCGGGATTCACGCGCTGTGCCTCGGGATCCGTTCAACTGCCTCGGGATCTGTGCCAACTGCCTCAGGATCCGTGCCACCTGCCTCGTGATCCGTGCCACCTCGGGATTCGGGCGCGCTATAGTACTTTTCCGGCGCTGCTACAGTACTTTTCGGGCGCTCACCAAAGCACGAACTGGACTGCTACAGTGAACCGGGTCCGCTACAGTGCAGCCCAGTTCGCTGCAGCCCGAAAAACCTAGGTGCTACAGTACTTTCCGGGCGCCCGGAACCAACTTTCGGGCGCCCGAAAGTTAGGCCCAAGCCCGGTTTGGCCCGTTTTCGTCCGTTTTTGCCCGTTTTCGCTCAAATTTGACAGGCAGCCACACTTTACTTGATTTATCACCAGGCACTTCAAATTTTCAGTTTGGACCACTTCTGGGTCGCCAAAAGCCTCACTGTAATCACGATCGCTGACGGGCCCCGTTCTCACTATCCGGGCATCCGATCGACACAAAACTTTTACTGTGGCCTTAAAACATATTTACAGAGCTCCCGTAATTTTCTCAGAATTTTCCGATACTGTGAATTTTCCGCTTACAATCTGGGCCCACTTTCTCATATAGAATTCTAGATCTCTTATTTTAAATCCCGATTTGGGCCCAATTCACTTCCAGATCATCCTTTATTTTTTCTAACTCCATAAAAATAGTATTTCATACCATTTTTATTTATTTATTTTTATATACCAGAATCTGGTACATTACATTCTACCCCCCTTAAAATAAGTTTCGTCCTCGAAACATAAATCGCACCTCGACTCGTACTTGATCAAGTGGGAGGAATCTTGCTCCCAAAACGTGGAACGATGAACGACCAAAAAAAACGCGAGGGAGAAGAAACCGCTAACCTTACACTAACGGGGAAGACGACCCGATCTCGATCCTCGCGGTTGAAGAAAATAAATCCGGTTCTGCTCCCCGCCTCCGGCACAGTGATCCAAGAGGAAGAAGAATCGCTCTCTTTTTCTCTCCGAACTAGGGTTTTCGTTTTCTTGAAAAGTATTAAATAAATATTCTATTTCTCTCGTACGTACAAAATAAAACCCTTTTTCGGTATATATAAAGGAAAGATTCACATCTTCTCGAAAAGCGTGCCGATCACGTGGCATGGATTCCGGTGCGCCCTACGAGTACCGTAACCCTCAAAATCCCATTCCGGGAGATCCGCAAATCGGATTTCAGATCTGATCGCTTTGTCGTTCCCCGTTTTTCGAGCTCTAACATCGAAAAATACCCGCACGCACCGACGCTGTACCCAAGGAATCCTGCTAATTAATCCTCTAAACAACTAATTTATTCAAAAGGATTAAAAGAAACACAAGACAGTTCGTGATATTACAGAAATCCTCAATGGTTTTTCGAGCACCCAAAAGCTAACTCCGATTCCCGCCTTTTTGGTCGATTGACTGGAGAGGTCAGGTGGCCGCCTTCAACCGAATTTGGTCTTAGATGAGGTGTGATCCCTCTTGTCAGTTGCTTCTCCTATCAGCTGATGCCCTCGGCCAATAGTGTGTCTTGAACTTTATACAGCTAAGCTCGACCGCGGGCATTTCTTTGGTTGTTTCTTCTATCGGTTGATGCTTCCAGCCGATTGTATGCGTCGCGTGCTGTTTTCTTTCATGACTGAAACCGATCTTGGTCGAGACGCAAGTCTTCCTCTTCCGACTCATTCACCTGTCGGCTGGTGTCTATCGGCTGATGATATTCGCCACGTGTCACTCACTTAAGTGGCGAAAATTTTGGTCTTAACAATGCCCCCTCGACAATCGCCTGATATACCGTTTAGGCAATTACCGAAATTGAGCCACATCTTGGCACGGGTGATTTCATCTAGCAAATATCCCCACACCTTGGCAAGAGATTTGTTTACTGCCCAAGGGGTTAGCGAATAATGTCGATCTTTTCTTGGTTTTCGGCGTACCTGTCCTTCGCCGATTCCTTTTATTAAATACTGTGGCTTTTCGGCCAACGATTTTTCGTTCTTCTTCCTCAGTCGCTACCGCCGGGCCGAAATGGCCGGCTTATGCGCCGTCTCGTCCCAAGACAGATGGCTTTTGCGCTGGTTTATTCCTTTGAGGCCTTCGCATAGCCTTGCTTATTGGCCTCCTATATACCACTTGATCCAGGCCGGGGGGCCATCACTAGCCGTTATCCGACTGGTTTCATTAAGGAGCTTCAATTGCACCCCCTCTTCGATTACTCGGACGAAAGATGTAGTAGCCCAGATCCCCGTGTAGCTTTCCCTCGAGATTCGTGGTGCGAAACATCTATTATTGGTGTGTCGAGCGCGTAACGCATCAAATGGACGTATTAGACGGACTCATCGAGGATTCTAGATAAAGCCTACCTTTCGGCTGCTCTTGTCAAATTTTGGAAGTGGTTTCAGGCTAATCGGAGGCCGAATTTGGATTCAGTGCGGAAAAACGTTGAAAAATGATTATTTGCTTGTATTTTTCTGAGTCCGAACGCCCAAAAAGGACACCCGAAAGTTACCGCGCATTTTGGGTGCACGGGGGAGCCGTGGACCGGCTGAGAGGCGGTAGCTCTTTCCTCCAGTACTCGGACGACCGAGGTGGTAGCTCTTTCCTCCATGTGGTGGTAGTTTTCACACTCCACTAAAAGATGTAACTCTTTTCACATCTTTTGAGCATGAAAATTTTAATAGACTCCCCCTCAATTGGCTATCAATTATGTGAGACATTAAGTATTCAACCAAAAAATTGATCTCGTGTTCATACTTATTTCAATTATCAAATAAGATAAAGACAATGCCAATAGATCATTGAGAGAGGGATTGACTTTGATCAATTAAAGATGAAATAATTGATATAAATGATCATTGCATCAAATGAGTTATAATGATATCAAAATCATAATAAACTTCTCAAAATATGAAAGGATGCAAATAAAGTCAATTTAGCTAATGCTCATTTAATGTTCTATAATACTAAAAAAAAAAAAAAAAAAAAAAAAAAAAAAAAAAAAAAAAAAAAAAAAAAACACAAAACAAAACCTAACATTAGTAATGGTTCAAAAATTGGTTATTTCAAGGAAAGCATACCAATTGCTTTTCGCAAATGAATAAAACGTTTTTGATCCAAAGGTTTTGTTAAAATATCGGCTAATTGATCATCAGTTGAAACATAAGCAATTTGCAAAGTACTCGATTCAACTAGCTTTCTTAAATAATGATATCTAAGTTCAATGTGTTTTGTTATAGAGTGCAACACAGAATTTTTAGAAATATTACTGACACTAGTGTTGTCACACAAAATAGTTAACGAGATCGCAGGGATGCGGAAATCACTCAATACACACTACAAAATAGTTATCAAATGGTGGCGACTTTAGTCGCCACCGAATATATAAAATATCGCCACCAAATACATATAGAGGCGATAAAAAATGTCGCCACATGTTGCCGCAATAGATCCCACCTGCGCATGTATCAGTGGCTAAATATAAATTTTGCCACTGTAAATATAATCTTTTGTGGCGACTATAGTCGCCACTGAATCTTCATACATATATTTATTTTTGGTGGCAAAATATTGTTGCCACTGAATCTCGATAATCAGTGGCGACAAATAGTTGCCACCATATATTTACTTTGGTGGCAAATTATTGTTGCCACCGGATACTAGTATTTCGTGGCAACCGTATGTTGCCATTGATTTTTAAGGATTTGGTGGCAATAAATATTTGCCACGAAAGTTTGTCATTTGGTGGCAAATATTTGTTGCCACCAAAGGTAACTTTTGGTAACAAACATTTCTCGCCACTAAATTTGCCACATAATATTATTATTTTTGTTGCCACTATATAAATATATTATTTTCATTAAAAATAAATAATTTAACAAAATAACAAAAATCATAAACAAAAAGATATTGAAATGAAATTCCAACAAACCAAATCACTTCAAAATGTCACACATTAGTTTCTCCAACAATTCATTAAGTTGCCAATCCCAAATATTAGTAGTTCAATAAAAAGAAAAAAAATTAAATCTATTAGTTAGTCATAGAAGATAAAATATATTCGAAACTTCAATTGATTGGTGTAGGTGAAATACTTCTCTCTGGTCCATCTCAAAAGAATCTCACTCGGACTAACAACAACTTGGCATATTATAATCTGCAAGATACAGAGAAGCTACTTAAAAATAAATAAGTATTTTTGTAACTATTTGAAAGGTCTACGATATGTCACAAAGGAAAAACAAGTATAGAAGTTACAATATGAATCATTCATCTAGAATCCTAAACAAACTTTGTTAGTATGAGGTTACTTATAATAAACTATATGAGGCATTTTGTTTCACTTCTTAATATGCAAATTAACTAATAGAATAATTTTAACATCAAATTACATGTACATGTATCTTCTTGAATAGTGCAATAGAATATACAATAGAATCCCGACCAAGTAATATACTAAGTAAATATTTTACTATTTTAGATACTCTATCTAATAAGGACATATATCATGCACATAAGGATAACACAATAGAATAACAAAACAACTTGCAAAACAACCTAACATCAGGTCAAATTCGGGTTCAGATACATCCCTTATTATTAGATTTGGATTCAATTTATGAATAATTGGACTAAAAATCAACAAGTTGCAGCACCAATTAGAGGGCAGAGAGATCAAGCACACCATTCTAACGAAAATAACTCAAGGCAAGCAAAAATTGAAAAAAAAAACGTCTTGGTGCATTTTTACCCCAAAAGGCGAAATTTCATAATCTATTATTTAGAGGAAGTGTACGGTGAATGCATAAATCACACCATGCCAAATCTAGAAAGATCAATATAACATACCTCAGTGATTGTAAGCTTCTCCTGCAAATGCCTAAACAAAATCTGCACGAAGAAAGTGAACCAAAATTAAAACGACAATGTGAATGTTTTCTTGTCCTTCTCAATGTGAATGTTAACTCGGGAAACCATTAAAGTGCCATCCATGTTAATTTCATTTGTGGAAAGTTTAGCAACATTTTCTTTCTTGTCATGTCCCTATCTTTTAGTTTGACAACATAAAGAGTAACACTTTAATGTGCATGCCATGCATTTAAAGCAATATCCAATCTAAATAAAATGATAAATCTGAAGGCCTACTATACGATTTTCATCTATCTTTAAATATATCGACATTGTTTAAAGAATCCTCCTGTATCACTAAGTACTGCACTATGCACCATCACCGACAGGCAAAATTTTTAGAAAATAGATTAATAAGCATTCACAAGTCACTCATTATCACATCAAGGTCCGTTACTGTTTAACCTTGATGAGTCATAGAGCTATACTTCCCTTTTATAAAAATGATCCTACTTCAATCTACCCATCATAAATTCTACATAGGAACAAGACTAGCGCACTGGTTAACACCCTAATATAATTAAGAGGGCATAAGTTCCATTTGTAGAGAATGAACTAAAAAGCACTAGTCTACCAAACAGTTAACAACTCACTTGGGCTATTCAAAAACCTAGTACTATGTACAATAAACACATGGAAGTCAATTATTTATAACATATGAAAAAGAGTACGCATTCAAGATCTTCAATCCAAACAGCTCTGGCTACTTTAGAATACATTAAAACCAGTAGTAATCTTAGGTGCACAGATTGGCTCTAATGCTAACCCCTAACTCCTAAAGCATTAAAATAGGAAGAGTCAGGGTATCTTCCACTTTTCTTTTCCTTTTGTTCTTTCTAATCTTTTAGAAAAAGCTAAAAGAATACTACTATATTTCTGATCGTAATTAGCCACTAATGTCATTCTTTAACGAGAAGAAAAGTATTTATACTGGTATTAGGAACATCTGATGTAGATGACGTAGAATCTCTATGCTGAAGTCCTGGAATGTGTGCCATAATCGTCTGAAGTTGTGCCTGAAATTCTAGCCTCAAGCGACGCTCTCGCTCCTCTGCCTCTGCTCTAAGACGATGCTCACGGTCCTTTGCCTCTACTCTAAGACGATGCTCACGCTCCGCGGCCTCTTCGCCATTTCAACTTACATAGAATATGGCCAGAAATACGCTCATAAATATCTAAAAGAACGATCTAGTAAAAAATGGGCTCAGAAATATTTCCTAACTATTTAATTAAACAAACAACACAATCAAGATGCACCACAAAACAATAAGCATATAAACTAGTAGAAACAAAATTATAAGATAGCTCTATAAACATCAATCAAGTGAAAATGTTCTAAAGATAGCTCTTATAGGTGTCTCATATGCAGTATCTTTGATGGGGGTATGAAGGATTGGGTTATCGTTCCCATAATATGAATTTGAAGGATTATAAGAGCTGTTTTCACTGTAGGAATGAAACAATTTGCTCGTGCCCTTTGTTTTTTCCTGAATGAGGCAATGACAAGGGCTTTACCCTTGTCATGAATATGAAAACACTTGTTTTATGCTGAAATTTACTGCGATGGTAACAGTTAGTGACAATTGCTAATTTTAACTGGGTTTATGCTCTTTTTTGTTTTGTTTATGAGCTGTCCAAAGCAGCAAATAATTTGGAGAATAAGCAACTTTAACTTTTTGTTTTCCCTGACTCTCCAAGAATGATGTTAATCAAGGACTACATACACTTGAACCTCTTATTAGATACAGCAGGACCGCTTCACTGCAACATATAGTTTATCTCTATAGGAAAATGCCTGATAATATATTACATATGTATCATACAGTAAAAGGTGAAAGATGATAATGTACCAAAAGAACATCATGTATCTAAAACATCAACATCCTTCGAATCTTCGATTATGTAGTTATTAAGAACACAAAGAACAAGAAGATGCAAGTATCAAAAGATCAGAGATCTTACAATTATCAATACAGGGATATTAATAACTAGCTCTAGATATTCCCACCGCTTTCAAAAGTCCTACTTGATAACATTGTTAGATCATTTTGATGATTTACATACAGCAGAGCTCAGATTTTACGCAAGGAATTAGAAGTGTTTAGCTCAAGTATGTTGTATGCCAAATTAATAAAAAATAACTGAGAATAAAAATGCATTTACTTATCAAATCAGATCTAATAATAGGCATATATCAAACAGAGCCTTCTATAATGCGGAACTACATCTCTTTTCACAAGAGGAAGAGCAAATGAGCTACAATTAAATTTTCTCTACATAAAAGCACACCTCAGATCATAAATTACAAAAATAAATAGGTAAAAATGCATGACGAACCCATCGAGTATAGACTCCTGATCAAATTTTCTGATAAGCATCCTCTAAATTTTCATTTAATATATCCGAATCATTTACTGATTGTTAATTTACTAAAATCACTAAATAATATACTAAAATCCGCTCGATTGATTAAAGTTTCTCAAACCAAAACAAATCAAAATTACCGGCGAAGAGATCGGCGGCTAAGGGCTGGGCTTACCGGCGAGGAGATCGGCGACGAAGGGGTGACCGGCGAGGAGATCGGCGACGAAGGGCTCACCGGCGAGAAGATCAGCGACGAAGGGCTCACCGGCGAGAAGAACGACAGTGACAAGCTCGCCGGCGAGGAGATTGGCGATGAGGGGCTCACCGGCGAGGAGATCGGCACCGAGGAGATCGAGAGAGAGGTGGGGAGAGTGTGGTTTGGGAGAAGGGATCGAGAGAGGGAATGGATTTTGAGGGGAAGTGATGGAGAAAATGGGTTTGGAGAAGTGAGCCTGTGAGATCAAATGGGTTTTGAGAGGAAAGGGCTTGCCTCTTTTTCAAATGGATGGTTTTGTTCAAACTAACGGATGGGTCTATTAATTTTTTTTCTTCTGAATATATTAAATTAAAATTAAAATAATTAATTTTATAAAAAGATAAGAAAAAAATTTTAGTCTATTTTAACTTTAAAATTTTTAAACTATATATAATGGGTGTTAAAGTTTGAAAAGTGATTTGAAATCCAAAAATGATTTTCGGTTTAATAGAAATATTTGGCAATTTCGTTTTTAAAATTTAATTCTGATTTTTAGAATTAATTTTTTTATTTTTAGGCCCAAAATTTAATTCTGATTTTCGGAGTTATAGTATCCGCGACTTAAGTGAATAATGAATTATGCACAGTGGATGAACAGTAATGAATAGTAACCCCTATTTCTAAATCCCCTCGATGCCAAAGTTGGCCAATCCACTGTCTGGAATCCAAACATAGCGATCCAGGTAGTTGTTTTGATTGGTTTTGTCGATCTGAGCAAAATGGCCCTGACGGAATTTCCGTTTGACGATCTTAGAGTCTCAAAAAGCGTGATAAACTGTATAATTATACAGTAATTATGGACCAGGAATTTATCCGGGCATCGCGTCGGAAAACAAAAATCACTACCTGATAGGTTTCGTCGAGCCGGACGTCGTGGCGAAGTCCGTTTTTCGATTTGACGACTAAAACGCCTAGAAAAGCGTTAAATACGACAAAAAATATAGTATTTTGCACAGAAACCCAATAAATTATGCTCCGTAATGCGTACCACTCATTGGACAGGGAATAAACGGTGAGGCAAACATTTTTAGTGAAGGACTTGAGTCCAAATACTGAGTTGTGGAGGACCTTTTGGCAAAGTGTGCATTAAAGCACTGTAATACAACTTGTGGTTTGTGTCTCTTGGAGAACCTCACCCGAGCCACCCCTCTGCCTCCCTCTCTGCAACCGACGTGACTCCACAGTTTTCTCCAACCGTCGCACCACCTGCCGGCGTTGTCTCGTCGCCGGAGTTGCCCAAGAAAGCAAGAGGAACATCCGGTCTTGGCTCATCTTGGAGGGGGAAGCATCAAGGTTGGAGTTGGTTTGCTTCAAGTGCCTCCAAACCTTCCTTTGTGAAGCTGTAACCGAGCCATAGGGTTCCCGGTGCCTTGCTCCGCCGTCCGCCGCCGCGGAAGAGTCTTCTTCTTCCCTCTCTCCGGCGGAGGTAAGATGTTGGAATATTTTTTTTTAAAATGGCCATGGACCCTTGTAAATTCTTTCTGACATCGAGACGACTATCCCTGTGAAGTCCGAGCCGCCGCCGTGCCCTAGTATGCCGGCGGGAGCACCCTGTCGCCGGAAAACATCGGTTTGGCCGATCTTGAGCGCGGGAGGGATCTAACCGTTGAAATAAAGATCAAGACCGTTGAACATCTTCCTCACAATGACTGCAAGGGCTCTATCAAGTTTCATGGTGATCGGATAAGGATCCGAGTCTCACGAGCCAACCCTAGAACCGGGTTATTTTGCACCTCGGCAGAAGCTCGCCGCCCGGCGCCGCCGCTCACCCGTGCCGCCGGCCACCACCTTGGAAGGCTTCACGGCACCGAGGGGATCCTTTTGGACCAAGTTGCAAGGCCTAAAAAGCCACCGATCGGAATCCGCCATTAGAGCTCTCCATCTTCACCGAGCTCGAGCTCCGGCGATCGCCGCCGCTCCCGGCCGCGGCCCAGTGACTCAGGTGAGTTCCTTGGACATTGAGGAGGTTTTACATGCATTTGCATGAAAGTTTTAACGTGGGGTTTTTGCTCACTGTAGTTGCACCCCAGGTTTAACCAGAGCCACACCGCCGGCCGCCGCCGCCGCCTCTGCTCGCCGGACAACCACCCAGGTTAGTTGTAAAACTTCCATTTATGTGTTCTAGCATCATGGTCTGGCCCGAGAACCTCTGGTAGCAAAGTTTTTCCAACCTTGTTGCTAAGGTATTTGTAATGGTTGTTTCCGGCCAACCGCCTCCTCCGTCTACCGGCGCCGGGGATGGCCGGGTCCAAACTTCTTCTGGGAGATTGTAGTAACTTGTGGTCATCTCTGTTGTTTGAACATGGTTTGTTCAGAAGTAGCCTAACCCGAGCCTTGGTCATTGGTGGGTGTTGCTCCGGCCAACTTTCCGGCCACTCTCCGACAAGCCCAAGGTGAGCCCTCAACTCAGTAACATGTTTAGATCATGATGCTCACATTTAATCTCAGTTTAATCAAATCTTATACATGTTATAGCTTAGTGTGGTTTTTGGGCTAAAGAGTTTATGGGCCAACTTTGCCCTCGGGACCTGTGCCAGCCCAAACTCGTGAGCACGAGTTTTGTCGCGTCGAAACGAATGCGCTGAAGCTTACGGCGCAGTTTAAAACCTCCTGGATTTCGAGAATGAGGCGAAACCAGTTTAGGTTGTATTTTGGGTCAACTTGCAATTGTGACAGCATGGCTGTCTTTAGACAGTGTTTGCGTACCCTCTAAGCTTTTCGTTAGGGGTCCGTATGTTTCTGTTGAGCGGAAAACTGATATCGTTCCGTAAATCGGCGAAATCGTCGGTTTTACGGTTTCCGTTGCGAGTTTGCGTACCACGGAGTAAAAGATTAGTTATTGGACATCGTTGTTGCCTCTGGTCATCCCCGATACCGTTCTGGCTGGTCCAGTGACTTTAGTTTTCCGTCGGGAGACTCCGAAGCCAAAATCGGCTTTCCGGGAGTTTCACGGGTATTTTTGGCAACATTTTGACACAGGGTTTTACGTTTTGGTCCCTGTCTGCCCGAACATCTAAATTATGATGTTTAGGGTCAGCTGGTGTAGTTTGGTGGTATTTGGATATTGGTAGACCGTTGGCGGGTCAGGTTTAGTGGTTTAGTGGTTTTCCGGGAATTTCGGTTTAAAGCCTACTTTCGGCTAAGTTCCCCGTATTAGCGACGTGTTATTGTAGTGCTGTCGGGATGGGTATGAGTGAGTCTGTTACTGATCACAGTTTTTGTTCAGGGCCCAATAGTTCAGCACCAGCCTCCTAGTAATCTAGCGGGAGTCAGGATCGGCCTACACTGAGGTGGGTTTATCTTCGATCCGGGCTTTATCTTTTCGGCCCTCTGGTTGCTTTAGTCTAGTTGGACACCTGTTTTTGACTTAGCCCTGATGGTGTATACATGTCTTATATGCATAGATGATTGACATTTGCTTTATTTGGACATATCCTGTATACATGTTCATCAGTTCATATATCTCAGTACAGTTGATAATATAGCCTTATCATGCCTATCGCTTATCACCATATCTGTTGATTGATACACTGCTTTTATGTCGAGATATACCTATACTTGTATTCCAGTCTGCATGACATGACATATGACCGATATACAGACATCTGCATCCCTGTCGGGATTTTCGTTATTATGCATGCTTGATCACTACAAAGACTTGCTTCTATTCAGATATACATACTTCTTGTATTCCAGACTGCATGACATGAGATATGATTGATACACATATACCTGCATCCCTGTTGGGATATCGACTTGCTGCCGACTACCCGGTCGTTGGACCGCGAGCTTGAGCATAGCATTATGATCGCCACGCACCGCTGTACTTCACATACACTGACGGTTTGGCCACCGTCACAGTGTTCTTTACTGGTAAAGTGGTCTAGTGGAAAGACCCGTGAGCCCCCAGATAGCACCTGTAGGTGCGGGCTTATGTCAGTCAGATAGGTGCCAGAAAGTGGCATAAGCCTGAGGTCCTCGTGACCAATAGTGGCATTGATTGGATACTTGATGTTCTTGTGATTGATGCATTGCTTTTATACTTCCATGTTCTAGCATGCTTATTTCAGTACCTATTATTGCTCATCATACTTTGATTATCAGTAGACCTGTTATTTGATTATTCAGTTTCTGCTCAGTATACATTGATTATCAGTAGCCCTGTATTTGGTTATTCAGCTTTTATCTACTGACCAGTTACTATCCGCATATTATAGTATCCAGTAGGTACGATTAGCTATTTCTCGGCTCATCGTGCCCACTGAGATGCATTGTATGTTATATCTCACACCCTCTTGTGGTGACCACTATTTCAGCTCCGTCGGGTGGTGAGATGTCGGGACGGTCCGGTGAGGCGATTACGATAGAGCTGTCCCTCTGATGATCTATCTGAGTTTCTGGATTTATTATTAATATGCTTTAGTTTGGGTTTGTTTATGTTAGTTAATTATGTTGTTTGGTTTAGTCATGATATGTTCTTGATCTCTGATTGTATGATATTGTACTTGCCTAGCCGTGCATGTATAGGGGAGACTGTCAGTTTGGATAGAGGATTTTCTATACATGTGGCAGTCTGTTGCGCCCAGTTTCTGGTAACTCTGATTTCAAAAAAAAAAAAAAAAATTAGACTGGTTTTTTTTTTAAACTCGGGGCGTGACAGATTTTATGGTATCAGAGAAAGAGGTACACGGTACCTAGGAAAACTGGTTAGGTTCTGGTTAGGATTGAACCCTAGGATGACTTATGACGTGAGAGCGTGGGGTATTTGTCTAGTTGTTAGGAGCTCAGGTGTAATTTCACACTAATAAGTTGTTTCCTAATCTTGTCGTTGTGACTATGAGAGGTGTTCGCACGCGCTCTGGGCTTAGTGGTCATAGTGGGTGCAGTATTAGCTGCGGTTGTGGTACGGGCCATGGGTTTGATATATAGTGGCGCCTAAAGGGCTCGGATCGTTGGCAGCGGTTAGAGAATCAGCTCACCGCTTTTGCTGGGATAGTCCAGCAGATGGCTCAGCATCAGATAGTTGCTATTGTTGCACTGGCCCCACCACTAGTCCAGGTGCTTGGAGAAGTCTGTGATCCTCCAGTTATCTCCGCGCCACTTGATATAGTACTTTTGTCGCGGTCGTGGTTATCAAAACTATGTTGTGGCTGCTATTACTAGAGATTCCCCCGATTATAGCTATCGGGATGCCTACGAGGTTAGCAATTATGTTGCTTTGGACGGAATGATTCCGATGACACTTAACAAAAATTAGTCATTATCGAGTTGTGTCCCAACTCTGATCAGTGTAAAATATTTTGGGATTCACGATTATTTCGTTAGAGATGGTAGCAGTGAGCGCACTGGCGCAGGCATGGTTGATGGATAGGCTAGTTTCGGTGGCCTATGGGCCCGATTATAACCCTAATTTGGGTTGGATTCAGATTCAGGCCCCACCTTTTGCACGAATTTCGTAAAGTCTCAGATTTTTCCTATGAGTATACAATAGTTTTAGTTGTTATGGCTACTACTACGGTGAGATATGACTGGAAAGTCTGATATACAGAGTGATGATGATAGCTTGAGGATTTGATTTTATCTAAATGAATCCGATTTGTTGTTGTTTCACACATTGTGTGTGAACTGATTTTTAGGTCGCGATCGCCCCTGACGATATGTGAGTTGCGACTGGCGTCGCTAGAGCTGTGTTAGGAAGTGGTGATGCATTTAAGGTGATGGTGAATAGTGGAATGTGGTTCTAGATTCCTGTGAGTAGCCAGGGTCGCACTCATGACCACGAGGTGGTAGGGACAGTTGATATAGGTTTATAGTATCGGCATAGAAATTTGTGTTGTAAGGTATGAGTTATACCTTCTGTTGGATTTCGGTGGAAGTCGTGTTCCCAACTTGATGTTGGCGACAGATCTACAGTATTTCATTTTTTCTTTTGATAAGTATGTTGACTGCAGACAATGTACTGTCGAAAGAGCGATTTGAAGTACTCTACCCCGTAAGGGGAAATATCATGATTGGGTCTATTTGTCTGCTTACTTATATTTTAGTTTCTAGGGTTGCCCTCTGGACAACGATGTTGTACTTTCAGTATTGGTATTCCAGACCATATTGGACCTTAGTTAGGTCTCAGACAGGTTGCGTACATAGTGGACAGATTTTCTTTGTCATTGTTGCAGACTTCTGTCCTAGCTTGCGGCCACTAGCCACGATGATCTCGCCCAGATTTTGCAACTGATTCAATAATGGAAATATGTGGGTTAAGCCATAAAGTTGTACAACATGTCCAGACCGGATATTTTAAGCGTTACGAAAGGTGACTTTGGGTTGCCATGTATTATGATGCTAAGAGACTGATCGTGCAAGATTTAACCGACAGTTGTTGCCAGAGGTTTGACAAACTTGTTTGGCTATTTAAGGCAGTTGTGCATCTTTTAGCACTCAGAGGTTTAGTTCTGGAAGCTGGTAGTGAAATTAATGCCACTAATGATTATAAAGTGTAAGGAGAGATTCTTTACTTTGCATGATTCCACTTAAGAAGTGAACTTAGTGGTTTTTTTTTGGGTAGTGCCCTGCCTCGATAGTCAGCCTAGACAAGTAAGACCGTTGAGTTCTTCCTGTATAAATTGTAGGTATGTGGAACTAGAAAGAGTATGAAAATTGATTGCCTTACCGGATGCGATCATAACAGCACTAAAGCACCGGATTCTACTAGAGTTCCGCAGTTAAGCATGCTTGTGCGGTGAAGCCTTGGTTGAGCGTATAGCAGATTTACGTGAACCCTAGTCGATGGAACTTAAAATATAAATCGGTTAAGCCTTAAAATTTGACAACGTGTCAAAATCAAATTTGTTAAGTCCTTGTGGAAGGCAGAACCTAGTTTTCGAATATCAGTGACATTAAAGGATTGATTTGGTCGGATATATTCGGCAGTATAAATGAGCAGGTGATATTAACCAGCTCTGTTCCTTGAGGCAATATAGTGCCTGATTGGCAAGCTGAAGATCAGTTTTAAGTTTGGGTGGCGAATTATATGAATGCCACAAGAGAATATTAATTGAAAGCGGAGAATTTCTCGAACCGCTTGAATGCCTCGAAGAAATTATCGAAAAGTAGATCTCTGGAGTGTAGAGTTTGTTCCTGCTCGTTGTTTCATTAAATGAGTGAACCTATGAACTTGGATAGAATCCCGATTGATTAGTTGACAGGTTATGTTGAAAGGTTAGCTTTGTATGCACAGATGAAAATTTTAATAGATCTGAAAGTATGATGATCTTGGATGCCATCTCTAATGTGTTTGCCAGTTCATAAGAACGTTAAAGACGTGTTGACAATATTGTCAAAGAGTTGAAAGATCATAACTAGGGTATGTCAACCCTTTATATCGCATACCCTGTGTGGTATCCTTATGAACCGAAATTTTTAGTAGTTTGGATGAAACAGAATTGTGGACCCGAGTGTTATCGCAAACAGCACTGTACAAGGTGCATTGATATTTAAGGACCGTGTATGTTCGGTCAACGAGCAAGTTATCGGGTTAGCATTTGGCGTGAAGCCCCTTTTACCACATGGAGGTGATACGTTTAGGCTCTAAGTGAGCTAAATAACAAGTTGGTGTATACGGATGTATATTACAGACTTCATGGGATTGTAATGAACCAGCGAAGATTGGTTTAAGTCTTCGCCACCAGTAGAATCTATGTTGGAAAGTAACCATCGGTTAGACTTAAGGAATCAACATTTCTTTTGGTTTGGAATGAAGACTGATGTGGTGAAAACATGTAACTCAATGCCTGGTTTGCCAACAGGTGAAAGCTGAACAACAGCGACTGGCAGGAAAATTGCAACCGCTTCCTGTGCCAGTTTGGAAGTGGGAGCAGATCACTATGGACTTTGTTACCGATCTGCCTCGATCCCAGCAAGGTCATAATGCGATATGAGTCATTGTGGATCGACTCACCAAGTCAGCCCACTTTCTGCCGATACATATGGCATGGACCCGAGATCGACTCGCCCAGCTTTACATTGATGAGATTGTTCGAGTCCATGGCATTCCAGTGTCGACGTCTCGGATCGGGACACTCGCTTCGTGTCTCAGTTATGGAGGAGCTTACAGGAGGCTATGGGCACAAAGCTGAATTTCAGTGCTGCTTTCCACCCGCAGAGTGATGGGCAGTCTGAGCGAGTTATCCAGATCTTGGAGGATATGCTGAGAGCCTGTGTACTTGACTACGGAGACGGCTGGTACCGATATCTTCTTTTGGTGGAATTCGCCTACAACAACAATTATCAGGCGAGTATCAGTATGGCTTCTTATGAGGCATTATACGGGCGTCGATGTCGTTCCCCTATCTGCGGGGATGACGTCGGTGAGCGCCGTATTATTGGGCCAGAGTTGCTTCAAGATGCTGAGGCCAGAGTGCGCGTGGCGAGACAGCAGTTGCTGACCGCGCAGAGTTGACAAAAGAGCTATGTGGACCAGCGACGACGAGACTTGGAGTTCCAAGTTGGTGACCATGTCCTGTTGAAGGTGTCGCAAACTCGTGGAATCAAGCGATTTGGGATCCGCAACAAACTCAGTCCCCGGTTTGTCGGTCCCTTTGAGATACTAGAGCGTGTTGGTCCTGTTGGCTTACCGATTGGCTCCTCCTCCTAGCCTTGCCCGTGAGCATAACGTCTTCCACATCTCTATGCTCCGGAAGTACATCAGGGATCTATCGCATGTTATTAGCCCCACCGCAGTCCAGCTTCGTGAGGATCTGAGCTATGATGAGGCACCTCTGAAGATCCTTGCGCGTGATGAGAAGAAGCTGAGGAACAGGACGATCCCCTATGTCAAGGTGCAATGGGAGAATCACGAGGAACGCGAAGCCACTTGGGAGCGCGAAACAGACATGTTGGAGCGTTTTCCTCATTTATTTGACTCCTAGTTGTACTAAGTTTCGGGGACGAAACTTCTTTTAGGTGGGAGTGTTGTAATAATCAAGATTTTTATATTTTAAATAAATAAAAAGAAAAGGAAATTCGAGTTGATTTTGAATTCAAAAGAGCAAAGATAACCTATTTGTTCATTTACCGGTGTGCAAATTGCACAGTTTACGAGGCAAAAAAATCACGTTTCAAATATGAGCATGATCTTGAGAATCCGAGATCACCAATGCGACCGTCTCGTCGAGCTGATAAAAAATAATATAGACCAAATTCTGATCCGACGGTCGGATCTTCCAGAAATCAGCGAAGAAGCGGGCGAGACCCGCGACTTAAGTGAATAGTGGATTATGCAGAGTGGATGAACAGTAATGAATAGTAACCCCTATTTCTAAATCCCCTCGATGCCAAAGTTGGCCAATCTACTGTTTGGAATCCAAACATAGCGATCCAGGTAGTCGTTTTGATTGGTTTTGTCGATCTGAGCACAATGGCGCTGACAGAATTTTTGTTTGACAATCTTAGAGTCTCAAAAAGCGTGATAAACTGTATAATTATACAGTAATTATGGACAAGGAATTTATCCGAGCATCACATCGGAAAATGAAAATCGCTACCTAATAGGTTTCATCGAGCCGGACGTCATGGCGAAGTCTGTTTTTTGATTTGACGATTAAACCGCCTCAAAAAGAAAAAAATACGGCGAAAAATATAGTATTTTGCGCAGAAACCTAATAAATTGGGTCTCCGTAATGCGTACCACTCATTGGAGAGGGACTAAACGGTGAGACAAACATTTTTAGTGAAGGACTTGAGTCCAAATACTGAGTTGTGGAGGACCTTTTGGCAAAGTGTGCATTAAAGCACTATAATACAACTTGCGGTTTGTGTCTCTTGGAGAACCTCACCCGAGCCACCCCTCTGCCTCCCTCTCTGCAACCGACGTGACTCCACAATTTTCTCCAACCGTCGCACCACCTGCCGGCATTGTTCCGTCGCCAGAGTTGCCCAAGAAAGCAAGAGGAACATCCGGTCTTGGCTCATCTTGGAGGGGGAAGCATCAAGGTTGGAGTTGGTTTGCTTCAAGTGCCTCCAAACCTTCCTTTGTAAAGCCGTAACCGAGCCATAGGGTTCCCGGTGCCTTGCTCCGCCGTGCGCCGCCGCGGAGGAGTCTTCTTCTTCTATCTCTCCGGCGGAGGTAAGATGTTGGAATATTTTCTTTTTAAATGGCCATGGACCCTTGTAAATTCTTCCTGACATCGAGACGACTGTCCCTGTGAAGTCCGAGCCGCCACCGTGCCCTAGTTTGTCGGCGGGAGCACTCTGTCGCTGGAAAACGTCGGTTTGGCCGATCTTGAGCGCGGGAGGGATCTAACCGTTGAAATAAAGATCAAGACCGTTGAACCTTTTCCTCTCTATGACTGCAAGGGCTCTATCAAGTTTCAGGGTGATCGGATAAGGATCCGAGTCTCACGAGCCAACCCTAGAACCGGGTTATTTTGCACCTCGGCCGAACCTCGCCACCCGGTGTCGCCGCTCACCCGCACCGTCGGCCATCACCTTGGAAGGCTTCGCGGCACCGAGGGGATCCTTTTGGACCAAGTTGCTTGGCCTAAAAAGCCACCGGTCGGAATCCGCCATTAGAGCTCTCCATCTTCACCGAGCTGGAGCTCCGGCGATCGCCGCCGCTCCCAGCCGCCGCCCAGTGATTCAGGTGAGTTCCTTGGACATTGAGGAGGCTTTACATGCATTTGCATGAAAGTTTTAACGTGGGGTTTTTGCTCACTGTAGTTGCACCCCAGGTTTAACCCGAGCCCCACCGCCGGCCGCCGCCGCCGCCTCAGGTCGCCGGCCAACCACCCAGGTTAGTTGTGAAACTTCCATTTATGTGTTATAGCATCATGGTCTGGCCCGAGATCCTCTGGTAGCAAAGTTTCTCCAACCTTGTTGCTAAGGTATTTGTAATGGTTGTTTCCGGCCAACCGCCGCCTCCGGCCACCGGCGCCGGGGCTGGCCGGGTCCAAACTTCTTCTGGGATATTGTAGTAACTTGTGCTCATCTCTGTTCCAGGTTTGAACCTGGTTTGTTCAGAAGGAGCCTAACCTGAGCCTTGGTCATTGGTGGGTGTTGCTCCGGCCAACTTTCCGGCCACTCTCCGACAAGCCCAAGGTGAGCCCTCAACTCAGTAACATGTTTAGATCATGATGCTCACATTTAATCTCAGTTTGATCAAATCTTATATATGTTATAGCTTAGTGTGGTTTTTGGACTAAAGAGTTTATGGGCCAACTTTGCCCTCGGGCCTTGTGCCAGCCCAAACTCGTGAGCACGAGTTTTGTCACGTCGAAACGAACGCGCTGAAGCTTACGACGCAGTTTAAAACCTCATGGATTTCGAGAACGAGGCGAAACAACGTTTATAATAATGTAATTATGCAGTTTAGGTTGTATTTTGGGTCAACTTCCAATTATGATAGCATGGCTGTCTTTAGACAGTGTTTTCGCACCCTCTAAGCTTTTCGTTAGGGGTCCGTAGGTTTCTGTTGAGCGAAAAACTGATATCGTTCCGTAAATCGGCGAAATCGTCGGTTTTACGGTTTCCGGTGCGAGTTCGCGTACCACGGAGTAAAAGATCAGTTATTGGACATTGTTGTTGCCTCTGGTCATCCCCGACATTGTTATGACTGGTCAAGTGACTTTAGTTTTTCGTCGAGAGACTCCGAAGCCAAAATCGGCTTTCTGGGAGTTTCACGGGTATTTTTGGCAACATTTTGACACAGGGTTTTACGTTTTGGTCCCTGCCTGCCCGAACATCTAAATTATGATGTTTAGGGTCAGCAAGTGTAGTTTGGTGGTATTTGGATATTGGTAGACCGTTGGCGGGTCAGGTTTAGTGGTTTAGTGGTTTTCTGGGAATTTCGGTTTAATGCCTAGTTTCGGCTAAGTTCCCCGTATTAGCAACGTGTTATTGTAGTGCTGTCGGGACGGGTATGAGTGAGTCTGTTACTGATAACAGTTTTTGTTCATGGCCCAGCAGTTCAGCACTAGCCTCCTAGTAGTCTAGCGGGAATCGGGATCGACCTACATTGAGGTGGGTTTATCTTCGATCCAGGCTTTATCTTTTCGGGTCTCTGGTTGCTTTAGTCTAGTCGGACACCTATTTTTGACTTAGCCCTGATAGTGCATACATGTCTTATATGCATAGATGATTGACATTTGCTTTATTTGGACATATCCTGCATACCTGTTCATCAGTTAATATATCTCAGTACAGTTGATAATATAGCCTTATCATGCCTGCTGCTTATCACCATATCTGTTGATTGATACACTGCTTTTATGTCGAGATATACCTGTACTTGTATTCCAGTATGCATGACATGACATATGACTGATATACATACATCTGCATCCCTGTCGGGATTTTCGTTATCATGCATGCTAGATCACTACAGAGATTTGCTTCTATTCAGATATACATACTTCTTGTATTCCAAACTACATGACATGAGATATGATTGATACACAGATACCTGCATCCCTGTTGGGATTTCGGCTTGTTGCCGACTACCCGGTCGTTGGACCGCGAGCTTGAGCATAGCATTATGATCGCCACACACCGCTGTACTTCACGTACACTGACGGTTTGGCCACCGTCACAGTGTTCTTTACTGGTAAAGTGGTCTAGTGGAAAGACCCGTGAGCCCCCAGATAGCACCTGTAGGTGCGAGGTTATGTCAATCAGATAAGTGCCAGATAATGGCATGAGCCTAAGGTCCTCGTGACCAATAGTGGCATTGATTGGGTACTTGATGTTCTTGTGATTGATGCATAGCTTATATACTTCCATGTTCTAGCATGCTTATTTCAGTACCTATTATTACTCATCATACTTTGATTATCATTAGACCTGTTATTTGATTATTCAGTTTCTGCTCAGTATACCTTGATTATCAGTAGACCTGTGTTTGGTTATTCAACTTTTATCTACTGACCAGTTACTATCCATAGATTATAGTATCCAGTAGGTACGATTAGCTATTTCTCGGCTCGTCGTGCCCACTGAGATGCATTGTATGTTGTATCTCACACCCTCTTTTGGTGACCACCGTTTCAGGTCCGTCGGGTGGTGAGATGTTGGGACGGTCCGGTAAGGCAATTACGATACAGCTGTCCCCCTGATGATCTATCTGAGTTTTTTGATTTATTATTAATATGCTTTAGTTTGGGTTTGTTTATGTTAGTTAATTATGTTGTTTGGTTTAGTCATGATATGTACTTGATCTCTGATTGTATGATATTGTACTTGCCTAGCCGTGCATGTATAGGAGAGATTCTGTCCGTTTGGATAGAGGATTTCCTATGCATGTGGCGGTCTGTTGCGCCTAGTTTCTGGTAACTCTGATTTAAAAAAAAAAAAAAAAAAAAAAAAATTAGACTGGTTTTTTTTTAACTCGGGGCGTGACAATTTCTCAACTTTAATTTTTTTTATTGAGACTATCTTACCTCAAATTTGAAAAAAATAATAATTTGTAAGTTAAAATTAAAAAATTTATTATATTTATTGCTAGTTTGGACAAATTTAATAAATTTAATTAATTTTTAACAAATAAAATTAAAATAATTAATAGCTAAGAACTAATAAAGCTTCAAAGTTATTTAAAAAATTATTTAAGCTAACTAAAAAAATAATTAAAAATAAATAAAAGTTAGAAGGTGTAAATAAAAAAAAAATAATTTGTGATAATTTCAATAGTAACAAAATAATTATTTAGTAACGAAAAATATATTATCACGTTAAATTAATTAAGTGGGTTTCACATCAAATTAATTAAGTATTTTTTTTTGTTGTCTCCATAGATAATTAATTATTTAGTGGGTCACGTCAAGTTAATTAAGTATTTTTTTTTATCGCCACTATAGGCAACCATATAGTGGCTAATTAGTGGCGATTCTTTTTATCGCCACCATAGCTTGCCATATGGTGGGTCATTTGGCGCGAAAATAGTATTGACATTTTAAGTCAATAAATTAGTGGCGATTTTTTTTATCGCCACCATAGGTAGCCATATAGTGGCAATAAAATAGTCATTTAGTGGCGAAAATAGGATTGTCACTTTAAATCAATAAATTAGTGGTGATTCTTTTTATCGCCACTATAGGTAGCCATATAGTGACGACAAAAATAGTCATTTAGTGGCGAAAATAAGATTGCCACTTTAAATCAATAAATTAGTGGTGATTCTTTTTATCGCCACCACATGTAGCCATATAGTGGCGACAAAATACACATTTAGTGGCGAAAATAATATTGCCACTTTAAGTCAATAAATTAGTGGCGATTCTTTTAATTACCACCATAGGTAACCATACAGTGGCGATAAATTTTATCGCCACCTTATGTTTGCCACTAATGCTATATTTTCTTGTAGTGACACTCTTCATTCAGATCAATTGAGTTGAGCAACTTCCGGCTGAAATGTATTCCGCCTCGGCAGTAGAGAGAGCAATACAGTTTTGCTTTTTACTATGCCATGCAACAAGACAATGGCCAAGGTAAAAACATGCACCACTCGTGCTCTTTCGATCATCCACTAATTCAGCCCAATCGGCATCCGAATATCCTATAATATCAAGAGATGTGCCCATAGGATACTAAATTCCGAAATTGATTGTACCTTTGACATATCGGATGATCCTTTTCACCGCTTTCAGGTGAATTTCCTGAGGTGTTGATTGATATCTCACGCAAATCTCAACAAATCTCAACACTGAAAGAAATATCTAGGTGATTAGCCGTAAGGTAGAGTAGACTTCCAATCATACTTCTGTAAAGTTTCTCGTCTATACTCTCTCCGTGAGATTCACTTCCTAATCCCTTATTGTTAGTTTCCATAGGAGTCGGATAGTCTTTAGAATTCTCTAATCCAAATTTTTTAACCAAGTCATTCACATACTTGGATTGACACAAATGAATGCCATCATTACTTTGCTTAACCTGCAATCCAAGAAAATACGTAAGGTCACCCATCATGGACATCTCAAATTCGCTTTCCATCGTTTCGGTGAATTTTGAAGCATCGTTGTTTCTCGTAGCACCAAACACGATGTCATCCACATAGATTTGTGCCACAATGAAGTTGTCCTGATAGTGCTTCACAAAGAATGTCCTATCGGCTCCCCCGCGAATATAGCCCTTTTCCAAAAGATGTTTCATTAATCTTTCGTACCATGCTCGCGGTGCTTGTTTTAGTCCGTAAAGAGCCTTTTTCAATCGAAAAACATGGTTTGGAAGTTTATGATCAATGAAACCTTTTGGTTGAGCCATATAAACTTCTTCATTTAGAAAACCATTTAAAAATGTGCTCTTAACGTCCATTTGAAAAAGTTTAATTTTAAAATGACAAGCAATCGCGAAAAGGATACGAATAGACTCGAGACGAGCAACCGGGGTGAATGTCACATCAAAGTCTATACCTTCAATTTGTGAGTAGCCCTGAGCAACCAAACGTGCTTTGTTCCTCACAATGGTACCGTCTTCATTTTTCTCGTTCTTGAAAATCCATTTAGTACCGATAATTCTTTGGTGCTTAGGGGGCTTCGTTAATTTCCAGACTTTGTTCATTTCAAATTGATTGAACTTTTCTTGCATTGCATCAATCCAATAATCATCTTGAAGAGCTTCATCAATATTCTTTGGTTCAATCATGGAGACATAGCAGGCGACTCCACATTCTAACTGTCTCCGAGTTCTAATTCCTTTTTGAGGATCTCCAATAATATTTATTCCGGGATGGTCCTTGGAGATACGAAGCGTTTGAGGTAAAGGAGTACTCGGGGAAATATGTGATGAATCCTGCACATTAGATGAACTAGAAGAACCATTAGATGCATCAAAATTTTCAGTAGATTTATCATGCAAAGATGCAATATCATTAATAGGAGATTTATCGTCAAGAGACATATCAAGAGTAGATTTATCAGAAGAAAAATGAGAGGCTTCATCTACTTTAACATTTATTGATTCTATCATCGTTTTAGATTCAAGATTGTATACTCGATATGCTCTACTATTTGTAGAATAACCCATAAAAATTCCTTCGACACAACGAGAGTCGAACTTTCCAAGATTTTCACGATCGCGCAAAATGTAGCAACGACTCCCGAAGATGCGAAAATACTTGATATTAGGTTTTCTACTAAATCTGTCATGCCCCGGAGGTTCTAAATGAGTGAAAAAATGTGTACACTTTTTTTTTTTGAAACAACCTCGTCGACCGGTGCGCGCCAGACCCGCCACATATACAAATTCACTCCACAAACGGGCAGAGTCTCCTTTGTATATGTACGGCGTCACAATTACGATACATACTTTAACCACGCAGTCACGATGAAAACCAAAGAGAGGAATTACGATTTATCATAACTACTAAGGAAGGAGAAGAGAGAAGGTAATCATACAACATTTTGGATAAGGCCTCCCAATTTTGAAAGTATAAATCCACGGGTTTAAAAGACAGTGCCCACCCGACACCTTATCCTTTTCCAAAGCAGTTTTCGCAAACCTTTTCTTTATTTGAAAATGGCTGAACCAAGGGGAAAATAAAGGAAAGCGTTCATCATAAGTGTAGTGGTCCAGAATCCCATGCAACTTTTCCGGTGAATCCATTGTGTAGAACACCTGGTGTTGGTGTGTCGGGCTCATAGTGCATCAAAGGGATGCCACAGATGGACCCTGTGAGGTATCTTTAGCTGTATTGGCCTTCGGCTACATTTGTCGAAATTTTGAAAAGGTTTTTGGCCAAACAGAGGTTGGATTTGGATTCAGCGCGGAAAAACGCTTGAAAACGGCTATTTGCTTGTTTGATTCTGAGTCCGGAGGCCCAAAAACGGACTCCCGGAAGTTTTTATTGGTTTTCGGTGCATGGGAGGGGTCGTGGACCGCCGGCATGCCACGTGGCGGCCTGTCATTGGCCGGTTTACAGCGCTCGGTCCACAGAGCGTCACGGCTGGGTGCACAGACCCGGCGCAGGGACACGTGGCGCTGCTTGGTTGGCGGGCTCATGGCGCGCGGTCTACAGAGCTGGCGTGGCGGTGCATGGACCAGGGCGGGGGGCATGTGGCAGTCCCCGGTTGGCCGGTGCACACGGCGCGGTCCACGAAACCCGAAGTAGGGTGCGAGGACCGGGTGCAGGGGACACGTGTCGGCGCGCTATTCGCGGGCTCACGAGGCGCGGCGCACGGGACGCGGGCGAGCGCCTCGGGGCGCATGCGTGGCAGGCGGCCAGGCGGCGCCTGCCCGCATGTGTGACCGCGACAGTAGCGGGACGGGTGGCGCCCCGCCATTCGCGGGCACCACCTACCCGTTTGACCGGGGAGACGCCACGCGGCGGCACCGCGCGCGCCCCGCACAGCTATTTGCTGTGCGAGACACGCGTCGGTCTCTGGGAGGGCCACGTGGCCACTCCCGGCGCGCCCCGCACAGCTATTTGCTGTGCGGGACACGTGGCGGCACAATGGCGTTTTTGGCGCTCTTCCTCGGTATGGTGTTCCGCCGGTTTCGGGGGCCCGAATCCTGGTCCAGCGCCCGAAACCGGGGACACGTTGGGTATTTTCGGATTTGTTTTAGTAGGCCTATATATAGCCCGAGCCTCATTCACCTTGGGTTTTTTCACATTTATGGGCCTTTTCTCACCTCGGTTTTTTCAGAGGAGTTGATCCCCGTGCTATGGTGCATCCATCTGTGGATTTCTGGGATTTTACGTGGCACGCTTTTCAAGATTTCCATTTATTTGGCTCGTCGCGACGTTCCTTCGCCGGTGTTTCCTCCCGTCACGTTTCGGTGCGTGAGCTCCCCCAGCCTACTCCGACCACCTTTTCGAGCGATTCTTTCGACGTTGGATCCGTGACAGGTAGGGCTACGATCTTGGTATTTTCATCGTCCCCTAGTTTTGAGTTTTTCTTAGAGTTTTTCCATGCTTACTGGGATCCATTGTTTGCTCTGAGGATTTCGGGGACAGCAGGTGGTTTTGTGGATTTCTCCGTGCTCGAGCGTCGGATTGAGGCGTGCCTATACACTTTCTGCATCTACTCGTCACGAGGATGATCGCCGTGTTTTTCTGGGATTTTTCTGAGGCTTGCCCGGAGGTATATTTTCTCCCTTTATCTGTGCACGGGATTACAGTTGTGTTGTTGTGAGGTTGTGTGCACCCTGTGTTGTGGAATTTGTAACTCGGCCTACGGGGCTCGGATTTGAACGTGCAGGTACCCGTTTCGAAGGTCTCGAGGCGACAATCACAACAGTATTTTTGTTGGATTTTTCGGAGCCCTTTCTACAGGTAAAAATATCGCATCTTTTGGACTATTTTTGCAAATTGTGTTTACTTGGTTAATTTTGGAATAAAGTGTAACTGTGAACCTTATGTTGTATCCAGGAGGGTTTGCGGGTATTGCTGGACCCGTTGGATCTGGAGATATTGATTTCTAGGTATTTTTAGTTGTGGGACTTTGGACAGTTCAACTTTTCAGGTGGGTTGCCTCGTCTTCAAGATCTACGGACTGTGCATTAATTCTATCTGTACGGGAACTTGCATGTTGTGAATGTGTTATGTAGCATGATAGAATGTGAGAGTTGACATTTCTTATTGTTATATTGGTGATCATGTGATCCTTTCTCTTCCTTCAAGCTGTTAAATTATTTATTATCTTGGAACTTGACCTAGCACCCCCGCCATATGCTGCATGTTCAACCAGACTTGTAGAAAACTCCAACTTGGGCTAGATTATTATTGCTTTAGACATTCCCACACTGACATTTATTGTTTCATCATGGACTTAGAGTTTCCTCGCCCGGGTAGTGGGCCGAGAGGTCGGGCTGTTGTGGGGTGCATTTTACACTCGTGTCTGGGGACCGAGTGGAGTCTGATAGCAGTCTGTAGATCAGTGTTTCTTTTGGGAGCCGTCTGAGTGACAATGGATCTCACCTGTGTAGTTTTTCCAGCCTGTTAGTGAGAGAGTGTTTTGTTGGTTACAACCGATCTTGTTGATCGAGGATTTGGATTATAGCCTGCATGAACCACATTTGAGCTCGACAGAGATGCGCGGATACTTTCCTCGGTGGGGTCGCGCCCTTCGAGTGCCACTCCGGAGTTGGGCTTGTTACTTGCTATCGCGACTTGTCGACGCAGTCCCTCTGGCTGGGCCAGTTTTGGCAGTCACGGACGCCCTACGTAAGTCCGGTCCTCCGTGGATGTAACGGTAGTAGGTAGGCGCAGGTTTGTTAGGACCCGATGTGGCAGTCAGTATAGATTGGGTGATCTGAGTTGAGAGTTAGTAGATGCACCATGTTTCTTTCTATTCCACTCCTTGAGCATCTAGATAGAGGCATAGTAGCTGTAGAGTTTATTTTTCTAGCTTTTCCTTCTAGCACTGCATTTGTACTTTATGCCTATAGTAGACTTAGTGGGCAGACCGTCGGGCTTGTTGGCGGTACCCATTAGGAACTATTGTGGGATGTAGGTCTCACACCCGCCGTGGTGTCTTTTCCCTAGGGACTTCTACTCCTGTTCCTGCTGCTCCAGCTTCTGATCCTGCTGATCGAGGTAAGAGAGTCGCGAGATAGATCCCTACCAGTCGTCGTCGAGAGAGTAGATGTACCCCCTTACTATTTTTGAGAGTTACATTTTGAGAGACCTTTGCAGTGAGGTTCAGAGTTGTACTTTTCTTTTATTTCTGAGAGACTTATGTATTTTGATGAGGACTTGGGTTGTATATGTTGGAGTTGTATTTATTTTATTTCAGCATTTACTTTTCAGCTCTGATATCTGTATAGTGTAGATAATTTTTTGCAGGTTTGTCGCTACATCTTTACGGGGCTTCCCGTATGGGCGGCGGATCTGTTGGCGAGCCCGGGTAGTAGTTTGACCCCGGGGCGTGACAGATTAGAGTGGTATCAGAGCCTAGGATGTAGGTCATTGAGGAATTAGAAACCCTAGGCTTGTGGTTGGACCCTAAGATGACTTACGTGAGAGCCGTAATTTTTAGCGAGAGTCCTGATTGGGTTCCAAACTCTCCCAAGGGATGGGATGAGTGATCGACATGTCTTCTCTCGGTGGCAACTATGTTGGCTGCAGACAAAAGTACTACAGGAAGGGGGACATGCCTTTGACTTTCGCTAGATTGGGTCGAGTGTTGTTTTGGGTTCTGATTGCTTTCTTCTTTTTCCTCAGGTGAGTGATGCCTCCGCGATGCAGGATGTCGACGCATTCGCAGCCTTCTTCCTCTGAGCCCGAGCAGGAGGACTCGGGACAGGGACAGCAAAGTGAGGTGCAGGAGCTTCGTGCCCAGATGACACTGATGTCAGAGGCTGTTCGGCGCTAGGAGGAGACTTCACAGCGCCAGGAGGAGGCTGTTCGGCGCCAGGAGGAGGCTTCACGGCGCCAGGAGGAGGCTTCACGGCGCCAGGAGGAGGCCTTGGGTCGGATGATGCTCATGTTGGAGCAGAGGGCGCAGCCAGTAGTAGCACCCCCAGAGAGTTCACCTGTACCTTCTTCACCAGTTGTGGCACCCCCTGTTGTTCAGACAGCATCGGCAGTTCCTGTTGAGCCGGTTTCCAGCAGACCACCGTCTGGGTCGACGGGACCTTTGACCCCAGCAGAGAAGCGAGAGGTGGTTGATTTGTTGATGAGGTTCTGTCAGTTTGACCCACCTCATTTTTCAGGTCTGAGTGCGGAGCCGTGGGAGGCAGAGTCGTGGATCACGGCTATGGAGCGACACTTCGAGAGCTTGTTCATCGAGGAGCGGTTTCGGGTCCTTTTAGCGACGAACTTCTTGGAGCGCAACGCCGAGGCTTGGTGGCGGCGTGTGCGACCTGCTGGTCCGCCTGGGACTCAGCTTCTTACTTGGGTGGAGTTCCGCAGTCTTCTTCTTGGGGCTTTCTTTCCGGAGAGCGTTCGTCAGAGGTTGGAAGAGCAGCTGAAGAATCTCCGCTAGGGATGTGGTGACCCGGATCTTTGCAGGGCTTCTACAGTGTGACCGGCAGCTTCTGGAGGCCTATGTGGCATGTCGGCGGTGTTCGTGCGCCAATTTGGATACAAGTGTTGGACTTTGGGCTTAAATGGATCACATGGGTGATCGGATGACTCCGTCGGATCTTTAGAAGTGGTTTCGCGTGAAACGGATATTAAAATTTGGCTCAGCGTGAAGTTTGGACAAAGGAACACCTTTCCGGATGCATTCGGCAAATTTTGGGATTGGAATTTGGCAAATCGGACACCAGATTTGGACTCAGCGCGCGAAAACGGTCAAAATGGGCTATTTACATGTATTTTTTGGAGCTTGCTACAGTAATTTTACTGTTCACTACCGGAACAGTATTTCCGGCGATCGCCGGCGTCAGCGGCGGCGGCGGGCAGCGGCGGAGAGCGGCGGCGCGGCCTTGGGCAGGCGGCACAGCGGCACAGGCAGGCGCGTGGGGGTGCGGGCAGGTGCGCGGTCCACGCGGTGGGCGTGCACCAGGGCGGTGCCACGTGGCGGTTTGTGTTTGGATGGTTCAGGCGGCGCGGTCCACGAAATTTTGCGGGGTGCACGGTAGACCGAGGGTTGGCCACGTGTCGCCTTGTGGTTGGCTGGCCTTGGTGCGCGCGGTCCACGCAACGCGCGGGGCAGGTGTCGGGGCAGGTGGCCGTATGCGGGCAGGTGGGCCGGTCGTGGGCATCGCCACATGGCGCCCGCTGATTCGCAGGCGCCACCCACCGCCATGATTGCGGGCGGGGGCACGTGGCGCTCTCCGCGGGCACTTGCATGGCTGTTCCGTGTTCGGCGGACACGTGGCGGGCCCCAAGGCGGGTAGGACGGCCGCAAGGATCCGGCCGGATCCCGTGCGTGGAGTGGGCCGGGCCGGGCCGCACTGTGCGCGCCCGAAATCGGGCGGGCCGGGCCTCACTGTGCGCGCCCGAAACCGGCAAGCTGGGCCGGGCCACATTCGGTATTTTTCCGAATTGTTTTTGGTGGGCCTATAAATAGAGCCCGAATTCGTTTCTTGAGCTTTTTTCTCCCATTTCCAAGCCTCATCTCCCCGTGCTCTCTTCTAGTGACTTGCTCATCTTCAAGTTCTGGATTCACCTGCAGAGTTTTGAGATTTTTGAGGGCATTCATCCCGAGGTTGCGGATTTTACGGCGCGGTGCGACGTTTCATTTCCGGTGTTCTTCTTCGTCGCAGTGCAGTGTGAGGACTCCCCTGAGCTACCCCGACCTTTGTTTTTAGCAATTCTTGCGCTTCCATACTCCTAACTGGTAGGGCTTCATCTTTCGTATTGATCGTGCATTTCGGTTTTGAGTCTGTGGCACGGATCCCGAGGTTCTTTCTTGACCCTTTTCTGTGTGGATTTGTGGGACAGCATCGAGGTGTTTTGGCCATATCTTTTCGTACGAGCGTCAGACGGGAACGAGCTTATACCACTTTTTCATCTTCAGATCGCAAGGAACGCGCTCGTATTTTTCTTGGATTTTTCCGAGATTCTATCAGAGGTGAAAATCACTGTTTCTCTGTGTACAGTGCTACAGTTTTTTTATGTAGAAACTGTTTGAGGGCACCACCTTGCCGAATTTATATCTTGACCTACCGAACTCAGATTTTGGCATGCAGGCACTCGTTTCGAAGGTATCGACGTGAGGATCGCTGTGATTTTTTTCTTGGATTTTTCTGGGCATTTTTAGCAGGTGAAAATTGGACATCTTTGGGACTGATTTTGTATGTGGTCGTAAGAGCAGTTTTGTGAACTTATGTGTATTTGGGGACCTTGTGTTGTACCCAGGAGAGTTGCGGGTATTGCTGGACCCATTGGAGTAGGAGATTTGGATTTACCTGGTATTTTCAGCTGTGGGATTTGGACAGTCAGCACTTCAGGTGGGTGGTTGTTGTTTACCTCTATTTTGACATGCTCACTAGGAATATTAGAGTGATCCCTTTATTTGGACATATGCATGCTTGTATGGTCATCTAGATAGGCCACTTTTTATTGCTGCACTATCATTTTGGGACTTGACTTAGGAGAAACCATGTTTGTTTCCTTTTCTCCTTCTTATTTAGACCTTTGAGTCTGGTTGCTCGGGTTCGAGCAGGGGTTGGGATAGTGTAGCGGGGACCTGAGGGTCGGTGACAGGTTGTGTTTGATTTTGGGTTGTGGTTTATTGCGGCTACCGCGGATAGTAGGCGGTTGACCGGATACGGGTTATTTTACCCGATTTTTGGATTGGGGGTTATTGCGGCTACCGCGGATAGTAGGCAGTTGACCGGATGTCGGATGTGGGACATGATTGTGATTGTGGTTTATTGCGGCTACTGCGGATAGTAGGCGGTTGACCGGATACGAATTATTTTACCCGATTTCTAGATTGGGGGTTATTGCGGCAACCGCGGATATTGTGCGGTTGACCGTATGTGTACTTATGCATCAGATTGGGGATCGGGGTTTCTTTTAGTGGAGGGGTGTGTTCCACTAAGGCTTTTTAGTTGTGATCCAGTCCTGCTTTTGATACTTATCACACCGGCGCGGTTATTGCCCGGTGATGCTTTCCTCGTGTGGGTCGCTCCCCTCGAGTTCCCCTCCGGAGGCCGGGGCCAGACAGTTATGGACAGTTTTGCTATCACATCGGCGCGGCTTATTTGCCCGATGATGAGGGCGGCAGCAGGAATTTTGCTATCACATCGGCGCGGCTTACTTGCCCGATGATGAGGGCGGTACAGATTGGGTTCATCTGGGACGGTTGGTTATTGTTGCATACGGTTATTCCAGTCTAGGACTGTATTTTAGAGGCATAGTAGTGGTAGATTTCCCCTTTTCAGCAGTTTCTTTTCTTACCACTCTTCTTTTCTTTTTGCCTCTGGTAGACCTAGTGGGTGTGTCAGAGTTTGAGGTTTTACCCACTAGGGGAGACTACTGGTTTACTAGTAGTTCTCACTCCCATTCTTCTTTCCTCTTTTTCTTCTCCCTTGTTTTGCAGTGTCTTCTGCGGGTGCTGCTGGGCTTTCAGCGGCGGGTCGAGGAGAGAGGACGGTTGAGTAGATAGATCTCGAGGCAGGATGAGCGGGTTAGCTGGACTGTTGATGTACCCATGTTTCCTCAGACGATTGTACCTTTACTTTTGGGACTGGCTTTTGCCAGCAGGTTGTATTTATTTTGGTGAGCTGGGAGAGACTGATGTATCATTTATACAGATGTATTGTATTTTATTTCCAGCTTCAGTCTGAGATGTATTAGTTTTAGTTCAGCTCTGTTTTTATTGCTTTTTTATTATTATCTCATATATCTGAGCAGGTTTGGCGCTTCGTGTAAGCGGGAAATACCGTGTGCACGGCGGATCTGTAGACGGGCCGGGGTTCTGGTTTACACCCGGGGCGTGACAGATTAGTTGGTATCAGAGCTTAGGGATAGGTCAGTTGGGACTTAGGAAACCCTAGGCATTTCGGCGGACCCTAGGATGTTAGTGCGTGAGAGACGCGACATTTTGCGAAAGTCGGTGATCTATTTGTTTGACTCTTCCTATGAGTGGAGAGGGATTGACATATCCTATTTTTGTGGGACAGTTATGTTGGCTGCAGACAACATAAAGTTACAAAAATAGAGGGATGTCTTTGACTTTCGCTAGATTGGGTCGAGTGTTTGGGGTGTGCTGATTTGCGGTTTTGTCGTGGTGAGCGGTGTCTCCCCGACGTTGGGCCCTGACCCGGGTGCACCTTGGTGCGGCAGTTGGGTCTGAGCTGGTTGTTTCGGACCGGATACCCAGATTGGAGTTTGAGAGCTCCGGACCCGAAAGGTAGGAGTGTTGGAGGCAGATCAGCGGAGCAGTGGCACAGTTGTCGGAGTAGCGAGTAGCCCCCTCCGCGCCAACGTTTAGTGTTGGGGCACCGAGGCAGGGTGGACAGTTGACAGCGGGTAAGCTGTGAGATTGCTTTGATCAAGTGAGCCAGTTTTGGCGGATGAGTCACCCCGATTTGTGGGATTGAGTATGGAGCCTTTGGAGACAGGGTCTTGTTCGGTGGGGGATAGAGAGTACTTGGAAGCCTTTTGTGTCAACAGTTAACGCAGTTGCTGAACTGCACGCTCCATGTATAGAGGGACGGGGCGCATAGGATATGAGTGTTTGAGAGTGGATTGCGCCAGGATACCTTTTAATTCGTTGGGGCCCTCAATTACGGATTTGGGACGCCTCATTGGAGTAGGCGCCGGGTATGGAGCGTGGCATTGTAGTTCCTTTGGATTGGGATCTGCCGCCTGAGGCGAGTTCTGATTGAGGCGCTTGGCGCCGGGTGATGGAGGACAGATCAGTCGGAGGAGGCATTCCCGATTTCTTTTTCCAGGATAGTGGATTTTTGAGACTGTCGGAGCACATATGTTACAGCGGTCGGTGTGGTGGTAGGTTTGAGTTGTTCCGGACTTTTTGGTTCGTATCTTCTTGATACGAGAGAATTCCCTTCTTGGTGGGTAGTGCTTTTGCTTCATTGCTTGGGTTAGGGGGCAGGAGGGTCACCACGCGCACGGGAGGCTTATTTTCCCGATCGCACTTAGCATGTGGAGGAGAGTTGTTGGTCCTGCCCGGTGCAGCTTGAGTCCTGGATTTTGCCGGTAGACCTGATGGTCTTGGCTCAGCTGCGGGATGTTGTTGTGGTACTTGTTGGGCTGGCGGGTTCGGTTTTCTTTCGCGGCGGTTGATTATGCCGCGAGGCAGTTTTCTTGGGGAGCCAGGCCCGGAGGTGTTGGTGTACTTGGGTTGCTTGAGGGTTATCTTCCCCTCTATGGTTTTGACTTCGTGAGCGAGGCGGATGTTTCGCAGTGGATGAGTAGCCTTTTTGGCTGGTATGGTTGAGGGGCCTACGGCGGCGCCGGGACTCGGGGATACCCCCTCTGGTTGCGAGTTCCCGGCTGTTCTCCTATCGGAGTTGTCTAGCATGTCACTAGTTTGAGAGTTGAGGACACAACTCCAGGATTCGATGTTTTGGGAATTTTGTCAGACCAAGTGTGTCGCCTTTGGGGGCGCCGGTGCTAGTCGAGATGTGGAAGGTTGGTTCACTTCGGCTTTGCGTGGATCCCCGGGAATTAGATGAAGTGACCATCTGGAGCTAGCACCCTTGTCGAGCTTGGAGGATTTGATTTACCGGTTGTAAGGGTCCCGGGTCTTCCTGAAGGTTGATTTGCAATCTAGTTTTCTCGACTGCATATGGCTGTGTGTTGATGCCGGAGAGTTGGGGAATTGCTTCTACACCCCGACGGTTTAAAGATTAGAGATCAGAGTCTACGTGACCAGTTGTGGCCTTATATTGGATACCTTGGGAGTACAGAGGTATTGGGATCAAGCTTTTGTGCCGATGGACTTGTGGTTGGATTATCGGGGCCCTGGGAGGAGCGGATGCCTGTACCGATGTAGGCTACTTGGTAGCTCGAGCGGTTAGCCCAGCTGTACTTGGATGAGGTGGTGCGGTTTTCTGGAATGCCCGCCTCTACATTGTTCTAGTTAGAGACCCGAGGATTATATCGCGTCTCTGGAGGAGGTATTAGACAGCCTTGGGAGCTTGAGTGGTGGATGATTGGATATCTACCCCTCCATTTGGTTGAGGTTCCTGCTTGAGGAATGACTTTAGTTTCGAGGACGAAACTTTCTTTTAGTGGGGGAGGATGTGGTGACCCGGATCTTTGCAGGGCTTCTACAGTGTGACCGGCAACTTCTGGAGGCCTAAGTGGCATGTCGGCGGTGTTCGTGCGCCAATTTGGATACAAGTGTTGGACTTTGGGCTTAAATGGATCACGTGGGTGATCGGATGACTCCGTCGGATCTTTAGAAGTGGTTTCGCGTGAAACGGATATTAAAATTTGGCTCAGCGCGAAGTTTGGACAAAGGAACACCTTTCCGGATGCATTCGGCAAATTTTGGGATTGGAATTTGGCAAATCGGACACCGGATTTGGACTCAGCGCGCGAAAACGGTCAAAATGGGCTATTTACATGTATTTTTCGGAGCTTGCTACAGTAATTTTACTGTTCACTGCCGGAACAGTGTTTCCGGCGATCGCCGGCGTCAGCGGCGGCGGCGGGCAGCGGCGGAGAGCGGCGGCGCGGCCTCGGGCATGCGGTACAGCGGCGCGGGCAGGCGCGTGGGGGCGCGGGCAGGTGCGCGGTCCACGCGGTGGGCGTGCACCAGGGCGGTGCCACGTGGAGGTTTGTGTTTGGATGGTTCAGGCGGCGCGGTCCACGGAATTTTGCAGGGTGCACGGTGGACCGAGGGTTGGCCACGTGTCGCCTTGTGGTTGGCTGGCCTTGGTGCGCGCGGTCCACGCAACGCACGGGGCAGGTGTCGGGGCAGGTGGCCGTACGCGGGCAGGTGGGCCGGTCGTGGGCAGCGCCACGTGGCGCCCGCTGATTCGCGGGCGCCACCCACCGCGTTGACTGCGGGCGGGGGCACGTGGCGCTCTCGGCGGGCACTTGCATGGCTGTCCCGTGTTCGGCGGACACGTGGCAGACCCCAAGGCGGGTTGGACGGCCGCAAGGATCCGGCCGGATCCAGTGCGCGTAGTGGGCCGGGCCGGGCCGCACTGTGCGCACCCGAAATCGGGCGGGCCGGGCCTCACTGTGCGCGCCCGAAACCGGCAGGCTGGGCCGGGCCGCACTGTGCGCGCCCGGAACTTGGGACACATTCGGTATTTTTCCGAATTGTTTTTGGTGGGCCTATAATAGAGCCCGAATTCGTTTCTTGAGCTGTTTTCTCCCATTTCCAAGCCTCATCTCCCCGTGCTCTCTTCTAGTAACTTGCTCATCTTCAAGTTCTGGATTCACCTGCAGAGTTTTGAGATTTTTAGGGGCACGCATCCCGAGGTTGCGGATTTTACGGCGCGGCGCGACGTTTCATTTCCGGTGTTCTTCTTCGTCGCAGTGCAGTGTGAGGACTCCCCTGAGCTACCCTGACCTTCGTTTTTAGCAATTCTTGCGCTGGCATACTCCAAACTGGTAGGGCTTCATCTTTCATATTGATCGCGCATTTCGGTTTTGAGTCTGTGGCACGGATCCCGAGGTTCTTTTTTGACCCTTTTCTGTGTGGATTTGTGGGATAGCATCGAGGTGTTTTGGCCATATCTTTTCGCACGAGCGTCAGACGGGAACGAGCCTATACCACATTTTCATCTTCAGATCGCAAGGAACGCGCTCGTATTTTTCTTGGATTTTTCTGAGATTCTATCAGAGGTGAAAATCACTGTTTCTCTGTGTACAGTGCTATAGTTTTTTTATGTAGAAACTGTTTGAGGGCACCACCTTGCCGAATTTATATCTTGACCTACCGAACTCAGATTTTGGAGTGCAGGCACTCGTTTCGAAGGTATCGACGTGAGGATCGCTGTGATTTTTTTCTTAGATTTTTCTGGGCATTTTTAGCAGGTGAAAATTGGACATCTTTGGGACTTATTTTGTATGTGGTCGTAAGAGCAGTTTTGGGAACTTATGTGTATTTGTGGACCTTGTGTTGTACCCAGGAGAGTTGCGGGTATTGCTGGACCCATTGGAGTAGGAGATTTGGATTTACCTGGTATTTTCAGCTGTGGGATTTGGACAGTCAGCACTTCAGGTGGGTGGTTGTTGTTTACCTCTATTTTGACATGCTCACTAGGAATATTAGAGTGATCCCTTTATTTGGACATATGCATGCTTGTATGGTCATCTAGATAGGCCACTTTTTATTACTGCACTATCATTTTGGGACTTGACTTAGGAGAAACCATGTTTGTTTCCTTTTCTCCTTCTTATTTAGACCTTTGAGTCTGGTTGCTCGGGTTCGAGCAGGGGTTGGGATAGTGTAGCGGGGACCTGAGGGTCGGTGACAGGTTGTGTTTGATTTTGGGTTGTGGTTTATTGCGGCTACCGCGGATAGTAGGCGGTTGACCGGATACGGGTTATTTTACCCGATTTTTGGATTGGGGGTTATTGCGGCTACCGCGGATAGTAGGCGGTTGACCGGATGTCGGATGTGGGACATGATTGTGATTGTGGTTTATTGCGGCTACCGCGGATAGTAGGCGGTTGACCGGATACGGATTATTTTACCTGATTTCTGGATTGGGGGTTATTGCGGCAACCGCGGATATTGGGCGGTTGACTGTATGTGTACTTATGCATCAGATTGGGGATCGGGGTTTCTTTTAGTGGAGGGGTGTGTTCCACTGAGGCTTTTTAGTTGTGATCTAGTCCTGCTTTTGATACTTATCACACCGGCGCGGTTATTGCCCGGTGATGCTTTCCTCGTGTGTGTTGCTCCCCTCGAGTTCCCCTCCGGAGGCCGGGGCCAGACAGTTATAGACAGTTTTGCTATCACATCGGCGCGGCTTATTTGCCCGATGATGAGGGCGGCAGTAGGAATTTTGCTATCACATCGGCGCGGCTTACTTGCCCGATGATGAGGGCGGTACAGATTGGGTTCATCTGGGACGGTTGGTTATTGTTGCATACGGTTATTCCAGTCTAGGACTGTATTTTAGAGGCATAGTAGTGGTAGATTTCCCCTTTTCAGCAGTTTCTTTTCTTACCACTCTTCTTTCCTTTTTGCCTCTAGTAGACCTAGTGGGTGTGTCAGAGTTTGAGGTTTTACCCACTAGGGGAGAATACTGGTTTACTAGTAGTTCTCACCCCCATTCTTCTTTCCTCTTTTTCTTCTCCCTTGTTTTGCAGTGTCTTCTGCGGGTGCTGCTGGGCTTTCAGCGGTGGGTCGAGGAGAGAGGACGGTTGAGTAGATAGATCTCGAGGCAGGATGAGAGGGTTAGCTGGACTGTTGATGTACCCATGTTTCCTCAGACGATTGTACCTTTACTTTTGGGACTGGCTTTTGCCAGCAGGTTGTATTTATTTTGGTGAGCTGGGAGAGACTGATGTATCATTTATACAGATGTATTGTATTTTATTTCCAGCTTCAGTCTGAGATGTATTAGTTTTAGTTCAGCTCTGTTTTTATTGCTCTTTTATTATTATCTCATATATCTGAGCAGGTTTGGCGCTTCGTGTAAGTGGGAAATACCGTGTGCATGGCGGATCTGTAGACGGGCCCGGGTTCCAGTTTACACCCGGGGCGTGACAAGGGAGATCGGCCCGTGCATGAGTACATTGCAGATTTCAACCAGCTGTTGGCTTGTGTATCTCACATGGCCAGGGATGAGGCGCATCGGATCTACATGTTTGAGCGAGGGTTGCGCCGGGACATTTACACCCGGGGAGGCGATGATGGTGGAGGTGGCTCCAGCTCCCGCAGTGATTCCGGGGGCGAAGCGCCCCGCACCGGTGGATGAGGGGCAGCCGGGTCGGCAGGGACCCCCGAGACCTCCACGATTCTATCCTCAGGGTCGTGGATTTCAGGGGCACCAGAGATCAGGAGCATCTCGTCAGTCTCAGCAGCAACAGCATCGACCGCCTCGGCAGCAGCAGCCTTCGCAGCAGCAGCAAACCTCGCGGCAGCCATGCCCGGACCGATGTGTTATTTGTGGAGGGCCGCACTTGTTACGGCATTTTGGTGTTGGCATATTTCGTGAGTCAAGTCAGTGAGTTGAGTCGGAGTCTTAAAGGGATCAAATTGTCAATCAGCAATCAAAGACTTAGAGGAGATTCAACAAGAGCTCAAGTTGACACTCAGTGTCTTGAGTCTTGAAGATTGAAGTTGAAGAATTGTGGATCAGTTACATCAATCTTAAGAAGAAAGTATTCAAAAGGATCAGGTATGGTTAACTAAATAATTTTGGTAATCCGAATACTTTCTTATAGTGTAGAAACACTTGGAAGAATTTTTAATTGCATAAAAATCAAAAACTGGACATGGGGCATGTTCAGGATTCGGATCAGATGATCCAATCCGGATCCCGAAGGGTATTAGTTCATGTGCAAATCCAATCCGGATCCAAGCCTATTCTGATCCGGATCCCGAACATTGGATGTTGCTGAAATTCATGAACGATCCGGATCGGGAAGTTCAATCCGGATCCCGAACCGTTGGTTTTCTGGAATTGTCTATCACGCTACGACGATCCGGATCGCAGTAAATCCGATCCGGATCGCCGTCCGTAAAATTTCCAGATAAGGTAAGTTTTTGATTCTTATCTCTTTCCAAAGGTTTCTAAACTATAAATAGACATTTAGGGTTTCTCAAAAACGGGGGAGCTACGGCCGATTAATTTATAAAACACTTGAGAGCAACCCTAGAGGCTAGGTTTTCACTGTTCTTCTTAATAGCCTCTTTTAGGTCAATTCGACGGTTCTTCCAAGATCTGTTTTTTGTCGAATTGATCTAATCTTTGCTTAGAGATTTTTCCCATGGATCTTCATTGATAATCTAAGCAAAGGATCACCATCGAAGTCAATATTCTTATCGACTGAGTTTGCGTCGTGGATTCGACGTGGCATCGTGGATTCGGTGTGCTAAAGGCGTTTCGTGGATTCGAAACGTGTGCTCGTGGATTCGAGTGGCGTTTGTGGATTCGAACGTGTGCAGTGGGCGTGCAAAATCGGTGGAGCGCGAGGTCCAAGAAATTGAAGGAGGGGTTAAATCCGTGGAGACGGTAATCACCTTGTTATTCTTCTTTTCTTAGGGATTGTTATTGCGTGGATATCCAACCGGTCAGCGCAAGGTCCGAAGAAGCTGAAGGAGGGGTTTGAGTCCGTGGAGTCGGTAATCACCTTGTTATTCTTCTATTCTTATTGGATTGTTATTGCGTGTTGGTCCCGTGGTTTTTCTCCTGGATTGGAGTTTCCACGTATATCTTGGTGTGCTGTTTTTATTTTCCGCATTGGTTTTTATTTTGCACTGAGATTTGGTTTTATAAGTATTACACCTATTCACCCCCCCTCTAGTTGTTTGATAGTACCTATTTAGATCTATATTTCATATAACCCAACAATTGGTATCAGAGCGGGTTTTTGGTTTATCTATCATGTTGGGTGAAAGTGGTAATATTTATAGACCTCCTCTTTTTGATGGGACTAATTATGCTTATTGGAAAGTGCGGATGAGAGCTTTTCTCATCGCAATTGATGAGCGGGTATGGCAATCCGTGGAATACGGTTGGGTGCATCCTGTTGAGGAAGTAGGAAATTCTACTACCCCAAAACCTCGCTCTAGATGGTCCAAAGAGGAATTTGAAAGATCTTCTTACAATGGGAAAGGTATGAACGCTTTATTTAATTCTCTTTCCTCGACTGAGTTCACACGAATTTCCGCGTGTGAAACCGCAAAGGAAATTTGGGATATTCTCAAAATTACACATGAGGGTACTAATCTTGTAAAAATTCAAAAGCTCCAGATGCTTACAAGTCAATTTGACTCTATTCATATGGAAGAGCATGAATTGTTTACAGATTATTACACTAGACTTCAAGATGTAATCAATACTTGTGCTAATTTAGGAGAAAAGATCCCGGAGTCGAAAGTTGTAAGAAAGATACTTCGGACTCTTCCGGAACAGTTTAGGGCAAAAGTTACCGCCATTGAAACCGTTAGTCATCCGGATGAGATGAGTGTAGAGGAATTAGTAGGTGCTTTGCAAACTTGTGAAATGACTTTTCCTACTAATCAAGTTTCTTCCAAGTCTTCTTCTAAGCTTACAGGTATTGCATTCAAATCAACAAAGGAAGAAGATAGCGAATCAAGTTCCGACGATGAAATCTCTTTTGCCGATTTTGAAGAACAATTGGCGCGGATCACAAAGAAATTTCGTCGGAAATTTTGGAAGAATCGAACCGATGGATCTTCATCCACGAAACCTTCTAAAGGATCATCGGGTTCTAAATCCTCTAACCTCAAAAGCTTTGCAAAACCTTCTAAAGAAAAAGAAAAAGATGATTTCGAAGGGGAAATCCAATGCTATAGATGCAAAGGCTACGGCCATTTTTCAACGGAATGTCCTTCTTCGAAATCATAAAAAAAGAAGGCTTTGCAAGTAAAAACTTGGGACGATTCTACTTCTAATGAATCGACCTCAAGTAAAGAGGAAAAAGTCGTTGCCTTACATGCTTCTCAAATTCCCTCTTCTAATGTTTGTTTATCATCTTTAATCACTGACTCTATTCCTTTGATTTTGCATGAAACATCAACATCCAACGGAGAGTCATCAAGTGAGGGGGAGTCGGACGAAGAAGAACTCGTTGAGGCATATCAACAACTTCTTGCGGAATCTAAGAAGATGGCCAAGCATATCAAGAAGTTGAGGAAGCAACGACTTGAGAATCAAGACGAGAATCATGCTTTAAAGATAAAACTTCATGATCTCGAGGAGGAACAAGGACGTTTATTGAATAACAATAAAATCCTCCAAGAAAAGCTAAACCAATCGGAGACAAACGCTAAATCATATATGGACAAGATTGGTTTTCTAGAAAAGCAGTTTGAGGAAATTCATGTCACCAACCAAGCTTTGACCAAGCAAGTTCATCAACTCAAATCCGACATACAAAGGCTTTCAACCGGTTTCAAAAACTTTGACGGTATGTCCGGATTAGGTCAAACAAGCAAGGTTGGTTTGGGTTTTAAAAAGGATCAAACTGTGCATGCTTCAAGTTCCACATTCAAATTGAAAGGAAGAACGTGTCACTTATGTGGACTTGAAGGACATTTGGTGAAGAATTGCCCGAAAAAGAGAAAGAAGAGTCATTCGGCAACTTCATCTACGGAGCGAACTCAACGGAATCAAAAGACACATCAAGTCAAAGGAGTTCACTCAACCCACCAAAGGTCCGAGCCACAATATCAATCATACAAGTGGATCATTATGAGGCAAAGACCTAAGGTGGACCAACAGTCAAAGCGGACAACCCCCGGCCACAACGAATCAAGACAACCCAAAATCCAGCGATTTTGGATACGGAAAGGTGATATCTTTCCTTGTCTTAAGTTCTAAATAGCTTATGACTGTATGTAATGCTTTGATTGGTTTTCCCTTCATATCTTTCTTAATCTTTGCATTACATGTTTTTCAATGCTCTTCGTTTTTATACTTTGTTTTTGAACAAAAGGGTTTTTACTGAACAAGTGCATTGAATAAAAAGGGCTTCACTTTTATTCACTCCAAATTAATTTTATTTGGATTATCAACTTTACTCCATAATCATAATCTTGAAGATACTTCATTATAGGAGTTTTTGATATTATAAGCATCAAATTTTAGAAATCATGTGTGATCTTTAGATGCTTAATCTATCTCGGTTGTGTGAATTCATTGTGATAAACGTGAGACAACCGATAGACTAAAATTTGGGATTTAATTCTTTCACGTAAGAGATTGCATTCTTACAAGGGTATTGAACTGATTTGCAAAAGATGTGGAAAGAGTTACATCCGAAAGGAGTGTGAAAACTACCACCACATGTTGGAAAGAGCTGCCACCCCGGTCGTCCGGTCTGTGTGTGAAGCTACCACATGTTTTGATGCTTGAAAAATATTTCTTGAAATTTTTAGTTGAAGCATTTGGAGATTTATATGCAAAGTTCTTATATTTTGAACAATCTCCTGGTTGGTATAAGGTGGGATAGTTGAAAGATGCTCAAAGAGCCACCCTTAGGTATTTTAGTGCTTATCTCAAATTTGAAAGGGTAAGAAATCAAATTGATGTCATTTGGAAATCTCTGTAAGTCATCTTTGTAAATCCGTTACATCTTGATAGAGTTTGGATCTCAAGATTATTTTTGATGACTTGTGTTTGATGAATATAACATGAAAAACGGTTTATAATGTTTTACCTTTATTTTTCATGATTTTGGAGTAAATCTTTTTAATTTTGTGAAATTAATTGGATTGAATGACATCTGTGTGAATTCACTGTTTAAAGCACTTAAATTGATTTCTTGATGGAATACAAATCGGTATTTGAAAAGATTCTAAAATCTGGATTTGTTTCAAGAAATTATTTGATTTTTGCTTTCTGGTACCGGTACGCAATCTGCATTTTTGTTATATACCAGAACCGAGCTTTTATCTCTCTTTCTCGATGAACTAATGTTGTTAGTGATTTCCTTTTGTCTAGTATGTTCACTGTTTGACAATTTGTGACAAAAAGGGGGAGAACAGAAATTAATGATCGTATCACAAAGGGGGAGAACATAAATGCTCAAAACAGGGGGAGAACATGGAGAACATGTTAGAGATGCTCTTGATAGGGGGAGATAAAGAAAAGGTTGAAAGAGCCGGAAAAACAAAAGAACCAAAAGGACGAATCAAATGTAGGATTTTAATTTCTAACGACTAACGTTTGATTTTGTTTGGAGTTTTGTTTTGCAGGAATTACATCACTTTAAGACTCCAAGTCCTAAGTCATAGAGTATGTTCTAGGACTGTTTGGTTCAAATGTAATTTTGTATTTATTGGATCTTTCACGCAAAGAAAATCAATGTTTTGGTGATAACATTGAATTTCGACTTTTTGGTTTAAGATGAGTGACTTGAGCGCTTTTATGTCTTTTTGGGTTTTGTCACGAAATTGCCAAAGGGGGAGATTGTTACGGCATTTTGGTGTTGGCATATTTCGTGAGTCAAGTCAGTGAGTTGAGTCGGAGTCTTAAAGGGATCAAATTGTCAATCAGCAATCAAAGACTTAGAGAAGATTCAACAAGAGCTCAAGTTGACACTCAGTGTCTTGAGTCTTGAAGATTGAAGTTGAAGAATTGTGGATCAGTTACATCAATCTCAAGAAGAAAGTATTCAAAAGGATCAGGTATGGTTAACTAAATAATTTTGGTGATCCGAATACTTTCTTATAGTGTAGAAACACTTGGAAGAATTTTTAATTGCATAAAAATCAAAAACTAGACATGGGGCATGTTCAGGATCCGGATCAGATGATCCAATCCGGATCTCGAAGGGTATTAGTTCATGTGCAAATCCAATCCGGATCCAAGCCTATTCTGATCCGGATCCCGAACATTGGATGTTGCTGAAATTCATGAACGATCCGGATCGGGAAGTTCAATCCGGATCCCGAACCCTTGGTTTTCTGGAATTGTCTATCACGCTACGACGATCCGGATCGCAGTAAATCCGATCCGGATCGCCGTCCGTAAAATTTCCAGATAAGGTAAGTTTTTGATTCTTATCTCTTTCCAAAGGTTTCTAAACTATAAATAGACATTTAGGGTTTCTCAAAAACGGGGGAGCTACGGCCGATTAATTTATAAAACACTTGAGAGCAACCCTAGAGGCTAGGTTTTCACTGTTCTTCTTAATAGCCTCTTTTAGGTCAATTCGACGGTTCTTCCAAGATATGTTTTTTGTCGAATTGATCTAATCTTGCTTAGAGATTTTTCCCATGGATCTTCATTGATAATCTAAGCAAAGGATCACCATCGAAGTCAATATTCTTATCGACTGAGTTTGCGTCGTGGATTCGACGTGGCATCGTGGATTCGGTGTGCTAAAGGCGTTTCGTGGATTCGAAACGTGTGCTCGTGGATTCGAGTGGCGTTCGTGGATTCGAACGTGTGCAGTGGGCGTGCAAAATCGGTGGAGCGCGAGGTCCAAGAAATTGAAGGAGGGGTTAAATCCGTGGAGACGGTAATCACCTTGTTATTCTTCTTTTATTAGGGATTGTTATTGCGTGGATATCCAACCCGTCAGCGCAAGGTCCGAAGAAGCTGAAGGAGGGGTTTGAGTCCGTGTAGTCGGTAATCACCTTGTTATTCTTCTATTCTTATTGGATTGTTATTGCGTGTTGGTCCCGTGTTTTTCTCCTGGATTGGAGTTTCCACGTATATCTTGGTGTGCTGTTTTTATTTTCCGCATTGGTTTTTATTTTGCACTGAGATTTGGTTTTATAAGTATTACACCTATTCACCCCCCCTCTAGTTGTTTGATAGTACCTATTTAGATCTATATTTCATATAACCCAACAGCACTCACCGATCCAGTGTCCTCAGAGGCAGGGCCGTTGCTTCCATTGCGGGCAGACCGGTCACTTCCAGAGTTCATGCCCAGAGCAGGTCATCTAGTTCCTTCCTCGGCTTCAGCACCTGTGTTCCTCATCGTACGGCAGGACCTTCTGCGGCCTACGGCAGGCCCGATTCATGCTTCATCTTGCTCGCGACAGCCAGAGCGACGACCCCCAGCGCCGAGCGGGCGAGTCTATGCCACTCAGGGTGAGGATGCTACAACGGCTGACCACGTCGTCGCAGGTATTATTTTGATTTCTGCAGTTCATACTCGAGCTCTTTTTGATACCGGCGCATCGAACTCATTCATTAGTAGAGCATTTGCATCCCTACATGGTATAGAGGTAGTTTCCTTATCGCATGCATTAGAGGTTCAGATTCCAGATCATGTCTTGCATGTCGAGGAGTATTGTAGGGATTGCCCTGTACAGTTGGGACCGTGGATCTTGCCGGCAGACTTGCTTGTCTTGCGACAGCTCCAGGATTTCGATGTTGTACTCGGCATGGATTAGTTGTCGCGGTATTTTGCTACCATAGACTACAGAGTGAGGACTGTGGACCCTCCGCGAGCCTGGACAGGAGGAGTTCGTTTTCAGAGGCTGCCAGAGCACCTTCTTTGCGGTGACTATTTCTTCGGCGAGGGCTAGGCGGATGATGAGTAGAGGCTGCACCGCTTTCTTGGCGACGATTGTAGAGGTGTCTACGGCGGCACTGGGGCTCGATGATATCCCTATTGTCTGCGAGTTCCCAGAGGTGTTTCCTCCGGAGTTGACGACTATGCCGCCGGAGAGGAGATAGAGTTTGTGATTGATGTGGTTCCGGAACCGCACCAATCTCAAGGCACCTTATAGGATGGCACCTACCGAGTTGAGGGAGTTGAAGGCCCAGTTACAGGACTTGATGTACCGGGGTTTTGTTAGACCCAGTGTATCTCCGTGGGGAGCACCGGTGTTGTTTGTGAAGAAGAAGGATGGGTCGCTTCGATTGTTTGTGGATTACAGGGAGCTAAATAAAGTGACCATCCGGAACAAGTATCCTCTACCACGGATTGATGATCTGTTCGATCAGCTACAGGGAGCGTCAGTGTTCTCGAAGATTGATCTCCAGTCAGGTTACCACCAGCTGAGGGTGAGGGCCGAGGACATCCCCAAGACGGGTTTTAGATCCCGGTACGGGCATTATGAGTTCACTGTTATGCCTTTTGGTTTGACTAATGCCCCTGCTACATTTATGGATTTGATGAACCGGGTATTTCAGCCGTACTTGGACCAGTTTGTGGTTGTGTTCATAGACGACATTTTGATTTACTCCGGATGATATAGAGCATGAGGAGCTTGAGGATAGTACTGCAACTTCTGCGAGAGAAGAAGCTATATGCCAAGTTTTAAAAGTGCGAATTTTGTTCGGGAGGTTGCATTTTTAGGCCACATTGTATCAGCCGCAGGTAGTGGCAGTAGACCCGACGAAGATTGATGCTGTTCAGGATTGGCCGAGACGACGACGGTTACCGAGGTTCGGAGCTTTTTGGGCTTGGCAGGCTATTATCGTCGGTTTGTGGAAGGCTTTGCGAAGCTCTCTACCCCCCTGACCATTTGACAAGGAAGGGGATAAAGTTTGTTTGGACTGAGCAGTGCCAGCAGAGCTTTGAGGAGCTGAAGAGGAGATTGATTTCGGCACAGGTTCTAGCATTGCCAGTGATGGGCGATGGATTCGTGTTCATAGTGACGCCTCTCACAGCGGTTGGGATGTGTTTTGATGCAGCATGGTAGGGTAATTGCTTATGCTTCACGGCAATTAAAGGATTATGAGAAGAATTACATATCATGATTTGGAACTTGCAGCTGTGGTGTTCGCATTGAAGTTGTGGCGGCATTACCTCTATGGAGAGCACTGCGAGATTTACACTGATCATAAGAGTCTGAAGTACTTGTTTACTCAGAAGGAGCTGAATTTGAGGCAACGCCGGTGGTTGGAGTTACTAAGGGACTAGGATGTGAGCATCCTTTATCATCCCGGCAAGGCCAATGTTGTAGCAGATGCTTTGAGCAGGAGGTCAGTGCAGAGTATGAGCATGTTGATCACGCAGCAGGCACGCTAGTGGAGCAGTTGAGGCGTTTACAGATTGAGGTGGTATCCCTGGGTCTCTGCTAGACTTATGTCTATGGTCTTGCAGCCCACTCTGTTGGACAGGATTAGGGAGACACCGAGGGAGGACCCCAATTTGACGAGGATCAGATCACAGATTCAGACAGATCAGTTAGGAGATTTTGCAGTGGATAGCTCGGGAGTACTACGGTACAGGGACGAGTATGTGTGGCTACGGATCCTGAGATCATATACCAGATTTTGAGAGAGGCCCATTATACACCTTATACCATTCATCCTGGTGGTACTAAGAGTATAAGGACCTCAAGGCAACACTTTTGGTGGTCCGGAATGAAGCGGGACATTGGGAGATTTGTGGCTCACTGTTAACTTGTCAGCAAGTGAAGGCAGAGCACCGGGTTCCTGCTGGCAAGTTGCAGAGTCTTCCAATTCCCGAGTGGAAGTGGGACCACATTACTATAGATTTCGTCACTGGATTGCCGAGGCGCAGAGTGGCGCAACGCGATTTGGTTATCGTGGATAGACTCACAAAGTCTGCTCACTTCTTACCTGTACAGATGACTTGGCCTTTGGAGCGACTGGCACAGTTGTATTTGGATGAGGTGGTGAGGCTACACGGTGTTCGCTCGATTGTATCAGATAGGGACCTGAGATTTGTATCACATTTTTGAGGGAGTCTACAGTCAGCCTTGGGGACACAGCCCGGTTAGCACAGCATTCCACCCACAGACTGATGGACAGTCCGAGCGCACCATACAGACCCTCGAGGACATGTTGAGAGCGTGCGTTATGGATTTTGGAGGAGGGTGGTACCGGCACTTAGCATTGGTTGAGTTTGCGTACAACAACAGCTATCAGGGAGCATTCAGATGGCTCCGTTTGAGGCGTTGTATGGACGCAAGTGTCGGCCGCCCTGTATTGGAGTGACGTGGGTGAGAGGAGGACTTTGGGACCTGATTTACTGCTAGAGGCAGAGAAGAAAGTCAGATTAGTTCGCCTGTTGGGTTATACTGTAATTAGGATCTAAATAGGGGGGAAAAACCACCTGAGGTGGGGGGTGAATAGGTTGTAAACGATAAACACTCAAAATCTTTGCGTAATAAAAACCCATGCGGAAATAAAAATAACACGCAAGATTTTTACGTGGAAAACTCCAAAACCAGGAGTAAAAAAACACGGGACCCATAACACGGTGAAATCCACTAGAATTATAACACGTACAAAGGTGATATAACGCACTCACAGACGACTCAACCTTTTTCCATACGCTCCTAGTTGATTTTCTCCGCTCGCTCCGCAACGCGTCTCGAATCCACGATTAGATCCAACGCCGAATCCACGGCGTCCAACGTCGCGGTCCACGACGTCTGACCGAATCCCGGTCTTCACCCAGTAGCACGTCTCGAATCCACGAACGTACCTCGCTCGAATCCACGAGAGCGGTAGCACCTTGAATCCACAAGGCCACGAGAGTCCACGCGCCGATTTTGGGAAAATCGTTGTTTTTGGGTGGTGATGATCCGCCGAATACTTAGATCAAAGATAGATCGGAAATACCATCTAAGTATTCCTTAATTTGATTCTACTCGAAATCTGAGTATGAAAACCTAGAATTAATTAATTAATATAGATGAAGAAACATAGAATTAAATCTAGTTATTTCCTTTCTTCTCTATATGTGGATTTCTCTTTTTCGACGTATTTTGGATTACCCTAAAAAATGAATCATAGGGTTTATTTATAGGTTAGAAACCATTGGAAGAGGATAAGAATAAAAAAACTAACCTTATATGGAATTTTTCAGGACGACGGTCCGGACTGGATTACTGCGGTTCGGTGTCATAGCTAAACAGACTATTTCAGAAAAAACACACGTTCGGGGTCCGGAACAAAATGCCACGGTCGGACTGTTCATACTTTTCAGCAAAACCCCGTTCGGGGTCCGGAACAGAACCAGGTGGTTCCGGACTGAATTGCGCATGAACTACCCAACGTTCGGGGTCCGGACTGTAGTCTCCTGTTCCGAATCCTAAACACATACCATGTCCAGTTTTTGATTTTTATGCAATTAAAAATCCATCCAAGTGTTTCTACACTATAAGAAGTATTCGGATCACCAAAAATGTTTAATTAAACGTGCCTGATCCTTTGAATTCTTCTTTCTGGAGATTGAGGTATATGATCCAAACTTCTTCATCTTCAATCTTCAAGACTTAATCACTTCACGAAATATGCCAAAACAAATTCCTTAACAATCTCTCCCTTTGGCGGTTTCGTGACAAAACAGAAATCCACTTAAGAAAAATTCTAAAAGGTATTTTTGTTGTTATCACCATACAACAAAAATTTACATTTGAGATCCAAATAAAAATGAATACACGAGATAAACTCCTAAAACAGACTCTAGATTTAGACATCTGTACTCTCTGCAAAAGAAATCATCTTAACAAAAGAGATCGTTAGCTAGATACCTCAAGAATATTAGCATTCAAAAACAAACAGAGATAGAGTTTATACTCACCATGACATTTATGAACTCAGATATGTATTAAGATCATAATCAGAAATAGACATATCATCTAAGCAATAAAATCCAAATGTCATAAACTTGTTAGTAATCAAACAACTTGTAGTAATAATACATGCCAAATAGTTAGTCAAATAGTAGTCGAGGCATGCATGCAATCACAATACAAAACCAAAAGTTGCTTTGATACTTACCTTCCAGAGTTCAAAGTTCAAAGTTCAAAGTTCTCACACACATTGTAACCATTGTTCCAATGTTCATATCTCTCTCCCCCTTTTTGTCACTAAAGTAGCCAAAATTACAAAATAAAGAGAGGTAAAAGTTCAAAGAGATAGAGAACTAAGACTAAAACCTGCAAAAGAAAATATTAGAGAGAAAATAAAGATTACTCAGAAACCTCCGAACTAATGCATCCGAGTTTTTGGAAATTTTCTTTATGCGCTTGTTCATGGATGCTTGTTCCTTTTTGACTTCTCGTATTTCTTCCTTCATTTCAATAAATTCATTCGACATGCGTTCCTGTTCAGAGGAAAGTCGTTGTTGCTCTTTATAAATAGAGGTAACTGAGCCATCATCCTCTGAAGTTGAAGGAGGTGTAGGTCGTGCTGAAGGTGCTGGTGGTACTGAAGCTGTAGCTGCTGATGTTGAGGGTCGGCGTCTGCGAGGAGGTGAAGGAGGCTCATCTTGTTTTGTTGAGAGGCACTTTACGATAGTTATATCGTTGATTGTTCCAAGCTATGCATGTAAGACGATGATGAAATATCGACTTTGAATTTCTTCAAAATTTGCATAATTATAACTGGGTAGGGAAGTCGCTCTGTGGGATGCGCATGTTCCACATACCGCGTCATCCTCGACCAAATGAGATATGGAATGTTTAAGTTTGATCCCATAGCCGCTGTGGGGTTTCCAAGAAGATAAAGAAATAACATCCTATTCCATCTCAGAATTTTTGTTTGCATGTTAGGAAGAATGTTGTAGCAAACAATAAAATCAAGTAGCGATACTCGGCCGAAGTTCTTTTGAAAAGACTGAGTTCCCCGTCGACTGAGTATCTGGAAGACAAATTCCATCCACGACCACTCTCCATGAGGTAGTGGAGAAGATATGACCTTCTGGTAATGTTCTCCTTCAACCCGGGCCTTCATCCCTAACACCTCTCCAATCAATTGAGGTGTGATCTTAATCTTAACATTTCTAACCATTGTTAGAAACTCTCGATTTCCATTCTCAAGATCAACCAACCTTGATGCATCTGATAAAACATCCTCACGAGTGAAGACAATACCCAGTAGACTCAGGGAAATGACAAATGCGGGCAAGCCCCGCATGGTCAAAAAGAGTGCCAAAAAGTGCAGATCGCTCCTTCAGAGCTTTGACATTGACATGTCTTTCACCAATGCATTCCCCTTTTCGAAGTCCTTGATTCTTCCGAGCTTATAAGTCTTGTGGAGGAGTGCTGGCTTGCTAGTGAATCTTCAATTGAAATTCCTCGAGCACTCCCTCTTTGCGTGCAACGCTCGTTCCTTTTTGTTTTGAGAGGAGGTCTTCCATTGGAGCTTGCCCTTTTCTGCAGCATGGTGGAGTCTTCGCCTTGAGGATGCAGCAGGGGCTTTCCCCTTTGAGTAGTAGCAGCAGTCGCTTCTACCAAGAGCTCATCCCAGTCAATTGATTGTGTCTCAGATTCCGTCTCGGAATCTTAGAGGTTTTCTGGTCTTCTTAGCCTTCTAGGCTTGTTTGCTGCTCTTGTATGAACCATGGCAACTAGAAGACTATGATCAGTTGAAAACACATTGTTGCTATTTCAAGAGAAACCTGCGAGCACGAACTCAAGACACGAAAAATATTTATTTTCAAAAATTTGAAAAATTGTACCTAAACAATCATTATCATGTAGAGAGATAGGAATCAAATTAGTTTTGCAAAAAGAATTTTAAAAATAGATCAATCCATGATTTTCAAAAACTTATTATATTGCCTAAATCGAATTTTCAGAAATCGAAGCCTAAAAATCCGTTTATCAAGAGAATACCTAGCATATAATCAAAACTAATTTACTCAGAGTTCTTATTTCAAAAGAAATTTGACCAAAAAACCAATCTAGAATGAATTCTACTCATGATTTCCACTCACGTTATGAAGAACAATGCAAAACAGGGAAAATAAAAAATTTTGATCAAAGAACTTACTTAATCGAAGAACTTGAGTGCCTAGGAAGGCTCCAAATCAGTTGATTTCTAGAGAGAGAAGCTCTGGAGGACTTGGAAACAAAGATTGCTGTAAAAAGAATCAAGTAATTTTGTTGTGTCTTATAAAACCCTAGGCTGCGGTCGGAAAGGATCAAGAATCCAGTCGGAACGGCTACCCGCAGAAATTTCTGCGTTCGGGATTCGGACGGAGTTCCGGTCCGGATCGACTCCAAACTTTTTCTTCAAAAAAATTTAGAAAAATTCCAGAAAATCCAGAAAAAGTATGTAAGCACTTTTGCATGTCAACTTTAACAAAAAATCATCATTTCACATCAAAAGAAATAGATTATGCAATCTATCAATAATATCCAAGTAATGAAATGAAAATTATAAAAATTAAACCTTTAAAGTTGAACAAGTCAATGACATCTATCTTGATCTATGAGTAATGCGTTTATCAAATTATTAAACAATAGTAAAGAAAATGCAGTACCAAGATCAATAGCTGTTTGAAATTCCAAATCTGTTAGATAAATATCTAATCAATTATTATAAGGAGGGCTCTTTGAGCCTCTTCAATAAAAATCCCCACATTATACCAACCTTGGAATTTGACAGAGTCAAGTATTTCACAAAGCATTTTATCTTATTCACTTGAAAAACCATGTTGACTATACATGGGTAGCTGCACACAGTACCTCGGACGACAGAGTGGTAGCTCTTTCCTCTGTGGTGGTAGTTTCACACCCTCAATGGGATGAACTCTTTCCACTTATGAGCATAAATATTTTAACAAAGCCCCTCAACGGTTATCAATTATTTAAGATTTAAGGTATTCAACCAAAGATTGATCTCGAGTTCATACTAAACTCAATTTTCAAATATGATAAAAACATACCAAGAGACCATATGAGAGAGAAATTGACTTTGCTCAAATTAAATAACTTAATTGACATAAATGATCATTGCTCAAAAGAATATTATGATATCCAAAGCATAATACATTTCTAAATATATGAAAGGATGACAAGTAAAGTAATTACATAGCTCAATTAATGTTCTATGTCTAAGCATAGATAAGGAACAAAAACACTAAAACAAAACCTAACCTAAGTAATGGTTTCAAAAAGAAGTTATTTCAAGGAAAGCATTCCTATTGCCATACGCAAATGCAAACGTTTTTGATCCAAAGGTTTGTTAAAATGTCAGCTAATTGATCTCAGGTGAAATGTAGGAAATTTGAAGAATATTTGACTAAAACTAGCGTCTTAGAAAAGATATCTAACGTTCAATGTGTGTTTGTTCTGAGTGCAACACAGGGTTTTTAGAAATATTTATAGCACTTGTGTTGTCACAAAGAATTGTTACGAAGTTGTGAAATTCGGAAGTCGCTCAACACGTTTTTCATCCAAATGAGTTG
>CM055068.1:14402344-14423384 GCA_029204045.2 Tillandsia leiboldiana
GTTTGGCGCTTCGTGGAAGTGGGAAATACCGTGTGCAATGGCGGTATCTGTAGACGGGCCGGGTTCCAGTTGCCCCGTGTCGTGACAATGGGAGATCGGCCCGTGCATGAGGTCATTGCCAGATTTCAACCAGCTGTTGGCTTGTGTACTCACATGGCCAGGGATGAGGCGAATCGGAACTACATGTTTGAGCGAGGGTTACAAGCGCCGGGAACATTACACCGGGGAGGCGTTCTTGCTATGATGGTGGAGGTGGCTCCAGCTCCCGCAGTGATTCGGGGGCGAAGCGCCCCGCACCGGTGGATGAGGGCAGCCGGGTCGCAGGGACCCCCGCAGACCTCCACGATTCTATCCTCAGGGTCGTGGATTTCGGGGCACCAGAGATCAGGAGCATCTCGTCAGTCTCAGCGGCAACAGCATCGACCGCCTCGCAGCGCAGCCTTCGCAGCAGCAGAAACCTCCGGCAGCCATGCCCGACCGATGTGTTATTGTGGAGGGCCGCACTTGTTACGGCATTTTGGTGTTGGCATATTTCGTGAGTCAAGTCAGTGAGTTGAGTCGGAGTCTTAAAGGGATCAAATTGTCAATCAGCAATCAAAGACTTAGAGAAGATTCAACAAGAGCTCAAGTTGACACTCAGTGTCTTGAGTCTTGAAGATTGAAGTTGAAGAATTGTGGATCAGTTACATCAATCTCAAGAAGAAAGTATTCAAAAGGATCAGGTATGTTAACTAAATAATTTTGGTGATCCGAATACTTTCTTATAGTGTAGAAACACTTGGATGAATTTTTAATTGCATAAAAATCAAAAACTGGACATGGGACATGTTCAGGATCCGGATCAGAGCCAATCCGGATCCCGAAGGGTTTGTTCATGCAATTCGATCCGGATCCAGCCTTTCCGATCCGGATCCCGAACATTGGATGTTTGCTGAATTCATGAACGATCCGGATCGGGCATTGCAATCCGGATCCCGAACCCTTGGTTTTCTGGAATCGTCAATCTCGTTACGACGATCCGGATCGCAGTAAATCCGATCCGGATCGCCGTCCTGAAAATTTCCAGATAAGGTAAGTTTTTGATTCTTATCTCTTTCCAAAGGTTTCTAAACTATAAATAGACATTTAGGGTTTCTCAAAAACGTGGGAGCTACGGCCGATCAATTTATAAAACACTTGAGAGCAACCCTAGAGGCTAGGTTTTATCGTTCTTCTTTATAGCCTCTTTTAGGTCAATTCGACGGTTCTTTCAAGAACATATCTTTTGTCGAATTGATCTAATCTTTGCTTAGAGATTTTTCTACGGTTCTTCATTGATAATCTAAGCAAAGGATCACCATCGAAGTCAATATTCTTATCGACTGAGTTTGCGTCGTGGATTCGACGTGGCATCGTGGATTCGGTGTGCTAAAGGCGTTTCGTGGATTCGAAACGTGTGCTCGTGGATTCGAGTGGCGTTCGTGGATTCGAACGTGTGCAGTGGACGTGCAAATCGGTGGAGCGCGAGGTCCAAGAAATTGAAGGAGGGGTTAAATCCGTGGAGACGGTAATCACCTTGTTATTCTTCTTTTCTTAGGGATTGTTATTGCGTGGATATCCAACCGGTCAGCGCAAGGTCCGAAGAAGCTGAAGGAGGGGTTTGAGTCCGTGGAGTCGGTAATCACCTTGTTATTCTTCTATTCTTAGTGGATTGTTATTGCGTGTTGGTCCCGTGGTTTTTCTCCTGGATTGGAGTTTCCACGTATATCTCGGTGTGCTGTTTTTATTTTCCGCATTGGTTTTTATTTTGCACTGAGATTGGTTTTATAAGTATTACACCTATTCACCCCCCCTCTAGTTGTTTGATAGTACCTATTTAGATCCTTGTGGATCCATATAAACCTACAATTGGTATCAGAGCGGGTTTTAGGTTTATCTATCATGTGGGTGAAAGTGGTAATATTTATAGACCTCCTCTTTTTGATGGGACTAATTATGCTTATTGGAAAGTGCGGATGAGAGCTTTTCTCATCGCAATTGATGAGCGGGTATGGCAATCCGTGGAATACGGTTGGGTGCATCCTGTTGAGGAAGTAGGAAATTCTACTACCCCAAAACCTCGCTCTAGATGGTCCAAAGAGGAATTTGAAAGATCTTCTTACAATGGGAAAGGTATGAACGCTTTATTTAATTCTCTTTCCTCGACTGAGTTCACACGAATTTCCGCGTGTGAAACCGCGAAGGAAATTTGGGATATTCTCAAAATTACACATGAGGGTACTAATCTTGTAAAAATTCAAAAGCTCCAGATGCTTACAAGTCAATTTGACTCTATTCATATGGAAGAGCATGAATTGTTTACAGATTATTACACTAGACTTCAAGATGTAATAATACATGTGCTAATTTAGGAGAAAAGATCCCGGAGTCGAAAATTGTAAGAAAGATACTTCGGACTCTTCCGGAACGGTTTAGGGCAAAGGTTACCGCCATTGAAACCGTTAGTCATCCGGATGAGATGAGTGTAGAGGAATTAGTAGGTGCTTTGCAAACTTATGAAATGACTTTTCCTACTAATCAAGTTTCTTCCAAGTCTTCTTCTAAGCTTACAGGTATTGCATTCAAATCAACAAAGGAAGAAGATAGCGAATCAAGTTCCGACGATGAAATCTCTTTTGCCGATTTTGAAGAACAATTGGCGCGGATCACAAAGAAATTTCGTCGGAAATTTTGGAAGAATCGAACCGATGGATCTTCATCCACGAAACCATCTAAAGGATCATCGGGTTCTAAATCCTCTAACCTCAAAAGCTTTGCAAAACCTTCTAAAGAAAAAGAAAAAGATGATTTCGAAGGGGAAATCCAATGCTATAGATGCAAAGGCTACGGCCATTTTTCAACGGATTGTCCTTCTCCGAAATCATATAAAAAGAAGGCTTTGCAAGCGAAAACTTGGGACGATTCTACTTCTAATGAATCGACCTCAAGTAAAGAGGAAAAAGTCGTTGCCTTACATGCCTCTCAAATTCCCTCTTCTAATGTTTGTTTATCATCTTTAATCACTGACTCTATTCCTTTGATTTTGCATGAAACATCAACATCCGGCGGAGAGTCATCAAGTGAGGGGGAGTCGGACGAAGAAGAACTCGTTGAGGCATATCAACAACTTCTTGCGGAAATCTAAGAAGATGGCCAAGCATATCAAGAAGTTGAGGAAGCAACGACTGAGAATCAAGACGAGAATCATGCTTTAAAGATAAAACTTCATGATCTCGAGGAGGAACAAGGACGTTTATTGAATAACAATAAAATCCTCCAAGAAAAGCTAAACCAATCGGAGACAAACGCTAAATCATATATGGACAAGATTGGTTTTCTAGAAAAGCAGTTTGAGGAAATTCATGTCACCAACCAAGCTTGACCAAGCAAGTTCATCAACTCAAATCCGACATACAAAGGCTTTCAACCGGTTTCAAAAACTTTGACGGTATGTCCGGATTAGGTCAAACAAGCAAGGTTGGTTTGGGTTTTAAAAAGGATCAAACTGTGCATGCTTCAAGTTCCACATTCAAATTGAAAGGAAGAACGTGTCACTTATGTGGACTTGAAGGACCATTTGGTGAAGAATTGCCCGAAAAAGAGAAAGAAGAGTCATTCGGCAACTTCATCTACGGAGCGAACTCAACGGAATCAAAAGACACATCAAGTCAAAGGAGTTCACTCAACCCACCAAAGGTCCGAGCCACAATATCAATCATACAAGTGGATCATTATGAGGCAAAGACCTAAGGTGGACCAACAGTCAAAGCGGACACCCCCGGCCACAACGAATCAAGACAACCCAAAATCCAGCGATTTTGGATACGGAAAGGTGATATCTTTCCTTGTCTTAAGTTCTAATAGCTTATGACTGTATGTAATGCTTTGATTGGTTTTCCCTTCATATCTTTCTTAATCTTTGCATTACATGTTTTTCAATGCTCTTCGTTTTATACTTTGTTTTTGAACAAAAGGGTTTTTACTGAACAAGTGCATTGAATAAAAAGGGCTTCACGTTTATTCACTCCAAATTAATTTTATTTGGATTATCAACTTTACTCCATAATCATAATCTTGAAGATACTTCATTATAGGAGTTTTTGATATTATAAGCATCAAATTTTAGAAATCATGTGTGATCTTTAGATGCTTAATCTATCTCGGTTGTGTGAATTCATTGTGATAAACGTGAGACAACCGATAGAACTAAAATTTGGGATTTAATTCTTTCACGTAAGAGATTGCATTCTTACAAGGGTATTGAACTGATTTGCAAAAGATGTGGAAAGAGTTACATCCGAAAGGAGTGTGAAAACTACCACCACATGTTGGAAAGAGCTGCCACCCCGGTCGTCCGGTCTGTGTGTGAAGCTACCACATGTTTTGATGCTTGAAAAATATTTCTTGAAATTTTTAGTTGAAGCATTTGGAGATTTATATGCAAAGTTCTTATATTTTGAACAATCTCCTGGTTGGTATAAGGTGGGATAGTTGAAAGATGCTCAAAGAGCCACCCTTAGGTATTTTAGTGCTTATCTCAAATTTGAAAGGGTAAGAAATCAAATTGATGTCATTTGGAAATCTCTGTAAGTCATCTTTGTAAATCCGTTACATCTTGATAGAGTTTGGATCTCAAGATTATTTTTGATGACTTGTGTTTGATGAATATAACATGAAAAACGGTTTATAATGTTTTACCTTTATTTTTCATGATTTTGGAGTAAATCTTTTTAATTTTGTGAAATTAATTGGATTGAATGACATCTGTGTGAATTCACTGTTTAAAGCACTTAAATTGATTTCTTGATGGAATACAAATCGGTATTTGAAAAGATTCTAAAATCTGGATTTGTTTTCAAGAAATTATTTGATTTTTGCTTTCTGGTACCGGTACGCAATCTGCATTTTTGTTATATACCAGAACCGAGCTTTTATCTCTCTTTCTCGATGAACTAATGTTGTTAGTGATTTCCTTTTGTCTAGTATGTTCACTGTTTGACAATTTGTGACAAAAGGGGGAGAACAGAAATTACTGATCGTATCACAAAGGGGGAGGAACATAAATGCTCCAAACAGGGGGAGAACATGGAGAACATGTTAGAGATGCTCTTGATAGGGGGAGATAAAGAAAAGGTTGAAAGAGCCGGAAAAAAACAAAAGAACCAAAAGGACGAATCAAATGTAGGATTTTAATTTCTAACGACTAACGTTTGATTTTGTTTGGAGTTTTGTTTTGCAGGAATTACATCACTTTAAGACTCCAAGTCCTAAGTCATAGAGTATGTTCTAGGACTGTTTGGTTCAAATGTAATTTTGTATTTATTGGATCTTTCACGCAAAGAAAATCAATGTTTTGGTGATAACATTGAATTTCGACTTTTTGGTTTAAGATGAGTGACTTGAGCGCTTTTATGTCTTTTTGGGTTTTGTCACGAAATTGCCAAAGGGGAGATTGTTACGGCATTTTGGTGTTGGCATATTTCGTGAGTCAAGTCAGTGAGTTGAGTCGGAGTCTTAAAGGGATCAAATTGTCAATCAGCAATCAAAGACTTAGAGAAGATTCAACAAGAGCTCAAGTTGACACTCAGTGTCTTGAGTCTTGAAGATTGAAGTTGAAGAATTGTGGATCAGTTACATCAATCTCAAGAAGAAAGTATTCAAAAGGATCAGGTATGGTTAACTAAATAATTTTGGTGATCCGAATACTTTCTTATAGTGTAGAAACACTTGGAAGAATTTTTAATTGCATAAAAATCAAAAACTAGACATGGGGCATGTTCAGGATCCGGATCAGATGATCCAATCCGGATCTCGAAGGGTATTAGTTCATGTGCAAATCCAATCCGGATCCAAGCCTATTCTGATCCGGATCCCGAACATTGGATGTTGCTGAAATTCATGAACGATCCGGATCGGGAAGTTCAATCCGGATCCCGAACCCTTGGTTTTCTGGAATTGTCTATCACGCTACGACGATCCGGATCGCAGTAAATCCGATCCGGATCGCCGTCCGTAAAATTTCCAGATAAGGTAAGTTTTTGATTCTTATCTCTTTCCAAAGGTTTCTAAACTATAAATAGACATTTAGGGTTTCTCAAAAACGGGGGAGCTACGGCCGATTAATTTATAAAACACTTGAGAGCAACCCTAGAGGCTAGGTTTTCACTGTTCTTCTTAATAGCCTCTTTTAGGTCAATTCGACGGTTCTTCCAAGATATGTTTTTTGTCGAATTGATCTAATCTTTGCTTAGAGATTTTTCCCATGGATCTTCATTGATAATCTAAGCAAAGGATCACCATCGAAGTCAATATTCTTATCGACTGAGTTTGCGTCGTGGATTCGACGTGGCATCGTGGATTCGGTGTGCTAAAGGCGTTTCGTGGATTCGAAACGTGTGCTCGTGGATTCGAGTGGCGTTCGTGGATTCGAACGTGTGCAGTGGGCGTGCAAAATCGGTGGAGCGCGAGGTCCAAGAAATTGAAGGAGGGGTTAAATCCGTGGAGACGGTAATCACCTTGTTATTCTTCTTTTATTAGGGATTGTTATTGCGTGGATATCCAACCCGTCAGCGCAAGGTCCGAAGAAGCTGAAGGAGGGGTTTGAGTCCGTGTAGTCGGTAATCACCTTGTTATTCTTCTATTCTTATTGGATTGTTATTGCGTGTTGGTCCCGTGGTTTTTCTCCTGGATTGGAGTTTCCACGTATATTTTGGTGTGCTGTTTTTATTTTCCGCATTGGTTTTTATTTTGCACTGAGATTTGGTTTTATAAGTATTACACCTATTCACCCCCCCTCTAGTTGTTTGATAGTACCTATTTAGATCTATATTTCATATAACCCAACAGCACTCACCGATCCAGTGTCCTCAGAGGCAGGGCCGTTGCTTCCATTGCGGGCAGACCGGTCACTTCCAGAGTTCATGCCCCAGAGCAGGTCATCTAGTTCCTTCCTCGGCTTCAGCACCCTGTGTTCCTCATCGTACGGCAGGACCTTCTGCGGCCTACGGCAGGCCCGATCATGCTTCATCTTCCTCGCGACAGCCAGAGCGACGACCCCCAGCGCCGAGCGGGCGAGTCTATGCCACTCAGGTTGAGGATGCTACAACGGCTGACCACGTCGTCGCAGGTATTATTTTGATTTCTGCAGTTCATACTCGAGCTCTTTTTGATACCGGCGCATCGAACTCATTCATTAGTAGAGCATTTGCATCCCTACATGGTATAGAGGTAGTTTCCTTATCGCATGCATTAGAGGTTCAGATTCCAGATCATGTCTTGCATGTCGAGGAGTATTGTAGGGATTGCCCTGTACAGTTGGGACCGTGGATCTTGCCGGCAGACTTGCTTGTCTTGCGACAGCTCCAGGATTTCGATGTTGTACTCGGCATGGATTAGTTGTCGCGGTATTTTGCTACCATAGACTACAGAGTGAGGACTGTGACCCTCCGCGAGCCTGGACAGGAGGAGTTCGTTTTCAGAGGCTGCCAGAGCACCTTCTTTGCGGTGACTATTTCTTCGGCGAGGGCTAGGCGGATGATGAGTAGAGGCTGCACCGCTTTCTTGGCGACGATTGTAGAGGTGTCTACGGCGGCACTGGGGCTCGATGATATCCCTATTGTCTGCGAGTTCCCAGAGGTGTTTCCTCCGGAGTTGACGACTATGCCGCCGGAGAGGGAGATAGAGTTTGTGATTGATGTGGTTCCAGGAACCGCACCAATCTCAAAGGCACCTTATAGGATGGCACCTACCGAGTTGAGGGAGTTGAAGGCCCAGTTACAGGACTTGATGTACCGGGGTTTTGTTAGACCCAGTGTATCTCCGTGGGGAGCACCGGTGTTGTTTGTGAAGAAGAAGGATGGGTCGCTTCGATTGTTTGTGGATTACAGGGAGCTAAATAAAGTGACCATCCGGAACAAGTATCCTCTACCACGGATTGATGATCTGTTCGATCAGCTACAGGGAGCGTCAGTGTTCTCGAAGATTGATCTCCAGTCAGGTTACCACCAGCTGAGGGTGAGGGCCGAGGACATCCCCAAGACGGGTTTTAGATCCCGGTACGGGCATTATGAGTTCACTGTTATGCCTTTTGGTTTGACTAATGCCCCTGCTACATTTATGGATTTGATGAACCGGGTATTTCAGCCGTACTTGGACCAGTTTGTGGTTGTGTTCATAGACGACATTTTGATTTACTCCCGGAGTGATATAGAGCATGAGGAGCACTTGAGGATAGTACTGCAACTTCTGCGAGAGAAGAAGCTATATGCCAAGTTTTAAAAGTGCGAATTTTGTCTTCGGGAGGTTGCATTTTTAGGCCACATTGTATCAGCCGCAGGAGTGGCAGTAGACCCGACGAAGATTGATGCTGTTCAGGATTGGCCGAGACCGACGACGGTTACCGAGGTTCGGAGCTTTTTGGGCTTGGCAGGCTATTATCGTCGGTTTGTGGAAGGCTTTGCGAAGCTCTCTACCCCCCTGACCAGTTTGACAAGGAAGGGGATAAAGTTTGTTTGGACTGAGCAGTGCCAGCAGAGCTTTGAGGAGCTGAAGAGGAGATTGATTTCGGCACCGGTTCTAGCATTGCCAGTGATGGGCGATGGATTCGTGATTCATAGTGACGCCTCTCACAGCGGTTTGGGATGTGTTTTGATGCAGCATGGTAGGGTAATTGCTTATGCTTCACGGCAATTAAAGGATTATGAGAAGAATTACCCTACTCATGATTTGGAACTTGCAGCTGTGGTGTTCGCATTGAAGTTGTGGCGGCATTACCTCTATGGAGAGCACTGCGAGATTTACACTGATCATAAGAGTCTGAAGTACTTGTTTACTCAGAAGGAGCTGAATTTGAGGCAACGCCGGTGGTTGGAGTTACTAAAGGACTAGGATGTGAGCATCCTTTATCATCCCGGCAAGGCCAATGTTGTAGCAGATGCTTTGAGCAGGAGGTCAGTGCAGAGTATGAGCATGTTGATCACGCAGCAGGCACCGCTAGTGGAGCAGTTGAGGCGTTTACAGATTGAGGTGGTATCCCCTGGGTCTCTGCTAGACTTATGTCTATGGTCTTGCAGCCCACTCTGTTGGACAGGATTAGGGAGACACAGAGTGAGGACCCCAATTTGACGAGGATCAGATCACAGATTCAGACAGATCAGTTAGGAGATTTTGCAGTGGATAGCTCGGGAGTACTACGGTACAGGGACCGAGTATGTGTGGCTACGGATCCTGAGATCATATACCAGATTTTGAGAGAGGCCCATTATACACCTTATACCATTCATCCTGGTGGTACTAAGATGTATAAGGACCTCAAGGCACACTTTTGGTGGTCCGGAATGAAGCGGGACATTGGGAGATTTGTGGCTCACTGTTTAACTTGTCAGCAAGTGAAGGCAGAGCACCGGGTTCCTGCTGGCAAGTTGCAGAGTCTTCCAATTCCCGAGTGGAAGTGGGACCACATTACTATAGATTTCGTCACTGGATTGCCGAAGGCGCAGAGTGGAGCTAACGCGATTTGGGTTATCGTGGATAGACTCACCAAGTCTGCTCACTTCTTACCTGTACAGATGACTTGGCCTTTGGAGCGACTGGCACAGTTGTATTTGGATGAGGTGGTGAGGCTACACGGTGTACCCGCCTCGATTGTATCAGATAGGGACCTGAGATTTGTATCACATTTTTGAGGGAGTCTACAGTCAGCCTTGGGGACACAGCTCCGGTTTAGCACAGCATTCCACCCACAGACTGATGGACAGTCCGAGCGCACCATACAGACCCTCGAGGACATGTTGAGAGCGTGCGTTATGGATTTTGGAGGAGGGTGGTACCGGCACTTAGCATTGGTTGAGTTTGCGTACAACAACAGCTATCAGGCGAGCATTCAGATGGCTCCGTTTGAGGCGTTGTATGGACGCAAGTGTCGGCCGCCCTTGTATTGGAGTGACGTGGGTGAGAGGAGGACTTTGGGACCTGATTTACTGCTAGAGGCAGAGAAGAAAGTCAGATTAGTTCGCCTGTTGGGTTATACTGTAATTAGGATCTAAATAGGGGAAAAACCACCTAGAGTGGGGGGTGAATAGGTGTAAACGATAAACACTCAAAAATCTTTGCGTAATAAAAACCCAATGCGGAAATAAAAATAACACGCAAGATTTTTACGTGGAAAACTCCAAAACCAGGAGTAAAAAACCACGGGACCCATAACACGGTGAAATCCACTAGAATTATAACACGTACAAAGGTGATATAACGCACTCACAGACGACTCAACCTTTTTCCATACGCTCCTAGTTGATTTTCTCCGCTCGCTCCGCAACGCGTCTCGAATCCACGATTAGCATCCAACGCCGAATCCACGGCGTCCAACGTCGAGTCCACGACGTCTGACCGAATCCACGGTCTTCACCCAGTAGCACGTCTCGAATCCACGAACGTACCTCGCTCCGAATCCACGAGAGCGGTAGCACCTTGAATCCACAAGGCCACGAGAGTCCACGCGCCGATTTTGGGAAAATCGTTGTTTTTGGGTGGTGATGATCCGCCGAATACTTAGATCAAAGATAGATCGGAAATACCATCTAAGTATTCATTAATTTGATTCTACTCGAAATCTGAGTATGAAAACCTAGAATTAAATTAATTAATATAGATGAAGAAACATAGAATTAAATCTAGTTATTTCCTTTCTTCTCTATATGTGGATTTCTCTTTTTCGACCGTATTTTGGATTACCCTAAAAAATGAATCATAGGGTTTATTTATAGGTTAGAAACCATTGGAAGAGGATAAGAATAAAAAACTAACCTTATATGGAATTTTTCAGGACGACGGTCCGGACTGGATTACTGCGGTTCGGACTGTCATAGCTAAACAGACTATTTCCAGAAAAACACACGTTCGGGGTCCGGAACAAAATGCCACGGTCCGGACTGTTCATACATTTTCAGCAAAACCCACGTTCGGGGTCCGGAACAGAACCAGGTGTGTTCCGGACTGAATTGCGCATGAACTACCCAACGTTCGGGGTCCGGACTGTAGTCTCCTGTTCCGAATCCTAAACACATACCATGTCCAGTTTTTGATTTTTATGCAATTAAAAATCCATCCAAGTGTTTCTACACTATAAGAAGTATTCGGATCACCAAAAATGTTTAATTAAACGTGCCTGATCCTTTTGAATTCTTCTTTCTGGAGATTGAGGTATATGATCCAAACTTCTTCATCTTCAATCTTCAAGACTTAATCACTTTCACGAAATATGCCAAAACAAATTCCTTAACAATCTCTCCCTTTGGCGGTTTCGTGACAAAACAGAAATCCACTTAAGAAAATTCTAAAAGGTATTTTTGTTGTTATCACCATACAACAAAAATTTACATTTGAGATCCAAATAAAAATGAATACACGAGATAAACTCCTAAAACAGACTCTAGATTTAGACATCTGTACTCTCTGCAAAAGAAATCATTCTTAACAAAAGAGATCGTTAGCTAGATACCTCAAGAATATTTAGCATTCAAAACCAAACAGAGATAGAGTTTATACTCACCATGACATTTATGAACTCAGATATGTATTAAGATCATAATCAGAAATAGACATATCATCTAAGCAATAAAATCCAAATGTCATAAACTTGTTAGTAATCAAACAACTTGTTAGTAATAATACATGCCCAAATAGTTAGTCAAATAGTTAGTCGAGGCATGCATGCAATCACAATACAAAACCAAAAGTTGCTTTGATACTTACCTTCCAGAGTTCAAAGTTCAAAGTTCAAAGTTCTCACACACCATTGTAACCATTGTTCCAATTGTTCATATCTCTCTCCCCCTTTTTGTCACTAAAGTAGCCAAAATTACAAAATAAAGGAGAGGTAAAAGTTCAAAGAGATAGAGAACTAAGACTAAAACCTGCAAAAGAAAATATTAGAGAGAAAATAAAGATTACTCAGAAACCTCCGAACTAATGCATCCGAGTTTTTGGAAAATTTTCTTTATGCGCTTGTTCATGGATGCTTGTTCCTTTTTGACTTCTCGTATTTCTTCCTTCATTTCAATAAATTCATTCGACATGCGTTCCTGTTCAGAGGAAAGTCGTTGTTGCTCTTTATAAATAGAGGTAACTGAGCCATCATCCTCTGAAGTTGAAGGAGGTGTAGGTCGTGCTGAAGGTGCTGGTGGTACTGAAGCTGTAGCTGCTGATGTTGAGGGTCGGCGTCTGCGAGGAGGTGAAGGAGGCTCATCTTGTTTTGTTGAGAGGCACTTTACGATAGTTATATCGTTGATTGTTCCCAAGCTATGCATGTAAGACGATGATGAAATATCGACTTTGAATTTCTTCAAAATTTGCATAATTATAACTGGGTAGGGAAGTCGCTCTGTGGGATGCGCATGTTCCACATACCGCGTCATCCTCGACCAAATGAGATATGGAATGTTTAAGTTTGATCCCATAGCCGCTGTGGGGTTTCCAAGAAGATAAAGAAATAACATCCTATTCCATCTCAGAATTTTTGTTTGCATGTTAGGAAGAATGTTGTAGCAAACAATAAAATTCAAGTAGCGATACTCCGGCCGAAGTTCTTTTGAAAAGACTGAGTTCCCCGTCGACTGAGTATCTGGAAGACAAATTCCATCCACGACCACTCTCCATGAGGTAGTGGAGAAGATATGACCTTTCTGGTAATGTTCTCCTTCAACCCGGGCCTTCATCCCTAACACCTCTCCAATCAATTGAGGTGTGATCTTAATCTTAACATTTCTAACCATTGTTAGAAACTCTCGATTTCCATTCTCAAGATCAACCAACCTTGATGCATTCTGATAAAACATCCTCACCGAGTGAAGACAATACCCAGTAGACTCAGGGAAATGACAAATGCGGGCAAGCCCCGCATGGTCAAAAAGAGTGCCAAAAAGTGCAGATCGCTCCTTCAGAGCTTTGACATTGACATGTCTTTCACCAATGCATTCCCTCTTTTCGAAGTCCTTGATTCTTTCCGAGCTTATAAAGTCTTGTGGAGGAGGCTGGCTTGCTAGTGAATCTTCAATTGAAATTCCTCGAGCACTCCCTCTTTTGCGTGCAACGCTCTTCCTTTTTGTTTTGAGAGGAGTTTCTTCCATTGGAGCTTTGCCCTTTTCTGCAGCAGTTGGTGGAGTCTTCGCCTTTGAGGATGCAGCAGGGGCTTTCCCCTTTGAAGTAGTAGCAGCAGTCGCTTCTACCAACAGCTCATCCCAGTCAATTGATTGTGTCTCAGATTCCGTCTCGGAATCTTCCTGAGTTTTCTTGGTCTTCTTAGCCTTCTTAGGCTTGTTTGCTGCTCTTGTATGAACCATGGCAACTAGAAGAACTATGATCATTGAAAACACCATTGTTGCTATTTCAAGAGAAACCTGCGAGCACGAACTCAAGAACACGAAAAATTATTTATTTTCAAAAATTTGAAAAATTGTACCTAAACAATCATTATCATGTAGAGAGATTAGGAATCAAATTAGTTTTGCAAAAAGAATTTTAAAAATAGATCAATCCCATGATTTTCAAAAATTCTTATTATATGCCCTAAAATCGAATTTTCAGAAATCGAAGCCTAAAAATCCGTTAATCAAGAGAATACCTAGCATATAATCAAAACTAATTTACTCAGAGTTCTTATTTCAAAAGAAATTTGACCAAAAACCATCTAGAATTGAATTCTACTCATGATTTCCACTCACGTTTATGAAGAACAATGCAAAACAGTGGAAAATAAAAATTTTGATCAAAGAAACTTACTTTAATCCGAAGAACTTGAGTTAGAAAGGCTCCAAATCAGTTGATTTCTAGAGAGAGAAGCTCTGGAGACTTGGAAACAAAAGATTGCTGTAAAAAGAAATCAAATCCCTTTTGTTTCTTATAAAACCCTAGCCGCGGTCGGAACGGATCAAGAATCCAGTCCGGAACGGCTACCCGCAGAAATTTCTGCGTTCGGGATTCGGAACGGATGTTCCGGTCCGGATCGACTCCAAACTTTTTCTTCAAAAAAATTTAGAAAAATTCCAGAAAATCCAGAAAAAGTATGTAAGCACTTTTGCATGTCAACTTTAAACAAAAATCATCATTTCACATCAAAAGAAATAGATTATGCAAAATCTATCAATAATATCCAAGTAATGAAATGAAAATTTATAAAAATTAAAACCTTTAAAGTTGAACAAGTTCAATGACATCTATCTTGATCTTATGAGTAATGCGTTTATCAAATTATTAACATAGTAAAGAAAATGAAGTACCAAGATCAATAGATGTTTGAAATTCCAAATATGTTAGATAATATATCTAATCAATTTATTATAAGGAGTGGCTCTTTGAGCATCTTTCAATAAAATCCCCACCTTATACCAACCTTGGAATTTGACAGAGTCAAGTATTTCAAAAAGCATTTTATCTTATTCACTTGAAAAACCATGCTTGGTATACATGTGGTAGCTGCACACAGTACTCGGACGACCGAGGTGGTAGCTCTTTCCTCCATGTGGTGGTAGTTTTCACACTCCTCAATGGGATGCAACTCTTTCCACATCTTATGAGCATAAATATTTTAACAAACTCCCCCTCAACTGGTTATCAATTATTTAAGATTTAAGGTATTCAACCAAAGATTGATCTCGAGTTTCATACTTAACTCAATTTTCAAATATGATAAAAACTATACCAAGAGACCATATGAGAGAGAAATTGACTTTGATCAATTAAAGATAACTTAATTGACATAAATGATCATTGCATCAAAAGAATTATTATGATATCCAAAGCATAATAAATTTCTAAATATATGAAAGGATGCAAGTAAAGTCAATTACATATGCTCAATTAATGTTCTATGTCTAAGCATAGATAAGGAACAAAAACATAAAACAAAACCTAACCTAAGTAATGGTTTCAAAAAGAAGTTATTTCAAGGAAAGCATTCCTATTGCCATACGCAAATGAATAAATCGTTTTTGATCCAAAGGTTTTGTTAAAATGTCAGCTAATTGATCTTCAGTTGAAATGTAGGAAATTTGAAGAATATTTGACTCAACTAGCTCTCTTAGAAAATGATATCTAAGTTCAATGTGTTTTGTTCTTGAGTGCAACACAGGGTTTTTAGAAATATTTATAGCACTTGTGTTGTCACAAAGAATTGTTACCGAAGTTGCTGAAATTCGGAAGTCGCTCAACACGTTTTTCATCCAAATGAGTTGTGTTGAACAACTACCCACTGAAATATATTCCGCTTAGGCAGTCGAGAGTGCAATGCAGTTTTGCTTTTTACTATGCTATGCAACAAGGCAATGGCCAAGATAAAAACATGCACCGCTCATACTTTTCCGATCATCCACAGATCCTGCCCAATCGGCATCTGAATATCCTATAATGTCAAGAGATGTTCCCATAGGATACCAAATTCCGAAATTCACGGTTCCTTTGACGTACCAGATGATCCTTTTCGCCGCTTTCAGGTGAACCTCCTTTGGTGATGATTGATATCTCGCGCATATCCCAACACTAAAGGATATGTCCGGGCGACTAGCCGTGAGGTAGAGTAGACTTCCAATCATGCTAGATAAAGCTTCGCGTCTACACTCTCACTAAGAGATTCACTTCCTAATCCCTTATTGCTAGTTCCCATTGGAGTCGGAAAATCTTTAGAGTTTTCTAAATCGAATTTCTTCACCAACTCCCTTGCATACTTGGATTGGCACAAATGGATCCCTTCTTCATTTTGTTTCACTTGCAATCCAAGAAAGTATGTCAGTTCGCCCATCATAGACATCTCAAATTCGCTTTCCATGGTTTCTGCGAATTTAGAAGCATCATTGTCTCTAGTTGCACCAAATACAATGTCATCGACATAAATTTGTGCCACAATGAAGTTATCCAGATAATGCTTCACAAAGAGAGTCCGGTCTGCTCCCCCTCGAGTATAGCCCTTCTCCAAAAGGTGTTTTGTCAACCTTTCGTACCACGCTCGCGGTGCTTGTTTTAGACCGTAAAGAGCCTTTTTCAAACGAAAAACATGGTTAGGTTGTTTATGGTCTACGAAACCTTTCGGTTGAGCCACATAAACTTCCTCGTTCAAAAACCCATTTAAAAACGCGCTCTTAACGTCCATTTGAAAGAGTTTTATTTTAAAATGACAAGCAATTGCGAATAAAATACGAATTGACTCGAGTCTAGCTACCGGGGCGAACGTTTCATCAAAGTCTATTCCTTCTATTTGTGAGTAGCCTTGAGCAACTAAGCGTGCTTTGTTCCTGACAATGGTACCATCCTCGTTTTTCTTATTCTTGAAAATCCATTTAGTACCAATCACGTTGTGTTGCTTCGGAGGCTTCGTTAATTCCCAGACTTTGTTTCGTTCGAACTGATGGAGCTCTTCCTGCATTGCTTCAATCCAGTAGTCATCCTGAAGAGCTTCATCGATGTTCTTTGGTTCTATCATGGAGACGTAACATGCGACTCCACAAACCAACTGTCTCCGAGTCCTGACTCCTTCTTGTGGGTCTCCAATAATGTTTGATTCCGGATGATCCTTGGAGATCCGTAGCGTTTGAGGTAACGGAGTACTCGGAGGTACATGTAATGATTCCTGCATTTCAGATAAACTAGAAGAACCATTAGATGCATCAACTTTATCAAAAGAGTTATTATGAGAAGATGCATTTACAGGAGTATCATCATCTAGAGACATATCAGGGGTAGATTTATCAGATGCAAAATGAAAAGCTTCATCTACTTTAACATTAATAGATTCTACCATCATTTTAGATTCCAAGTTAAATACTCGATATGCTCTACTGTTTGTAGAATAACCCATGAAAATCCCTTCGTCACTTCGAGAGTCGAATTTACCAAGATTTTCGCGATCACGTAAAATATAACAATGACTCCCAAAGGTACGAAAATACTTGATATTCGGTTTTCTACAAAACCACAGCTCATATGGTGTATTTAAAGTTCCCGGGCGCAAATACACTCGATTAATTACATAGACGGCGGTGTTCACGGCTTCAGCCCAAAAATGTAACGGGAGATTCCGGCTATGAAGTATCACACGCGCCATCTCTTGAACAACCCTGTTTTTGCGCTCGACTACACCATTCTGCTGAGGTGTATAGGGTGCTGAGAATTCATGTTTTATGCCGTTGGAAGTGCAAAAATCAATGAATTTAGAATTAATGAATTCCCCACCTCTATCACTTCGAACACGAACAATCTTTTCATTTCTTTCAATCATAATACGATGACAAACCTCATGAAAAGAGTCGAAAGTATCCGCTTTCTCTTTTAAAAATGTTACCCATGAATATCTAGAGAAATCATCAACCAAAAGAAAAATATACCATTTACCTCCCAAAGATGGTTGACGAGTCGGCCCTATTAAGTCCATGTGCAGTAATTCTAAGGGCCGATTGGTACCAACGTGGTTCAAAGACGAAGGAAGAATTCACCTTTGCGTACCCAAACCTTTTGAGTTTTGGAGTACGTCGGCAATGAATGTGAAGTTATTCTCCTAGGTGAAAGCGTCTTGATTGATTCATCGCTTTTTCTTGACGTCATCGTCTTGTTTGATGTACTACCAATGTTCTTTTCTTTTGAAAAATCCTTCTTTGATTTTCGGGGAGTGGACTCATTGGTAGTTATTGCAAGAGGCGCTTGATTTGATCTTTTCGCTCCAATCTTGCAATTTCTTCTTATGTGCCCTGCATAACCACAACGAAAACATACCTTTGTACTTGACGATCCCGAAGTAGGTGAGGTAAGGTTGTTGTCGTTGATTGCAGTGAGTTCCATCGTCGGATGAGGAGTTACCGACTGGGGCACAAAAACTGTCCCAACCGAACTAGAATTGTCTTCAGTTCGATTGTATCCAAGGCCGAAACAATTTATTTGACCAAGACCAAGCATCTTATCCAACTTGCTCCTTCTAGAAGAAAATCTCTTTTAATCATTTTTAAGTTGGAAAATGGTCTTCGTCATTTCCATTTTTTCTTGTCGAGCCTCAGAGTAGAGCTTCAAGAAGTAACCAGCTTTATCAACCATTTTTACATGTTCCTTCTTGAAATGCTCATTTTTCTCTTGAAGTGAAACATTTGCTTTTATCAGGTTATCCCTTTCCACTTCAAGACCGGTTGAGAGAGAAGTTGCCCTTTTTACTTCTTCTTCGAGATCCTGCAATCTCCCTCTCAACCCTTTGTTTTGCTTTGCCAGTTTCTTTGAATCACTCAAAAGTTTATGATAGGCAAGAGCAAAATCTTCACCTTCAGAGTTACTCGATTCGTCGTCCGTTGCATTCTTTTCAACTTGGGAGGAGTTGGACAATGAATCGGATGTACTTGCCATTAAGCACATGAAGGGTGAAGATGTGGACGCGTTGAACGCCGTTGCGTTATTTTCTTCATCACTTGAAGATGACTGATTTGACGATGAGGTGTCATCCCAAGTGACGGCTTGCATCGCTTTCTTCTTCGACGGATTCTTATTTGGACACTTCGTTGAGATGTGGCCGTACCCTCGGCACTTGAAGCATTTGACTTGTCCCTCTGAGCTTTTCTTATCCTTTGAAAAACTCTCTTATTTTCTTGACTTGTGGCTTGAAAAACCTTTGCCTTTCTTCGACTTTACGAAGGATGAAGTTTTACTTGAATTACCCCTTCGAAAGTTTCGACGAAATTTTCTTGTCAAAAGAGCAAGTTGCTTCTCAAAGTCCTCCATAGATAGGTTCTCGTCATCGTCTGAGGAGGATGAATCCGCGTCTTCTTCTTTCGTTGTTTTCAACGCATAACCTGAAGACTTAGAAGAGGATGCCTTTCCCGAAGAATAGTTAGTAGGAAATGTCATTTTATATGTTTGTAATGAACCAACTAATTCTTCTACACGGATTTCGTCCGGGTGTTTAATAGTTTCAATGGCCGTAACCTTGGAACGAAATCTTTCAGGAAGAGTCCTTAAAATATTTCTTACAACTTTAAATTTTGGAATTTTCTCTCCCAAGTTAGCACATGTGTTTACGATGTCTTGCAATCGTGTATAGTAATCTGTGAAAGATTCATTTTCTGCCATGAAAATAGAGTCAAACTTGCTCGTAAGCATTTGCAGCTTTTGAATCTTCACAAGGTTAGTTCCCTCATGTGTAACTTGAAGGACATCCCAGATTTCTTTCGCAGTCTCACATGCCGAGACGCGAGAGAATCCAGTTTGAGACAAAGCATTAAATAAGGCGTTAATTCCTTTGCCATTGTAAGTAGATGAGTCAATCTCTTCCTTGGTCCATTTCGACCTAGGTTTGATGGTGTGAACATCAACAATAACTTCAGTTGGATTTGACCATCCTAACTCGATAGATTGCCACACCCGTTCGTCGATGGAAATTAAAAATGCTTTCATCCGTATTTTCCAGTAGGCATAAATTGTTCCATCGAAGAAAGGGGGTCTGTTGATGTTTCCACCTTCAGCCATTGTTTACAACCCTATTCCCGCTATGATACCAATTGTTGGGTTATACTGTAATAAGGATCTAAATAGGGGAAAAACCACCTAGAGTGGGGGGTGAATAGGTGTAAACGATAAACACTCAAAAATCTTTGCGTAATAAAACCCAATGCGGAAATAAAAATAACACGCAAGATTTTTACGTGGAAAACTCCAAAACCAGGAGTAAAAAACCACGGGACCCATAACACGGTGAAATCCACTAGAATTATAACACGTACAAAGGTGATATAACGCAAAACCACGGGACCGATAACACGGTGAAATCCACTAGAATTATAACACGTACAAAGGTGATATAACGCACTCACAGACGACTCAACCTTTTTCCATACGCTCCTAGTTGATCTTCTCCGCTCGCTTCGCAACGCGTCTCGAATCCACGATTAGCGTCCAACGTCGAGTCCACGACGTCTGACCGAATCCACGGTCTTCACCCAGTAGCACGTCTCGAATCCACGAACGTACCTCGCTCCTAATCCACGAGAGCGGTAGCACCTTGAATCCACAAGGCCACGCGAGTCCACGCGCCGATTTTGGAAAAATCGTTGTTTTTGGGTGGTGATGATCCGCCGAATACTTAGATCAAAGATAGATCGGAAATACCATCTAAGTATTCATTAATTTGATTCTACTCAAAATCTGAGTATGAAAACCTAGAATCAAATTAATTAATATAGATGAAGAAACATAGAATTAAATCTAGTTATTTCCTTTCTTCTCTATATGTGGATTTCTCTTTTTCGACCGTATTTTGGATTACCCTAAAAAATGAATCGTAGGGTTTATTTATAGGTTAGGAACAATTGGAAGAGGATAAGAATAAAAACTGATTGTAACAACTATTTTTCGCCCCACGACGGTCCGACCGGATTAGGCTCGTTCAGACTGTCTTGTTTTTCAGAGAACTCCTGAAAATAAGGTTCGGGGTCCGGAACGAAATGCCACGGTCCGGCTGTTCCTGATGCAGTTTCAACAAAAACACGTTCGTGGTCCGGAACGAATCTCACGTACGGACTGTTCATGCAGTTTCAGAAAATCCCTCGTCGGGGTCCGGAACAAAACAGGGATGTTCAGGACTGGATTTGTGTGCATTACCTTCCACGTTCGGGGTCCGGAAACCAGTATTGCCCTGTTTCCCGATACCCTGAACATGTAAATTGTTCCAGTTTTTTACTTTTTAATGCGAATTACAAAACCCATATCCCAAGTGTTTCTACAGTGAAACATAAGAAGTATTCGGATCACCAAAATTATTTACTTACCACTCCTGATCCTTTTGAATCTTCTTGACTGCGATTGAGGTTTATTCCACAAGTTCTTCACAATCTTCAATCTTTAAAGCCTAAACACACTTCCCACACGAAATACGCCAAGACAAAGCTTTAACAACATGTGTAGTTGGCTGGTTATTTTAGCAGATATTATATCTATGCGGATTGATTATTTGAACACATGTGAACTGTTGTTTGATTCACTTTCTTTCATCTTGCCTGAGGACATT
>CM055068.1:14423484-14476012 GCA_029204045.2 Tillandsia leiboldiana
GTAATAATACATGCCCAAAAGTTAGTCAAATAGTTAGTCGAGGCAGTGCATGCAATCACAATACAAAACCAAAAGTCTGCTTTAGATACTTACCTTCCAGCAGTTCAAGTCAAGTTCAAAGTTTCTCACACCACCATTGACCCATTGTTCCAATTGGCATATCTCTCTCCCCCTTTTGTCCACTAAAAGTAGCCAAAATTACAAAATAAAGGAGAGGTAAAAGTTCAAAGAGAAGAGAGAACTAAGACTAAAACCTGCAAAAGAAAATATTAGAGAGAAAAATAAAGATTACTCAGAAACCTCCGACTAATGCATCCGAGTTTTTGGAAAAATTTTCTTTATGCGCTTGTTCATGGATGCTTGTTCCTTTTTGACTTCTCGTATTTCTTCCTTCATTTCAATAAATTCATTCGACATGCGTTCCTGTTCAGAGGAAAGTCTTGTTGTCTTTATAAATAGAGGTACCTGAGCCACTCATCCTCTGAAAGTTGAAGGAGGTGTAGGTCGTGCTGAAGGTGCTGGTGGTACTGAAGCTGTAGCTGCTGAGTGAGGGTGCGGGTCTGCGAGGAGGTGAAGGAGGCTCATCTTGTTTTGTTGAGAGGCACTTTACGATAGTTATATCGTTGATTGTTCCCAAGCTATGCATGTAAGACGATGATGAAATATCGACTTTGAATTTCTTCAAAATTTGCATAATTATAACTGGGTAGGGAAGTCGCTCTGTGGGATGCGCCTGTTCCACATACCGCGTCATCCTCGACCAAATGAGATATGGAATGTTTAAGTTTGATCCCATAGCCGCTGTGGGGTTTCCAAGAAGATAAAGAAATAACATCCTATTCCATCTCAGAATTTTTGTTTGCATGTTAGGAAGAATGTTGTAGCAAACAATAAAATTCAAGTAGCGATACTCCGGCCGAAGTTCTTTTGAAAAGACTGAGTTCCCCGTCGACTGAGTATCTGGAAGACAAATTCCATCCACGACCACTCTCCATGAGGTAGTGGAGAAGATATGACCTTTCTGGTAATGTTCTCCTTCAACCCGGGCCTTCATCCCTAACACCTCTCCAATCAATTGAGGTGTGATCTAATCTAACATTTCTAACCATTGTTAGAAACTCTCGATTTCCATTCTCAAGATCAACCAACCTTGATGCATTTGATAAAACATCCCTCCCGAGTGAAGACCAATACCCAGTAGACTCAGGGAAATGACAAATGCGGGCAAGCCCCGCATGGTCAAAAAGAGTGCCAAAAAGTGCAGATCGCTCCTTCAGAGCTTTGACATTGACATGTCTTTCACCAATGCATTCCCTCTTTTCGAAGTCCTTGATTCTTTCCGAGCTTATAAAGTCTTGTGGAGGAGGCTGGCTTGCTAGTGAATCTTCAATTGAAATTCCTCGAGCACTCCCTCTTTTGCGTGCAACGCTCTTCCTTTTTGTTTTGAGAGGAGTTTCTTCCATTGGAGCTTTGCCCTTTTCTGCAGCAGTTGGTGGAGTCTTCGCCTTTGAGGATGCAGCAGGGGCTTTCCCCTTTGAAGTAGTAGCAGCAGTCGCTTCTACCAACAGCTCATCCCAGTCAATTGATTGTGTCTCAGATTCCGTCTCGGAATCTTCCTGAGTTTTTCTTGGTCTTCTTAGCCTTCTTAGGCTTGTTTGCTGCTCTTGTATGAACCATGGCAACTAAAGAACTATGATCATTGAAACACCATTGTTGCTATTTCAAGAGAAACCTGCGAGCACGAACTCAAGAACACGAAAAATTATTATTTTCAAAAATTTGAAAAATTGTACCTAAACAATCATTATCATGTAGAGAGATTAGGAATCAAATTAGTTTTGCAAAAAGAATTTTAAAAATAGATCAATCCCATGATTTTCAAAATTCTTATTATATGCCCTAAAATCGAATTTTCAGAAATCGAAGCCTAAAAATTCCGTTAATCAAGAGAATACCTAGCATATAATCAAAACCTAATTTACTCAGAGTTCTTATTTCAAAAGAAATTTGACCAAAAACCATCTAGAATTGAATTCTACTCATGATTTCCACTCACGTTATGAAGAACAATGCAAAACAGTGGAAAATAAAAATTTTGATCAAAGAAACTTACTTTAATTCCGAAGAACTTGAGTTAGAAAGGCTCCAAATCAGTTGATTTCTAGAGAGAGAAGCTCTGGAGACTTGGAAACAAAAGATTGCTGTAAAAAGAAATCAAATCCCTTTTGTTTCTTATAAAACCCTAGCCGCGGTCGGAACGGATCAAGAATCCAGTCCGGAACGGCTACCCGCAGAAATTTCTGCGTTCGGGATTCGGAACGGATGTTCCGGTCCGGATCGACTCCAAACTTTTTCTTCAAAAAAATTTAGAAAAATTCCAGAAAATCCAGAAAAAGTATGTAAGCACTTTGCATGTCAACTTTAAACAAAAATCATCATTTCACATCAAAAGAATAGATTATGCAAAATCTATCAATAATATCCAAGTAATGAAATGAAAATTTATAAAAATTAAAACCTTTAAAGTTGAACAAGTTCAATGACATCTATCTTGATCTTATGAGTAATGCGTTTATCAAATTATTAACATAGTAAAGAAAATGAAGTACCAAGATCAATAGATGTTGTTGAAATTCCAAATATGTTAGATAATATATCTAATCAATTTATTATAAGGAGTGGCTCTTTGAGCATCTTTCAATAAAATCCCCACCTTATACCAACCTTGGAATTTGACAGAGTCAAGTATTTCAAAAAGCATTTTATCTTATTCACTTGAAAAACCATGCTTGGTATACATGTGGTAGCTGCACACAGTACTCGGACGACCGAGGTGGTAGCTCTTTCCTCCATGTGGTGGTAGTTTTCACACTCCTCAATGGGATGCAACTCTGTCCACATCTTATGAGCATAAATATTTTAACAACACTCCCCCTCAACTGGTTATCAATTATTTAAGATTTAAGGTATTCAACCAAAGATTGATCTCGAGTTTCATACTTAACTCAATTTTCAAATATGATAAAACTATACCAAGAGACCATATGAGAGAGAAATTGACTTTGATCAATTAAAGATAACTTAATTGACATAAATGATCATTGCATCAAAAGAATTATTATGATATCCAAAGGCATAATAAATTTCTAAATATATGAAAGGATGCAAGTAAAGTCAATTACATATGCTCAATTAATGTTCTATGTCTAAGCATAGATAAGGAACAAAAACATAAAACAAAACCTAACCTAAGTAATGGTTTCAAAAAGAAGTTATTTCAAGGAAAGCATTCCTATTGCCATACGCAAATGAATAAATCGTTTTTGATCCAAAGGTTTTGTTAAAATGTCAGCTAATTGATCTTCAGTTGAAATGTAGGAAATTTGAAGAATATTTGACTCAACTAGCTCTCTTAGAAAATGATATCTAAGTTCAATGTGTTTTGTTCTTGAGTGCAACACAGGGTTTTTAGAATATTTATAGCACTTGTGTTGTCACAAAGAATTGTTACCGAAGTTGCTGAAATTCGGAAGTCGCTCAACACGTTTTTCATCCAAATGAGTTGTGTTGAACAACTACCCACTGAAATATATTCCGCTTAGGCAGTCGAGAGTGCAATGCAGTTTTGCTTTTTACTATGCTATGCAACAAGGCAATGGCCAAGATAAAAACATGCACCGCTCATACTTTTCCGATCATCCACAGATCCTGCCCAATCGGCATCTGAATATCCTATAATGTCAAGAGATGTTCCCATAGGATACCAAATTCCGAAATTCACGGTTCCTTTGACGTACCAGATGATCCTTTTCGCCGCTTTCAGGTGAACCTCCTTTGGTGATGATTGATATCTCGCGCAGATCCCAACACTAAAGGATATGTCCGGGCGACTAGCCGTGAGGTAGAGTAGACTTCCAATCATGCTAGATAAAGCTTCGCGTCTACACTCTCACTAAGAGATTCACTTCCTAATCCCTTATTGCTAGTTCCCATTGGAGTCGGAAAATCTTTAGAGTTTTCTAAATCGAATTTCTTCACCAACTCCCTTGCATACTTGGATTGGCACAAATGGATCCCTTCTTCATTTTGTTTCACTTGCAATCCAAGAAAGTATGTCAGTTCGCCCATCATAGACATCTCAAATTCGCTTTCCATGGTTTCTGCGAATTTAGAAGCATCATTGTCTCTAGTTGCACCAAATACAATGTCATCGACATAAATTTGTGCCACAATGAAGTTATCCAGATAATGCTTCACAAAGAGAGTCCGGTCTGCTCCCCCTCGAGTATAGCCCTTCTCCAAAGGTGTTTTGTCAACCTTTCGTACCACGCTCGCGGTGCTTGTTTTAGACCGTAAAGAGCCTTTTTCAAACGAAAAACATGGTTAGGTTGTTTATGGTCTACGAAACCTTTCGGTTGAGCCACATAAACTTCCTCGTTCAAAAACCCATTTAAAAACGCGCTCTTAACGTCCATTTGAAAGAGTTTTATTTTAAAATGACAAGCAATTGCGAATAAAATACGAATTGACTCGAGTCTAGCTACCGGGGCGAACGTTTCATCAAAGTCTATTCCTTCTATTTGTGAGTAGCCTTGAGCAACTAAGCGTGCTTTGTTCCTGACAATGGTACCATCCTCGTTTTTCTTATTCTTGAAAATCCATTTAGTACCAATCACGTTGTGTTGCTTCGGAGGCTTCGTTAATTCCCAGACTTTGTTTCGTTCGAACTGATGGAGCTCTTCCCTGCATTGCTTCAATCCAGTAGTCATCCTGAAGAGCTTCATCGATGTTCTTTGGTTCTATCATGGAGACGTAACATGCGACTCCACAAACCAACTGTCTCCGAGTCCTGACTCCTTCTTGTGGGTCTCCAATAATGTTTGATTCCGGATGATCCTTGGAGATCCGTAGCGTTTGAGGTAACGGAGTACTCGGAGGTACATGTAATGATTCCTGCATTTCAGATAAACTAGAAGAACCATTAGATGCATCAACTTTATCAAAAGAGTTATTATGAGAAGATGCATTTACAGGAGTATCATCATCTAGAGACATATCAGGGGTAGATTTATCAGATGCAAAATGAAAAGCTTCATCTACTTTAACATTAATAGATTCTACCATCATTTTAGATTCCAAGTTAAATACTCGATATGCTCTACTGTTTGTAGAATAACCCATGAAAATCCCTTCGTCACTTCGAGAGTCGAATTTACCAAGATTTTCGCGATCACGTAAAATATAACAATGACTCCCAAAGGTACGAAAATACTTGATATTCGGTTTTCTACAAAACCACAGCTCATATGGTGTATTTAAAGTTCCCGGGCGCAAATACACTCGATTAATTACATAGACGGCGGTGTTCACGGCTTCAGCCCAAAAATGTAACGGGAGATTCCGGCTATGAAGTATCACACGCGCCATCTCTTGAACAACCCTGTTTTTGCGCTCGACTACACCATTCTGCTGAGGTGTATAGGGTGCTGAGAATTCATGTTTTATGCCGTTGGAAGTGCAAAAATCAATGAATTTAGAATTAATGAATTCCCCACCTCTATCACTTCGAACACGAACAATCTTTTCATTTCTTTCAATCATAATACGATGACAAACCTCATGAAAAGAGTCGAAAGTATCCGCTTTCCTCTTTTAAAAATGTTACCCATGAATATCTAGAGAAATCATCAACCAAAAGAAAAATATACCATTTACCTCCCAAAGATGGTTGACGAGTCGGCCCTATTAAGTCCATGTGCAGTAATTCTAAGGGCCGATTGGTACCAACGTGGTTCAAAGACGAAGGAAGAATTCACCTTTGCGTACCCAAACCTTTTGAGTTTTGGAGTACGTCGGCAATGAATGTGAAGTTATTCTCCTAGGTGAAAGCGTCTTGATTGATTCATCGCTTTTTCTTGACGTCATCGTCTTGTTTGATGTACTACCAATGTTCTTTTCTTTTGAAAATCCTTCTTTGATTTTCGGGGAGTGGACTCATTGGTAGTTATTGCAAGAGGCGCTTGATTTGATCTTTTCGCTCCAATCTTGCAATTTCTTCTTATGTGCCCTGCATAACCACAACGAAAACATACCTTTGTACTTGACGATCCCGAAGTAGGTGAGGTAAGGTTGTTGTCGTTGATTGCAGTGAGTTCCATCGTCGGATGAGGAGTTACCGACTGGGGCACAAAAACTGTCCCAACCGAACTAGAATTGTCTTCAGTTCGATTGTATCCAAGGCCGAAACAATTTATTTGACCAAGACCAAGCATCTTATCCAACTTGCTCCTTCTAGAAGAAAATCTCTTTTAATCATTTTTAAGTTGGAAAATGGTCTTCGTCATTTCCATTTTTTCTTGTCGAGCCTCAGAGTAGAGCTTCAAGAAGTAACCAGCTTTATCAACCATTTTTACATGTTCCTTCTTGAAATGCTCATTTTTCTCTTGAAGTGAAACATTTGCTTTTATCAGGTTATCCCTTTCCACTTCAAGACCGGTTGAGAGAGAAGTTGCCCTTTTTACTTCTTCTTCGAGATCCTGCAATCTCCCTCTCAACCCTTTGTTTTGCTTTGCCAGTTTCTTTGAATCACTCAAAAGTTTATGATAGGCAAGAGCAAAATCTTCACCTTCAGAGTTACTCGATTCGTCGTCCGTTGCATTCTTTTCAACTTGGGAGGAGTTGGACAATGAATCGGATGTACTTGCCATTAAGCACATGAAGGGTGAAGATGTGGACGCGTTGAACGCCGTTGCGTTATTTTCTTCATCACTTGAAGATGACTGATTTGACGATGAGGTGTCATCCCAAGTGACGGCTTGCATCGCTTTCTTCTTCGACGGATTCTTATTTGGACACTTCGTTGAGATGTGGCCGTACCCTCGGCACTTGAAGCATTTGACTTGTCCCTCTGAGCTTTTCTTATCCTTTGAAAAACTCTCTTATTTTCTTGACTTGTGGCTTGAAAAACCTTTGCCTTTCTTCGACTTTACGAAGGATGAAGTTTTACTTGAATTACCCCTTCGAAAGTTTCGACGAAATTTTCTTGTCAAAAGAGCAAGTTGCTTCTCAAAGTCCTCCATAGATAGGTTCTCGTCATCGTCTGAGGAGGATGAATCCGCGTCTTCTTCTTTCGTTGTTTTCAACGCATAACCTGAAGACTTAGAAGAGGATGCCTTTCCCGAAGAATAGTTAGTAGGAAATGTCATTTTATATGTTTGTAATGAACCAACTAATTCTTCTACACGGATTTCGTCCGGGTGTTTAATAGTTTCAATGGCCGTAACCTTGGAACGAAATCTTTCAGGAAGAGTCCTTAAAATATTTCTTACAACTTTAAATTTTGGAATTTTCTCTCCCAAGTTAGCACATGTGTTTACGATGTCTTGCAATCGTGTATAGTAATCTGTGAAAGATTCATTTTCTGCCATGAAAATAGAGTCAAACTTGCTCGTAAGCATTTGCAGCTTTTGAATCTTCACAAGGTTAGTTCCCTCATGTGTAACTTGAAGGACATCCCAGATTTCTTTCGCAGTCTCACATGCCGAGACGCGAGAGAATCCAGTTTGAGACAAAGCATTAAATAAGGCGTTAATTCCTTTGCCATTGTAAGTAGATGAGTCAATCTCTTCCTTGGTCCATTTCGACCTAGGTTTGATGGTGTGAACATCAACAATAACTTCAGTTGGATTTGACCATCCTAACTCGATAGATTGCCACACCCGTTCGTCGATGGAAATTAAAATGCTTTCATCCGTATTTCCAGTAGGCATAAATTGTTCCATCGAAGAAAGGGGGTCTGTTGATGTTTCCACCTTCAACCATTGTTTACAACCCTATTCCCGCTATGATACCAATTGTTGGGTTATACTGTAATAAGGATCTAAATAGGGGAAAAACCACCTAGAGTGGGGGGTGAATAGGTGTAAACGATAAACACTCAAAAATCTTTGCGTAATAAAAACCCAATGCGGAAATAAAAATAACACGCAAGATTTTTACGTGGAAAACTCCAAAACCAGGAGTAAAAAACCACGGGACCCATAACACGGTGAAATCCACTAGAATTATAACACGTACAAAGGTGATATAACGCAAAACCACGGGACCGATAACACGGTGAAATCCACTAGAATTATAACACGTACAAAGGTGATATAACGCACTCACAGACGACTCAACCTTTTTCCATACGCTCCTAGTTGATCTTCTCCGCTCGCTTCGCAACGCGTCTCGAATCCACGATTAGCGTCCAACGTCGAGTCCACGACGTCTGACCGAATCCACGGTCTTCACCCAGTAGCACGTCTCGAATCCACGAACGTACCTCGCTCCTAATCCACGAGAGCGGTAGCACCTTGAATCCACAAGGCCACGCGAGTCCACGCGCCGATTTTGGAAAAATCGTTGTTTTTGGGTGGTGATGATCCGCCGAATACTTAGATCAAAGATAGATCGGAAATACCATCTAAGTATTCATTAATTTGATTCTACTCAAAATCTGAGTATGAAAACCTAGAATCAAATTAATTAATATAGATGAAGAAACATAGAATTAAATCTAGTTATTTCCTTTCTTCTCTATATGTGGATTTCTCTTTTTCGACCGTATTTTGGATTACCCTAAAAAATGAATCGTAGGGTTTATTTATAGGTTAGGAACAATTGGAAGAGGATAAGAATAAAAAACTAACCTTATCTGGAGTTTTTTAGGACGACGGTCCGGACTGGATTACTGCAGTCCGGACTGTCATAGCTAAACAGACTATTTCCAGAAAAACACACGTTCGGGGTCCGGAACGAAATGCCACGGTCCGGACTGTTCATACATTTTCAGCAAAACCCACGTTCGGGGTCCGGAACAGAACCAGGTGTGTTCCGGACTGAATTGCGCATGAACTACCCAACGTTCGGGGTCTGGACTGTAGTCCTCTGTTCCGGATCCTGAACTTATACCATGTCCAGTTTTTGACTTTTATGCAATTTAAAATCCATCCAAGTGTTTCTACACTATAAGAAGTATTCGGATCACCAAAAATGTTTAGTTAAACGTACCTGATCCTTTTGAATTCTTCTTTCTTGAGATTGAGGTATATGATCCAAACTTCTTCATCTTCAATCTTCAAGACTTAATCACTTTCATGAAATATGCCAAAACAAATTCCTTAACATCGCCGACATCTTGAGACAGCCCAGAGCCGTCAGAGGAGCTACGCTGATACTCGGCGGCGAGACCTAGAGTTCTAGATTGGTGATCATGTCTTTTTGAAGGTCTCGCCTTCGAAAGGGGTCCGGAGATTTGGAGTTCGGGGAAAGCTCAGTCCCCGCTTTATTGGACCCTTCGAGGTACTTGAGAGAGTAGGCCCTGTGGCTTACAGAGTTGCCCTTCCTCCACGCCTGGCCGGAGTTCATGATATTTTCCACGTCTCGGTTCTGAGGAGATATGTTTTCAATCCTTCGCACGTGATTGACTTCACTTTCTTGGAGGTCGGCAAGGACCTTGGATATGAGGAGCGCCCGTTGCGAATTCTTGCTCGTGAGGTGAGGGAATTGCGCAACCGGGCCATTCCATATGTGAAGATCTTATGGAGCAATCACGAGGAGCGTGAGGCTACTTGGGAGCTAGAGACGGTGATGAGAGATACCTATCCCTTTCTGTTCGAGACTTCCGGCTGAGGTACGCCTGTTTTGTTTTCTTTGTTTCGGGGATGAAACTTCCTTTTAGTGGGGGAGGATGTAGTGGTCCAGAATCCCATGCAACTTTTTCGGTTAATCCATTGTGTAGAACACCTAGTGTTGGTGTGTCGGACCCATAGTGCATCAAAGGAATGCCACAGATGGACCTTGTGAGGTATCTTTAGCTGTATTGGCCTTCGGCTACATTTCCCAAAATTTTGAAAAGGTTTTTGGCCAAACAGAGGTTGGATTTGGATTCAGTGTGGAAAAACGCTTGAAAACGGCTATTTGCTTGTTTGATTCTGAGTCCGGAGGCCCAAAAACGGACTCCCGGAAGTTTTTATTGGTTTTCGGTGCATGGGAGGGACCGTGGACAGCCGGAATGCCACGTCGCGGCCAGTCATTGGCCGGTTTACAGCGCTCGGTCCACAGAGCGTCGCGGCTGGGTGCACAGACCCGGCGCAGGGACATGTGGCGCCGCCTGGATGGCGGGTTCAAGGCGCGTGGTCTACAGAGTTGGCGCGGCGGTGAATGGACCAGGGCGGGGGACACGTGGCAGTCCCCAGTTGGTCGGTGCACGCGGCGCGGTCCACGAAACCCGAAGTAGGGTGCGTGGACCGGGTGCAGGGGACACGTGTCGGCGCGCCATTCGCGGGCTCACGAGGCGCGGCGCACGGGACGTGGGCGAGCGCCTCGGGGCGAGTGCGTGGCAGGCGGCTAGGCGGTGCCAGCCCGCACGTGTGACCGCGACAGTAGCGGGACAGGTGGCGCCCCGCCATTCGCGGGCGCCACCTACCCGTTTGACCGGGGAGACGCCACGCGGCGGCACCTCGCGCACCCCGCAAAGCTGTTTGCTGTGCGGGACACGCGTCGGTCTCCGGGAGGGCCACGTGGCCACTCCCGGCGCGCCCCGCACAGCTGTTTGCTGTGCGGGACACGTGGCGGCACGAGGGTGTTTCGGGCGCTCTTCCTCGGTATGGTGTTCCGCCGATTTCGGGCGCCCGAATCCTGGTCCAGCGCCCGAAACCGGGGACACGTTGGGTATTTTCGGATTTGTTTTAGTTGGCCTATATATAGCCCGAGCCGCATTCACCTTGGGTTTTTTCGCATTTCCGGGCCTTTTCTCACCTCCGTTTTTTCAGAGGAGTTGATCCCCGTGCTGTGGTGCATCTATCTGTGGATTTCTGGGATTTTACATGGCACGCTTTTCGAGATTTCCATTTATTTGGCTCGTCGCGACGTTCCTTCGCCGGTGTTTCCTCCCGTCGCGTTTTGGTGAGTGAGCTCCCCCGGCCTACTCCGACCACCTTTTCGAGCGATTCTTTCGTCGTTGGATCCTTGACAGGTAAGGCTACGATCTTGGTACTTTCAGCATCCCCTAGTTTCGAGTTTTTCTTGGAGTTTTTCCATGCTTACTGGGACTCATTGTTTGCTGTGAGGATTTCGGGGACAGCAGGTGGTTTTGTGGATTTCTCCGCGCTCGAATGTCGGATTGAAGCGTGCCTATACATTTTTTGCATCTAGTCGTCACGAGGATGATCGCCATATTTTTCTAGGATTTTTTTGAGGCTTGCCTGGATGTATATTTTCTCCTTTTATCTGTGCATGGGATTACAGTTGTGTTGTTGTGAGGTTGTGTGCACCCTGTGTTGTGGAATTTCTAACTCGGCCTACGGGGCTCGGATTCGAACGTGCAGGTACCCATTTCGAAGGTCTCGACGGGACGATCACAGAATTATTTTTGTTGGATTTTTCGGAGCTCTTTCTGCAGGTGAAAATATCGAATCTTTTGGACTGTTTTCGCAGATTGTGTTTACTTGGTTAATTTTTGGAATAAAGTGTAACTGTGAACCTTGTGTTGTATCCAGGAGGGTTTGCGGGTATTGCTGGACCCGTTGGATCTGGAGAGATTGATTTCTGGGTATTTTCAGCTTTGGGACTTTGGACAGTTCAGCTTTTCAGGTGGGTTGCCTCGTCTTCAAGATCTACGGACTGTGCATTAATTCTATCTGTATAGGAACTTGCATGTTGTGAATGTGTTATGTAGCATGATAGAATGTGAGAGTTGACATTTCTTATTATTATATTGGTGATCATGTGATCCTTTCTCTTCCTTCAAGCTGTTAAATTATTTATTATCTTGCAACTTGGCCTAACACCCCCGCCATATGCTGCATGTTCAACCAGACTTGTAGAAAACTCCAACTTGGGCTAGATTATTATTGCTTTAGACATTCCCACACTGACATTTATTGTTTCATCCTGGACTTAGAGTTTTCTCGCCCGGATAGTGGGCCGAGAGGTCGGGCTGTTGTGGGATGCATTTTACACTCGTGTCTGGGGACCGAGTGGAGTTTGATAGCAGTCTGTAGATCAGTGTTTCTTTTGTGAGCCGTCTGAGTGACAGTGGATCTCGGCTGTGTAGTTTTTCCAGCCTGTTAGTGAGAGAGTGTTTTGTTGGTTACAGCCGATCTTGTTGATCGAGGATTTGGATTATAGCCTGCATGAGCCACATTTGAGCTCGACAGAGATGCGCGGATACTTTCCTCGGTGGGGTCGCGCCCCTTGAGTGCCACTCCGGAGTTGGGCTTGTTACTTGCTATCGCGACTTGTCGACGCAGTCCCTTTGGCTGGGCCAGTTTTGGCAGTCACGGACGCCCTACGTAAGTCCGGTCCTCCGTGGATGTAATGGCAGTAGGTAGGTGCAGGTTTGACTGGACCCGATGTGGCAGTCAATATAGATTGGGTGATCTGAGTTGAGAGTTAGTAGATGCACCATGTTTCTTTCTGTTCCACTCCTTGAGCATCTAGATAGAGGCATAGTAGCTATAGAGTTTATTTTTCCAGCTTTTCCTTCCAGCACTGCATTTGTACTTTATGCCTCTAGTAGACTTAGTAGGCAGACCGCAGGGCTTGTTGGCGGTAACCATTGAGAACTACTGTGGGATGTAGTTCTCACACCCGCCGTGGTGTCTTTTCCCCAGGGACTTCTACTCCTGTTCCTGCTGCTCCAGCTGCTGATCCTGCTGATAGAGGTAAGGGAGTCGCGAGATAGATCCCTACCAGTCGTCGTCCAGAGAGTAGATGTATCCCCCCTTACTATTTTTGAGAGTTACATTTTAATAGACCTTTGTAGTGAGGTTCAGAGTTGTACTTTTCTTTTATTTCTGAGAGACTTATGTATTTTGGTGAGGACTTGGGTTGTATATGCTGGAGTTGTATTTATTTTATTTTAGCATTTACTTTTCAGCTCTGATATCTGTATAGTGTAGATGATTTTTTGCAGGTTAGTCGCTACGTCTATACGGGGCTTCCCGTATGGGCGGCGGATCTGTTGGCGAGCCCGGGTCACAGTTCGACCCCAGGGCGTGACAATAAGATTATAGCGTCCACAACATCCACATTAAAGAGAAACCACAAGCTACCTAACAAATCAAACTAACCAAAAGCATAAAGGAAAGGTATCTAGCCACAGTACGAAGCTACGGTCGTCTAGTCGAAACCTCACCGTCGTCCCGGAGCCCACCCCTGACCGAACCTGTCACAGTGTGGGAAGTCAGTGACAAAAAGAGTAGATGTAAACAAGTATAATGCGGTAAATACTGAAATGAAAACAAACCGATGCACCTGAGCATCCAAACTTCCCCTCATGAATCCACAGTAACCCCCTGTAAATCGAAACAGAGCACCTGCCCTAAGGTCTAAAGACCTCTGGCACAAGTGAACACCTTGCTCTCACCTTAATGCTTTAACCCCTCCACGGTACTTGTGCAACACCGTAAGTAACCGCGAGGCGTCCCCACCACGACTCCTTCACCTTTGTGGGGTACACGGGTCAACGGACCACTTCTCCAGAAAAGTACACCCATGCGGTGGCCAAACCGCCTGTGTACGTGTAAGCAGCCTTGAGCAGAATGACCACAATCAGTGCGTAACGTAGTGCACCGCGATGTTCAGTCGCAACAGATAGTAGTAAAGGGACTCTCATGTAAACAGGGGTTAGGCGATAACAAACGGCACATCTACTTTACTCTTACAAGTTACAATTGAAAACATACTTCGAAACACAAACAAGGGTACCCACCTCGAGTTGCGTCGAATGAAACTCCCGGAGGTCCACGTCACCCACAATATCCCTTAAAGTGATAAACATGACAATAACGAATTATGCACAAAAAGGGTTCTAAGGGTGTACCCACGTGAAACGAAGATAACGACCGCGCCCGCGACCCTCCAAAGCAAACAACACCACCCGCGGGCCTAATACAATATCCAAAATACTAATCAACATTTTACCCCCCAAACTGGCAAAATTAGTGGTCCCGACTACTGTACCCAAAACCCCTTCTAAACCCAAAACAGAAACCAACAAAAGACTCTGTGTCATAAAATCCCTCCGGTGGCAAAAATCGTATTTCCGACGCAATCCGACTGTCGACGAGGCAATTGACAGAAAAACGGGTTCCAATCGTTGCCTTGATGAAGTCTGCAACGGAAAACAACCGAACGGAGGCTTCATCATCGCACACCCAATCGGAAACCAAATCCGTTATCAAAAATCCAACAAAATTCAATTTCCTCATCTGGTAGCCAACTCGGAACGTCGACGGTCAAGCCGAGGAAACCCCGACGGCGGAAACGATGAGAAAAAGGCCTGACGGCGCGACTCCGACGATTTTGTCAAGGCGCGGAGCGACGGCGACGTGCAAATCTAGCACATGACATGGCAAAACGATGGCCAAAATGACTCCGGGTGGCCATGCTAATAAAAACGGCAGAAACAGTGATCCAAACGGTGAAATCGACGCACAAAACGGTGGAAAATGGGACAAAAACGGGCCAAAACGGAGTTACCGGACTTCCGGGCTGGGAGCTGGTGCACGAAGCCAGGCGTGGACCGGGTCTGCGGCCAAGGGTGGCGGCGGCGCAGACCGGGAGCACAGATTGGTGGACCGCTGGAGCACAGAATAGGCGTGGACCGGGCCTACGGCTACAGTGGAGGCGGTGTCGCAGACCGGGCGCACGCTGTGCGGTAGACCGCTGCGGCTTGGGCCGGGCCACGCACGGGCAAAAGGTGCGCACTGGGCCCACCCCCGCGGCTGCGGCGGAGCGCACCGGGTGAACGCCAAGAGCGTGGACTGCCCCCTGCCGGGCCGGGTTGGCGCACGCACCCGTGCGCTATGTCCTCGCCTTCGGGCTGCGGTGGCGTGCGCCGGGTGCACGCCAGTCCGGTGGACCGCGCGGCTGCGGGCCGGGCCGAATGAATAGTAAAACCTTTTTTTTTTTTTTCTTTTCTTTTCCTTTGTCTTCTCCGGCTCCGGTTGCGACCGCGCGACCACGGCAACCGCGGCGGCGACCACGCGAACATCATCGCGGCGACAGCGGCCTCTCGTTTGACATAACAGCGGCGGCGGCCTCCCGTTTCCTTCCAACGGCGACGGCGGCCTCCCGTCTTAACCGACGGCGGCGGCGGCCTCCCGTATAACTCCCCCATGCTCCGACGGAACCCTCCAATAAACCCAAACAAATCAACGGACAACTCCAACGATCAAACCATCGATCGGAAGCCAATCGAAGTACCGATCGGAAACCCGATCAAACCTCCGATCGAGACCGATTAAAAACCATCGATCAAAACCGATCAAAAACACGATCAAATCACCAATCAAAACAGATCAAGAACCACCGATCGAAACCGATCAAGAAATCGATCAAAACCGATCAAGTCAACCGATCACGTTCCGACGATCAAAAACACCGATTAAAACCGATCGCAAAAGAGAACGAAGAACCCAAAAACACAACCAAAACCTACTCGAACAAAACCCAAGAATGAAACCATCAAATGAACCGAGCAAAAATGACGAACCATAATGCAAAACTAAATTACTGAAAACTGAGAGAGATAAAAGCCGCTAACCTAGCTCTGACGGAGAAAACAACGCGATCCCGATCTCCGCGGACGGTGGTGTTTCTGGATCTGCTCCTCTGTAACGGCGATGCTTCCGGTCTCGGTCTTCGGCACGCACTGTCACGCCCCGGGGTCGAAACTGCGACCCGGGCTCGCCAACAGATCCACCATCTGTATGGAAACCCCCGCACAGACGAAGTGTCTACCCTACGAGTCAGATCTATAGCTAAACATGTATCAGAGCGGAATTAAAACTAGTAGCAACAGAAATGAACTGAACATCTGAATAAATAAATAAAATCTCAATACATAGTCTCCCAGCTATGAAAAAAATAAAAACAATCCTCACAGATCTCTCAGACTGTCCAGTACAAAAGTGGAATAAAAAAAAATACAGGGTACATCTACCTCAGACTCTTAATGCTGGTAAGGAACTAATCGGCCACGTCCTCATCTCGATCAGCTGTCTCCGCGCGAGCTAAGCCGGAACAGCAACCTCAGGAAACCTATCACCGCAGCGGGTGTGAGAACTACTACAGAAGGTAATTCCCAATGGGTACCGTCACCAATATCCACGGCATGCCTACTAAGTCTACTGGAGGAAAACAGATAGGTATGCAGATATATAATAGGAAAACTGAAAGGAAACTACAGCTACCAAGTCTCAATCATCATGCTCAAGAAACTCTACTAAGGATGTACTATGCATACACTCGCTACTGCTAATATGCCTCAAGTATCATGTTCAAAGGAAAACTCATCTAAGAACATGCTATGCAAACACCCGCTCATATCACCCAAATCTCAATGACTGCCACATATGGTCCAGTCAAGCCTGCGCCTAACCTACCGCCACTAGCCCAAAATGGACTTGGACTTAAGTAGGGCGTCCCACACGGACTATCTCAATATCACGCAAAGCGACCTCAGTGTATCAACTAGGCGCATCATCATCACATCCGGAGCGTAACTCGTGGGGAGCGACCCCACCGAGCTCAAGCGTGTCACATCTGTCTCAACTGTCTCATCTGTCTCAACAAGCGGCACATGCAGGCTATGATCCACGATCAAACAGATCGAAAACTCAATGCACAAACTCTCACAACTCAATCGGAAAAATAATACCCCACGACTCAATCTGGAAATGCCCAAATCCTCACATAATCTGTCGGAGGACCCTCTACGACTCAATCTGATAATTCCCCCAATAACATGATCTAGTGTAACCCAATCGACATCCATGAAGGGCTCGAAAATTTTGAAAAGACTGACATCTACAACCCAAATCAAACAAGAACAGGCTGCAGGCACAGCCGCCCGTAGCTTCCGACCCTGTAGTGAAACACATGCCCAACTCTCATGACACTAGAAACTCATCTCAAAAACTCAAAAAGAGACCACTCGGTCCCCAGGCACGAGGTCAAAAGCACCCTGAACCTATGCCATACCTCTGGCGAACTCATGATTTAAAAACCATCTTTAAAAAAATGCTGATTTTACTTAAAACGGGTTTTCTCGATTTTTAAACGATTCAGGTGCAATTATGATGCAAACAAAACATGAAATCTAGTGTCATAAAATATCAGGAGTATGCTAAAAATAATCTGGGGTTCTAATAATTTTTCTAAAAATTTTCAGGCAACTATCAGATTTTACCGCATTAAAAAATAGCATAATAAACATGATCAACTTGCATTCAGGAGCATTAAAGGGCATTCCACACATTTTGGAGAAATTCCAACCCACCTGGATCGCTTTCCGCAGGCAATCGCTGAAGTCGGTGAAGCGCCGAACCGCTCATTGTCCAAAATCTGTCGAAACACCAAACCGCGTCGCGCGCGCATACTGTCGCGAACCACGGAAAAATCCCCGAAAGCTCGAATATATCCCTCGAGTCCTCTACAAAAATCCTGCGCGCTTTGGCTCTCTCACTGTCAGCTCACAGCATACAAAGTGCTCACATATACACAAATTACAAATATCCACCCACACACACACAAGTCCCCAGCACCCTCAAGAAGTAAAGGCCCAGACTCACACTCAGGTTACATCACCCCTGTATTCATGAAGACCCACAGCACAAGTACATGCATGCAACCATCTCGGCTCCGTGCAGTGCAAGCCTCCCACACACACGGCCAGCAGCACCATCTCCTTCCAAAGATGCACAGAAAAAGACAGAAAAATATCAAGCTCGGCCAACGCGCACGACCAACGGCAAAAAATCAGCCCCGGCCGACAAAATCGTCGTGCGCCCACGCGATCCACACGCTGCACCCAGGCCAACCGCGCGCTGCGCTCCAGCCGCACGCGCGGCACCCGCGCGGCACGTGCGCTAGCTGCGCGTGGCGCCATTGTGAGCCCACGCAGCGCTCGCTGCCGCTGCGCGTGGCGCCCCCTGGCGCCCAGGTGCAGCTGCGCGCAGCGCACTTGGCGCCCGCGCAGCGCCCCGGCGCGGCTGCGCGCGACGCACCTGGCGCCCGCGCAGCGCCCTGGTGCTAGCCGCGCAGCGCCCGTGGGCCAGTCGCGCGGAGCCCGTGCGCCCGCTGCGTGGCGCCCACACTTGCTGCGCGCCGCCCGCCTTGCAGCGCGGCGCCCGCAGCAACTGCGCGCGGCGCCCGCAGCAACTGCGCGCGGCGCCCGCAGCAACTGCGCGCGGCGCCCGCAGCAACTGCGCGCGGCGCCCGCAGCAACTGCGCGCGGCGCCCATGGCAACTGCGCGTGGCGCCCATGGCGCCCGCGCAGCACCTGCGGCCTGCTGCGCGCGGCGCCCATGTGCGCCTGCGCAGCATCGCGCCTGCCGCGCACGGCGCCCACGCGCGCCCGCGCGGCACCCTCTGCTGCCAGCTCCAATCCAAGCTTCCCAAAGCCGCTTGCTGCTTCCTCCAAGCCATGGACAAGCAGTCCACCAACCAACACCAATCTCATCCACAAACCAAGCCAAACTCAAAATCCATCAAAAAATCCAAACACCCAAGCTCCAAAAAAAAAACTGCTACATACCTTGCTTGACGCTCGTCGGACGCGCGCTCCGCTCGGCTCCTCTTGGCTCATAGCAGCAGGTCCACACAATCACTTCTCTCATTTCCTTCTTTTACTTCACCTCTTATCCACTCCTTCTTCTCCTTCTTCTTCTTCCTTTCTTTCCTCTGTTTTCCTCTCTTTTCTCTGTTTTGTAGGGAAGGAGAGGAAGATGACGTGGCGAAGGCTAATTAAGGATGGCTTAATTTGGAGGCTTGGGTGCAAGGCAGCTGTGATGAGATTAAAATAATCCCTCAACTAAAAAAATATCTAATCCACTTACTTTTCACTTTCCTTCCTTTCTTCTCTTTTCTTGCTTTCTTTCTTCACAGACTAAAATTACAAATTAATTAAATTAATTAATTAATCCCCCAAATGCCAACTCCTACTAACTTTTTGCCTTTGGGGCATCCGCACCAGTCCGAAACCTCCCGAACTCCGCTGTAATCTGAAATTACACATGTTCCAAACATTTTCCAATTTTTCTGCGCACAACTGTGGAGTCGAGGCTCTAACAAAACCAGTCCTCTAACGGTGCACAATGTCCGGAAAAGTCCGATTCAAGCTGGGGTTTCCGCGTCGATCCGACTCAACCCGAACTCATCTGTAAACACATATGGAACACGCCCAAGGCGATTTCTCCGCACCACGCCATCTTGCGAGGTCGGTGCACTATACGAAGTCCTAGTACTCTACACTCTCCCCTCCTTAAAAGGGTTTCGTCCTCGAAACCAAAATAAATCCATAACTCAGGAGGGTGGCTCAAATAGATAGGGACAGAAAAAAAAATCCTCAACTCGTCCTCAGGCTCTCAAGTGGCCATTCTCACTCAACATAAAAGCTCCACGGGACCTTCACCAAGGGTGTAACCTGAATACACAATTCCTTAGCTTCACAAGCAAGAATTTTGCATCGGCTGCTCCTGCTAACTCAGATCCTCGTCCAATTCCAAGGAAGTGACATCCAAAACATGCGGGTGATCAAATATACTTCTTCCAGCCAGATAATTACTCGCGGACCAAACTCCCCGCGTAAACTCGAATCTATATATCCCTGCGGATAGCGGCTTCCCCAAATCATGGTCTCCAAATCCAAAACTCCAAGCCTCCAATTAGCATAACACCTCCGTTGCTCCTTAGCAACTAAAATGCTCAAGTTACACCAATACACTCTCACATCCATCCACAGGGGAAGAATTTCAACATCGGGAAGAACGCTCAACCCCTAACTCTCAATTTCCAAGTTCCAAAAGTGGCATCCACTGATCGATCACCTCTATCCAAGGTTGCACTGCTCGCCTCGACAAGGCGTAACTGACCATAATATCCTCGCCGGGATAATGCTATACTATATCAATCATACATCTTTGATAACTCTATCCACCGGCGTTGCCTCAACCAAATTCCTCCTGAGTAACCAAGCATTTCAGGTTCAAGGGTCTAAGGATAACTCAATTCTCTCTCTATCACTGGCAACCATCCACATCGATGCTGGTATCCTCCTCAGCTTTATCTCCTCAAAGCTACACTGGCACTGCTTAGTCCAAAAGCTTCTGACCTCTGTCACAATCATAGGCTTAAGCTAATTCCCAAACGGCATCACTCTTCGTTGGGTCCACTGCTACCCTTGCAGCTGAAATCACACGGCCTATCAACAAATCCTTCTGAAGTCAAAATTCATAACCTCTCAACTTGACAAACAACTTCTTCTCTCTTAGAAGTTGCAGCACTATCCTCAAGTGCTCCTCATGCTCTAAGTCACCTCGGAAATAAACCCAAATACCCACGACGGGTACTACTACCAACCCATACAAACACAGCTGGGACACACAATTCCTCAAATCCTAACGGTGGCAGGGCATTAGTCCATCCAATTGACCTCACTGCGAACTCCTAATGCCCCTATCGTGTCCTGAACGATATTTGGGCACAGTTCTCGGCTGTATGGTTCTATAAAGATACCTGCCTCACAAATGAGCATCTGCCGGAATACAATCCAAACCTGTCTGTGCTCGAACCATCATTGAACCCTCACCGTTGTGCATCCACGACGTGGCATCACTGCCGTGTACCAACGGCATGGCATCACCACCATATATCAACGGTGTGGCATCATACTCAAGTATCAATCTCTTGGATCCTCACTATCGTATTCCCACGACGTGGTACTGGGTCACACAGACCTCTCGATCCATCAGATCCTGCAACTGCGCTATCAGCTCTCTCTCTGTCTCATAGGTGATACTCCAAGAGGTGCTGCCGAAGTCGGCGCGGTTTCCAAAACCACGTCAATCACTATCTCGATCTCAATCTCACTAAACGGCGGCTTCAAAATCAGATCAGGTAGACTCTCCCCCGGGATCACACGGGCGATAAGAATATTCTTTAGTCCCGGTGCCGCCGTAGGCACCTCCTCTTCAGTCGCTAACAAAGCGATCCGACCACGACTCAAACTCTGTCGTGCTCTAACATCCCCTATAAACACACTCCTCCTGACCAGGTTCACGGAGGGTCATTGTCCTCTCTCGACAATCCATGATAGCATAACATTGGGATAACCAATTCCTATCCAACCTCATATTAACATCTCAGAGCTGCTGTAGGACTAACAACTCAATGGATCAAATCCAAGGTCCTATCTGCACTGGGCAGGACTGGCAACACTCATCCATGTGCTATACGTGATCTGGAACCTGATCCTCACGTGCCCAAGCCAACAGTCCCATCTCTGGCCCACGCGAAGCTACCCATGCTCTACTAGAACACGCACAAGCTGTGTCGGCATCAAACATGCTCTAAATCCGATGACTATAAGGAAGACCACACCAAGTAAGACACAATCGGCTATCCTGGTGCCCTCTAACCGGCTGCACAATCTCACCTGTAAGAAAGTAATCAGATATGTGCAGCGGAAAAAGAAACGCAATTAAAAATTTTCTTAAAAACAAAGATCACCTCATGTATTGTTTTAGATCAAAAAAGGTAATCTAATTGATCTTATCAATTAGGATTTAATTTTTACCTTGCGCGGGTCGAGATCACCGCGAAGCCGACGATCGTTGGTAAAAATTGTTCGTCCTTGATAGCCGCGCACGCACCCGGCCTCTACTTGTGTCCACACGGAATCACGCCCTTGATCGAAATAATCGATCGCCTTGATTCGCGATCTAATCACGAATTAACTCTCGCGTCGATGTAAGGAGGATGAATCAATCTTCTAATTGTGCTAGCAATCTTCCGAAGATCGAGAACAATGAATTAATTGTGGAGGACTTGAGGAAGAGGATAGGCGGCTAGGGTTTTCTTTTTCTCCTTTTTTTCTCTCGTTCAAAATATGTCACATACGACATATATTTATATTGAGAAAACCCTAACCCTAATTCTAATCCTAATCGAATCCTAATCCGATTTGGATTATCCATTATCCTTAAGTTAGTTTCAATATGAATCGAATCCGAATCCTAATTCGATTCGTGTGTAACATTTACACATAAGTCCTCAAAATATTTACTAACGATTAGTAAATACACCATGCAACTTTTGCACTTAAATACCTCTAATTTATAATAATTGCAAATTAGTCCTTTTACTAATAAATTAGTAAACTTTAGTATTGTGATTATAATTAATCCATTCTATAAACTTCTTTATCATCTCCTTAATATCGATCATGCGCGATTCCTTATGTGTGTGACCTAATAGGTTCAATTCTGTCTGGTAGTGAGATATGATGCGATCCCCATCGACATCATCATCGAAACTCTTTTTGATGGATCAAACACTTTTGATTCTTCCATCGTATAATAATTATTCGCCTATAATTATTCTTATTGGTTCCCACAATCCACCAGTGACGCCTAGCAGCATATAGTGGCAATCCAGTCAGAAGTGAATATTGGACTGAACCTCAAGGTGCAGTTACCGTACAGTACAATCCTTCTATCGCATAGTCCCAACTGAGTGGAGGTCATGGAATACTCGTCAAACCCCATCACTCGTTATATGACAATTGATAGGGCAGAAGCTCATATGGTTACTCTTGGAAACAACTTTCCATGAACTATATTACCCCGGCCGAGGATTTCTGAGCTTTGCCTTACAAATAGCATAGGACTAATTATCTCTCTACCGAGAGCGATAGATCCCCTATAAACAAACACCCATTCCTACTATGAACCGACTGCAGCCAACATATACTACTAAGACCCGTGACTCGGATCAGAGTTTATTGCATAATCAAACTACAGTAGCCTCATATTGAATGGCCATGGTGTCGCAGGTCTAAGGATCAGTTGTACCACTGCAACATCGCATCAGTTACTGACGAATGAGTAGACATCCATGTAACTATTCGTAATTGGTCACACTCAGTGCCCTTGTTCTCTAACAACCACCTGCACGTTCGCTCTAGTGTCCACACACTGATGACTTGTGACTCGTCATCCTAAAAGAGAGCGGCACATACATCAATCTTACCGAATCAATCATCGTCCCCATGATGATCCTCCGATTGAGAGCATTTATGACTTAATCACCAATAATATGTATCTCAAATTCTTAACTGTTAAGAATATACATTATCATCTTATTAATTCAAAGGACGATTCATGGACACATTAAACATGAATGGCATAAGATGCCCAAATAATAATAAAGATCAAGTACAAATATGTCCCATATAAAAATGTGTCAGCCTGATAGGCTTTTGGGGCATACAACTAACATCACCCACTAGATGCTGGTGGTCATCGCTCTATCTGCCTCGGCATCACGGCTCCATCAGCCTACCGGTACATCGGATGAACCTCTTCATCCTAAAGGGGTAGTGGGGGTGCCGTCACAAGCGGCAAAACCATGAGCACTACTCTGGGACACTCTGCCTGAAAATGTCCTGACTATCCACATGAAAAGCATCACCACTGCCTGAGGTCACACTATGGCGATGAATGCGGCCCACCGCAAATGACACACTCATCCTAACACTACTGCTGGTGCCTCGACTATCGAGAACCTTCTGATCTTTGTCTCCTCTGAGACCCATGACCCTGAGACTGGAATCATGGCAACCTCGATCCATTCGACTGCCCCAAAATCAGGCGATACTGGACGTCTCTCTCCGGAGCTGGTCCCTCGCTCCGCCCCTCTCGGACATGATCACTGATCCTCGGTCAATCCATCAAGCATGCACAACTGCTGCATCTAAAGTCGGCGCTCGCCGAGAATGCACAAGGTGATAGATATCCCGATGCAGTCCCATCTCAAACAACTTCTCCATAGCAGCAATCCAGTTCGCGTCCTCCCAAGGCTCCCAACTCTGCCCTGAAAACTGCGGGAGAGGGAACTGGATGAAGTACAACAACCGATCAGCAAGCTCTTGCTGCTCCTGCACTATCCACAGTGCGATCTGGGTCGAAGTCGACGATGTCGTGGCCGGAGGTACTACTGGCGATACCTCGGGAGATGCTCTCTGCTCAAGTATGCACATCATGCACTCCATGTTCTCTTCCTGGCACCGCATCGCCTAAAACATCTGGGCTACCTAGGCCCGTAACTCTCAGACCTCACTCTACTCTGTCCATTCAACAGGACCACAAACACTCTCGACCCAATCAAGCGAAAGTCTAAAACATATCAACCATTCTAAAGTATTATGTTGTCTGCAGCCAACATAACCATCTTTAGAGAATAAACATGTAAGATCACTCGCCCCAACTCTCTGGGGGAGGTACAGACTCAATCAGGACTCTCGCTAAAGTCACGTCTCTCACGACAGTCATCCTACCGTCCAACCAATAGCCTAGGGTCACTAAGTCCTCAACGACCTATATTCCTAGGCTCTGATACCACCATAATCTGTCACGCCCCGGGGTCGAAACTGCGACCCGGGCTCGCCAACAGATCCGCCATCTATACGGAAACCCCCGCACAGACGAAGCGTCTACCCTACGAGTCAGATCTATAGCTAAACATGTATCAGAGCGGAAATAAAACTAGTAGCTACATAAATCAACTGAACATCTGAATAAATAAATAAAATCTCAATACATAGTCTCCCAGCTATGAAAAAAATAAAAACAATCCTCACGGATCTCTCAGACTGTCCAGTACAAAAGTGGAATCAAGAAAAATACATGGTACATCTACCTCAGACTCTCAATGCTGGTAAAAAACTAATCGGCCACGTCCTCACCTCGATCAGCTGTCTACGCGCGAGCTAAGCCGGAACATCAACCTCAGGAAACCTGTCACCGCAGCGGGTGTGAGAACTACTGCAGAAGGTAGTTCCCAGTGGGTACCGTCACCAATATCCACGGCATGCCCACTAAGTCTAATGGAGGCAAACAGATAGGTATGCAGATATATAATAGGAAAACTGAAAGGAAACTACAGCTACCAAGTCTCAATCATCATGCTCAAGAAACTCTACTAAGGATGTACTATGCATACACTCGCTACTGCTAATATGCCTCAAGTATCATGTTCAAAGGAAAACTCATCTAAGAACATGCTATGCAAACACCCGCTCATATCACCCAAATCTCAATGACTGCCACATATGGTCCAGTCAAGCCTGCGCCTAACCTACCGCCACTAGCCCATAATGGACTTGGACTTAAGTAGGGCGTCCCACACGGACTATCTCAATATCACGCAAAGCGACCTCAGTGTATCAACTAGGCGCATCATCATCGCATCCGGAGCGTAACTCGTGGGGAGCGACCCCACCGAGCTCAAGCGTGTCACATTTGTCTCAACTGACTCTTCTGTCTCAACAAGCGGCACATGCAGGCTATGATCCACGATCAAATAGATCGGAAACTCAATGCACAAACTCTCACAACTATGTCGGAAAAAAAATACTCCACGACTCAATCTGGAAATGCCCAAATCCTCACATAATCTGTCAGAGGACCCTCTACGACTCAATCTGATAATGCCCCCAATAACATGATCTAGTGTAACCCAATCGACATCCATGAAGGGCTCGAAAATTCTGAAAAGACTGACACCTACAACCCAAATCAAACAAGAACAGGCTGCAGGCACAGCCGCCAGTAGCTTTCGACCCTGAAGTGAAACACATGCCCAACTCTCATGACACTAGAAAATCATCTCAAAAACTCAAAAAGAGACCACTCGGCCCCCAGGCACGAGGTCAAAAACACCCTGAACCTATGCCATACCTCTGGCGAACTCATGATTTAAAAACCACCTTTAAAAAAATGTTGATTTTCCTTAAAACGGATTTTCTCGATTTTTAAAACGATTTAGGTAAAATTATGATGCAAACAAAACATGAAATCTAGTGTCATAAAATATTAGGAGTATACTAAAAATAATCTGGGGTTCTAATAATTTTTCTAGAAATTTCCAGGTAACTATCAGATTTTACCGCAGTGAAAAATAGCATAATAAACATGATCAACTTGCATTCAGGAGCATTAAAGGGCATTCCACACATTTTGGAGAAATTCCAACCCACCTGGATCGCTTTCCGCAGGCAATCGCTGAAGTCGGTGAAGCGCCGAACTGCTCATTGTCCAAAATCTGCCGAAACACCAAACCGCGCCGCGCGCGCACACTGTCGCGAACCTCGGAAAAATCCTCGGAAGCTCGAATAAATCCCTCGAGTCCTCTACAAAAATCCTGCGCGCTCCGACTCTCTCACTTTCAGCTCACAGCATACAAAGTGCTCACATATACACAAATTACAAATATCCACCCACACACACACAAGTCCCCAGCATCCTCATGAAGTAGAGGCCCAGACTCACACTCAGGTTACATCACCCCCCCTGCATTCATGAAGACCCACAGCACAAGTACAAATCATGCAACCATCTCGGCTCCGCACAGTGCAAGCCTCCCACACACACGGCCAGCAGCACCATCTGCTTCTAAAGATGCACAGAAAAATACAGAAAAACATCAAGCTCGGCCAACGCGCACGACCAACGGCGAAAAATCAGCCCTGGCCGACCAAATCCTCGCGGGCCAACGCGATCCACACGCTGCGCCCGGGCCAACCGCGCGCTGCACTCCAGCCGCACGCGCGGCGCCCGCGCTTGCCGCGCGCAGCGCCCTTGTGCGCTAGCTGCGCGCGGCGCCTGCGCTAGCTGCGCGCGGCGCCTGCGCTAGCTGCGCGCGGCGCCATTGTGCGCCCGCGCAGCGCTCGCTGCCGCTGCACGCGGCGCCCTTGGCGCTCGCACAGCGCCCTTGGCGCGGCTGCGCGCGGCGCACCTGGCGCCCGCGTAGCGCCCTGGCGCCAGCCGCGCGGCGCCCGTGCGCCTGCCGCGTGGCGTCCACACTTCTTGCGCGGCGCCCGCCTTGCAGCGCGGCGCCCGCAGCAACTGCGCGCGGCGCCCATGGTGCCCGCGCAGCACCTGCGGCTTGCTACGCGCGGTGCCCATGTGCGCCCGCGCAGCATCGCGCCAGCCGCGCGCGGCGCCCATGCGCGCCCGCGCGGCACCCTCGGTTGCCAGCTCCAATCCGAGCTTCCCAAAGCCGCTTACTGCTTCCTCCAAGCCATGGACAAGCAGTCCACCAACCAACACCAATCTCATCCACAAACCAAACCAAACTCAAAATCCATCAAAAATCCAAAAACCCAAGCTCCAAAAAAAAAACTGCTACATACCTTGCTTGACGCTCGTCGCACGCGCGCTCCGCTCAGCTCCTCTTGGCTCATAGCAGCAGGTCCACACAATCACTTCTCTTATTTTCTTCTTTTACTTTACCTCTTATCCACTTTTTCTTCTCCTTCTTCTTCTTCCTTTCTTTCCTCTGTTTTACTCTCTTTTCTCTGTTTTGCAGGGAAGGAGAAGAAGATGACGTGGCGAAGGCTAATTAAGGATGGCTTAATTAGGAGGCTTGGGTGCAAGGCTGTGAAGAGATTAAAATAATCCCTCAACTAAAAAAATATCTAATCCACTTACAATCCACTTTCCTTCCTTTCTTCTCTTTTCTTGCTTTCTTTCTTCACAGGCTAAAATTACAAATTAATTAAATTAATTAATTAATTCCTCAAATGCTAACTCCAACTCACTTTTTGCCTTCGGGGTCTCCGCACCAGTCCGAAACCTCCCGAACTCCGCTGTAATCTGAAATTACACATGTTCCAAACATTTTCCAATTTTTCTGCGCACAACTGTGGAGTCGAGGCTCTAACAAAACCTGTCCTCTAACGGCGCACAATGCCCGGAAAACTCCGATTCAAGCTGGGGCTTCCGCGTCGATACGACTCAACCCGAACTCATCTGTAAACACATATGGAACACGCCCAAGGCGATTTCTCCGCACCACGCCATCTTGCGAGGTCGGTGCACTATACGAAGTCCCGGTACTCTACACGCACGGCGAGGAAGAAGGAATAAGAAGCGTTCTTTTTTCCAGAATTAGGGTTATACGATATTTGTGATATTAATATCTCTTTATTAATATTTTATTTATTTATTTCTCTTTTGTACGTACGAAAACCCAAATATCGGATATTTTTAAAGATATTTTTTAACCGATTCCTCGATAAGCGTGCCGATCCTCCGAACCTTCCCGTAACCCTTAACACGGATCCTGATGCACCAACAACACATAGCGGGTTCCTAGGATGTCATAACTTACCCTTTTAGACCCGCTAACACTGAAACCCTTATTCCGGGAGATCCGTAAGTCGGATTTCAAATCGTATTGCTTTGCCGTTCACCTTTTCTCGAGCTCTATCACCGAAAAATACCCGCAAGCACCGACGTTCTTCCCGAGAAAACTCGCTAAATTAACCCCCTAATAGCTAATTTATTATCAGGGAAAAATTACCAGAGAACAGGAAAAGTCATGATATTACATCACACAACCCTTAAAAGAAGTTTCGTCCTCGAAACTTGCCCTCAACCCTCGTTAAACAAGTCGGGGAGGCACTCTCTCATCTTCGATTCTAGTTCCCAAGTCGCTTTGCGCCTTTATGATTACTCCGCAGCACCTTCATGTAGGGGATAGTCCGGTTCCCGGAGACGCACATAGAACTTCAAGCAGTCAACTACCGCTTAAAGATTGCTGTGGCAGTAGTCTCCCGAGCGCCACGCTAAAATCCCTAAGCGGAAACCCCACTAGTCCTAGAGCACAAGAACCTGCCTAACCTTGCTGACCAGGAAGGACGAAGTTACCAGCCTCGAGGGATTGCCCAGTAGTCCGAACGTACTTATTTCTACGATGGGGGGTTTCTTCTAATAACTAAAGGTAGGGCGAAAACACAAAGCAAGGTGAAAGAGTGGGATGCTCCGGTGTCAAAGGGAGTTCATGCATGATAATCTGGGACTAGAGTGATACCTGTGGGTCCGTCCCCAGGTGGGTCATCGAATAGATTCTCCCCGCTGTTTGCGGCTGCGCTTCCCCCTCCTGTCGTGATATTGGGGGGTAGGGGTGTCAATAAGCCGAACACGAGCGAGCTGGGGTCGGCTCGTGTTCGGCTCGTTTAATAAACGAGCCGAACACGAGCTGGCTCGTTTAAATATCGAGCTGAAAAATTCGTCTCGTGTTCGGCTCGTTTATTAACGAGCCGAACATGAGCTGGCTCGCGAACAACAAGTTTGATTTTCATTCCTACTATTAGGTGTAAAGTTGAAAGAAAATTAAAAAATTAAAATTTTAATCTAATAATTAAAATTCATAAAAAATTGATGGCCTAAAATCTAAATAGTAATATATATATATATATATATATATATATATATATATTCGAGCTGTTATCGAGCCGAACACGAGAGAGCTGACCCCAGCTCGTGTTCGGCTCGTTTATTAAACGAGCTGAAAAATTCGGCTCGTGTTCGGCTCGTTTACTAAACGAGCGATTCGATCTCGAGCTCATTTCGTTCGAGATCGAATCGCTCATTTAGTAAACGAACCGAACACGAGCTGGCTCGCGAACAGCGAGCTGGATTGCCACCCCTATTGGGGAGCGAGTGGTCGGTTCTGAAGGAGTTCTCCCCCATCCCTGTTGCTGCGGCAAAGGTGCAGAAGCTGCTGAGAGTGCTGTCCCCATTTTGAATGGGCAGTTGAAAAGGAAGTGCCCCGGCTCGCCGCAACGAAAACAGTGGTCTTGCCTCTTGGAACAATCGGTCACCTGGTGTATTCCACCGCAAATGATGCAAGGCTTGTCCACCGACCTTGGCCCTCCCGTTGGCGCGTTCCTAGTTCCTGGTTGTGATCTCGGATGTTTAGGGGGCTGGCTCCCATTAGAATACTCTCCTCGGGAATAAGACTGAGTTCGCTTCTTATCCCCGCTAGGTTCCGAGTCCTCCCGTCGGGCACGAGTAATCACAAATCCGCGCTCCACTAGGGTGGCTCTATCGACCACCTTCTGGAAGGTGTGCAAATCCGCCGCCTGCACAACCTCGAAGATCTCGCTCCGCAAACCGTCGACAAAAAGACGGGCTTTGTGAGATTCGTCCCTTATGACAAAGGGAACGCAATTGGCCAACCTCACAAATGCCCGCTGGTACTCCATAACCGTCTGACTTCCTTGCTTGATGTGCTTCAGGTCGTCCTCCATCTGTTGTTTGACGCTGTTGGAGAGAAACGCCCCAAACAGTTTTTCTCGGAACGTGGACCATGATGGAAGGGCGGTGCCCTTCGAGGGGTCTAGGCGCACTGTCTTCCACCACATGCGGGCGTTTCCCTCAAGAAAGTGGACTGCCAAGGGGACCCGCTCATGTTCTTCCATCAGCAAATCTTCGAAAAGCTTTTCGATGGTGCCTACCCATTTTTCCACGACCCAAGGGTCGGTCGTCTCTCCCTCAAACACGGGTGGGTCGTACTTTTTGAAATCCGTCAAGTTCGCTCTCACCCTGTCCCGTTCGGTTTGCTGGATAGTGGCTTCCCCCGCAGCGACGGCGGACACTATGGGAGTAGGTGTCACCACGGTCTCTCTCAAGGGGTCTCCAGCAGTGGCTCCCGGCGTAGGTCCCAAAGTCGCTGGTGTTGGTGCTTTCGAAGGCGTTGTTGGCTGAACCGATGGTATTCCGCTCACCGTGGTCTGAGGAGGGGTGGCCATGGTCTCGCTGTCAGCCACTGGCGGTCCCGTCGCCGGTGCGGTTGGTCCGGGTAGAGGAGCCTGGGCGACCTCCACTGGTGTGGTCGGCTGTTGCGTCAACTAACGTACCTGTTCTATGAGGGTCGCTAGTTGCCCGGCTATTTCTCGTAGTTGTTGTCGGAGAAGCTGATACTCCGCGGCCGTCGGTACCGTACCTTCTGCCCCCGCATTCTCAATTGACGACCTAGTCCGGGCCATTATCCGCTGCATACAAAGAAACCAGGTCAACCCTAGACCTATCTGGCCTAACACTATGCCCTACGATCAACCAGGGACTCTATTTCTCCCCCCCCCCCCCCCCCCCCCCCCAAGACACTCACGGTCTACGCACCTATTCCTTGGTCATCTCATTGGTTAGTTGCTAGTGGCATTGTACTCTTTGGATGTTGGACACCGGCTACTGTGGTTAAAGTCGTTTTTCTCTGATATCATATAATCTGTCACGCGCCGGAGGTTCTAAATGAGCAGGAAAACGTGTACACTTTTTTTTTTTGAAATAACCTCGTCTTCCCGTGCGCGCCAGACCCGCAACATATACAAATTCACTCCACAAATGGGCAGAGTCTCCGTTGTATATGTACGACGTCACAATTACGATACATACTTTAACCACGCAGTCACGATGAAAACCAAAGAGAGGAATCACGATTTATCATAACTACTAAGGAAGGAGAAGGGAGAAGGTAATCATACAACATTTCGAATAAGGCCTCCCAATTTTGAAAGTATAAATCCACGGGTTTAAAAGACGGTGCCCACCCGACACCTTATTCTTTTCCAAAGCAGTTTTCGCAAACCTTTTCTTTATTTGAAAATGGCCGAACCAAGGGGAAAATAAAGGAAAGCGTTCATCATAAGATTATTGCGTCCACAACATTCACATTAAAGAGAAACCACAAGCTACCTAACAAATCAAACTAACCAAAAGCATAAAGGAAAGGTATCTAGCCACAGTACGAAGCTACGGTCGTATAGTCGAAACCTCACCGTCGTCCCGGAGCCCACCCCTGACCGAACCTGTCACGGTGTGGGAAGTCAGTGACAAAAAGAGTAGATGTAAATAAGTATATTGCGGTAAATACTAAAATGAAAACAAACCGATACACCCGAGCATCCAAACTTCCCCTCATGAATCCATAGTAAGCCCCTGTAAATCAAAACAGAGCACCTGCCATAAAGTCTAAAGACCTCTGGCACAAAGTGAACACCTTTGTAATATCATAGATTTTGTAACACTTAATACCTCCTGCTAATAAAGTTTCCGTTTAATGTATTTAACGTAACGGGTTTACTTAAGTCGTTAATTCGGAGGTGCGGGTATTTTTCTGCGATAGAGCTCAGAAAACAGTGAATGGCAGTGCGATCGGATCCGGATTCTGACTTACGGAGCTCCCGGAAAGGGGTAGAAAGTGATCGCAATGGCCAGGGGTGCATCGAAATCCGCGTAAGTGATTTGGCACGCTTTCCGAGGAAAAAGGATAGAATTATCTTTAAGGAATTAACCTGAAGAATCTAAAATGCGAAATTAATTAATTGGAGAATTAGTTAATTGGGGAATTAATTAATTCAGGATTTTAAATACCCAAAGTGGTTATTGTCGTACGAAAAGATATTTCGTTATCTTCTCCCGAAAGAAAGAGAGAGAAAAAAGAAAAAGAAAGACGAAACCCTAACCGGAGGAAACAAGGAGAAAGGCGAAACCCTAATCGAAAGAGAACGGTGGAGGAGAAGGTGAAAGCTAAAGGATCCAAACCCTCCCGACGAACGCGCCAAAACCGGGAGCGAGAACGGATAGTCGTCTCCTACGATTAGAGGTAAACTATTTTTATTTTGGTTTAGTTTCGCTCGGTTTTTGGGTATCGGTCTTTCATAAAGTTTAGGAGTGGCCGTTTGCTACCCACCATGTCGCGCCGCGAAGCCCTAGGGCGTCGCCGCGCGACCGTAATGCGCGCCGCGCGGGGACGGTGCCCGCACGGCCGCGGCTAGGGCCGCGCGGGATCAAGCTCCACGCGTGGCCGCGGCTAGGGTAAACGCCGCGCGGGGCCGGTGCCCGCGCGGCCGCGGCAAAAGCCACGCGGGATCGGTGCCCGCGCGGCCACGGAGCGTGCCGCGCGGGGCGGGTGCCCGCGCGGCGGCGACATCGCGTGCTGCGCGGGGCCATGCTCGCGCGGCGGCCGCGGCGCGTGCCGCGCGGGCCGGGTGCCCGCGCGGCGGCGGCATCGCATGCCGCGCGGGGCCATGCCCGCGCGGCGGCCGCGGCGCGTGCCGCGCGGGGTGGGTGCCCGCGCGGCGGCGGCATCGCACGCCACGCGGGGCCATGCCGGCGCGGCGGCCGCGGCGCATGCTGCGCGGGGCGGGTGCCCGCGCGGCAGCGGCATCGCACGCCGCTCGGGCGGGTGCCCGCGCGGTAGCGGCATCGCACGCCGCGCGGGGCCATGCCCGCGCGGCGGCCGCGGCGCGTGCCGCGCGGGCGGGTGCCCGCGCGGCGGCGGCATCGCATGCCGCGCAAGGCCTTGCCCGCGCGGCTGCGGCTTGCGCCGCGCGGGCGGGTGCCCGCGCGGCGGCGGCGGTGGCAGTGCATGCCGCGCGGCAGTAGTTTGTGCCATGCGGGCGGGTGCCCGCGCGACGGTGACAGCACGTGCCAGGCGGGCCATGCCCGCGCGGCCATGGCTAATGCCGCGCGGGTGGGCGCCCGTGCGGTTGCGGCGCGCGGGGTTGGTGCCCGCGCGGGCGGTGGCAGTGCATGCCGCGCGGGGCCCTGCCCGCGCGGCAGCAATTTGTGCCGCGCGGGTGGGTGCCCGCGCGACGGTGACAGCACGTGCCACGCGGGCCATGCCCGCGCGGCCATGGCTAATGCCGCGTGGGTGGGCGCCCGTGCGGTTGCGGCGCGCGGGGTTGGTGCCCGCGCGGCCGCGGCGGTTACCGCGCGGGGCCGCCGCCCGCGCGGCCGAGGTTTGCGCCATGGGAGACCGAGGTCCGCACGATAGGTTGCGGCGCGCGGGGTTGGTGCCGCGCGGGGTTGGTACCCGTGCGGCCGCGGCTTGCACCGCGCGAAGCTAGGGCCCACGCGGTCACGGCAAACGCCACGCGGGGCCGGTGCCCGCGCGGCTGTACGACCCTTGACACCGCGGGGGCGGCCGCGTCGCTCGACGCGCACGGGTGCCACCGCCGGGTCAAGTTGTCCTTAGTGTTTTGAGTTGTTTGGGCTCGGTTTATCCACTACTATATTGTTGATCTGACCATGGCTCTTTTGGGGACTACTCCTAGGTCCGGGCGTCAACAGAGAGCAAGATTTAGTCTTCGGAATACGCGTTTCGCATAATCAAGGTGGGTAGGTGTTGGTTATTACTGGTGAGGTGTCGTTTGCGAATACTCGTTGTGATAAAGTAGATATGGTTGTAATTTGACTAACCCCCTAGCATGTGAATCCCTTTACTATTTCAATCATGCGGCTGCGGTCGCAGGTGCGTTATACTGTTCTGGTTATAGCGGCTGAGGTCGCAAGGTATTAAAATTACTCATATTGCTGACACGCACACCGGCAGTTTGGCCGCTGCAGAGGGTGTATTTCTCCGGAAAGATGGTAAGTCATTTACCCGTGTACCCCACAAGGGGAGGTTAGTGGGGACCCCTCAAGGGGAGGCGGCTGCTACTTGGGCAGCCGACGGGTTGGAGGCACCAAGAAGATGAGTACGGTATTGGGGTTGGTGCCCAAAAATATTCTGAAAGCTGGGGTAGGTGCCCAGTGGGACTTTCAACAGGGATTTGGCGATACATGAGGGGGAGGGGAAAAGTAAATGCTCCGGTGATTCGGTGTGTTCATTCTAGTATTGCGTTTACTTGCATGTTTTCTACTTTATCAGTCACTGACAACCCACACTGTGACAGGTTTGAGTAGGTGTGGAATTCGGGACGACGGTGAGGCATCAGTTAGAGGACACTAGCCAAGAGGGCTAGTAAAACGATACTTTATTTTAGTTATTTTTGGTTATGGCATAACTATGTTTAGTTCAACTGTGTTTCATATACTGTGGCTTCTGATGGATGTCGGGAGGAGGACTTTCTTATAATTAACTGGTGAATGATAGGATGTGTAATTGTGGCTTGTTTTCAAATACAAACCGGTTTCAAAGATGTTTTGAAAGCAAGTGCCGTGTGGGCACCGATTTTAAAACCCGTGGATTTATCCTTTCAAGTTAATGGCCGCACAAAGAGTTTGCGAAAACGATTTAGAAAACTGGGTGTCGTGTGGGCACCGATTTTCAAAACCCATGGGTTTATGCTATAGACTGTATAAGATAGCGGTGATGGTTTGATGTACTATATGTGACGCCCCACTTCCCAGGGGGTCACCCATCCTAGAACTACTCTAGCTCTAGCACGCTTAACTCTCATGTTCCTCTTGGATCTTGCTACCATCCAAAATGCTATAGCCGGGTTAGAGATTTAGTCCTATTATATCATTTATATAGAGGACTAATCCAAATTCCGGGGTGTCACATTCTTCCCCCCTTTAAGCCCTGACGTCCACGTCAGGCTCAAGCACACTCACAAGCACCAGGCGATGTGAGACTCGTCTCGCTAGCCTTAGCCGACCTTGTAGGGAGCTGCACTCCACCTACAACGGTCATTAGCCGGGGAGCCACACTCTACCCGCTATATAACCCTGGCTCAGCCGAGACTCATCTCACATTTCCGGCTGGTGAATGTCTCTGATACCAACTGTGACGCCCCACTTCCCAGTGGGGGTCACCCATCCTAGAACTACTCTAGCTCTAGCACGCTTAACTCTCATGTTCCTCTTGGATCTTGCTACCATCCAAAATGCTATAGCCGGGTTAGAGATTTAGTCCTATTATATCATTTATATAGAGGACTAATCCAAATTCCGGGGTGTCACACTATATCCTCTCCTCGTTGCATGTCATGATTGGAATGGTTAAAGTATTGGACTTGTTGGTGACGCCGTGCATATACAAAGGAGACTCCGCCCGTTTGGGGAGTGAATTTGTATATGCGGCGGGTCTGATACGCACCGGAGGCAAGGTTCATGTAATTATTTAAGAAAAAAAAAATAGGTATGTTTTCCGCTCCTTTAGAACCTCCGGGGCGTGACAGATTTTATGGTATCAGAGAAAACGGCTTTATCCAAGGAGATCATGACTAACATCCACAGAATGTAATGACACAAGTGACTAACAAAGTTGATAACCAAAGTATAGGTGTGTCACGTACGAGCGTGAGCGCGGGAAAAAAGGGGATAGAGTCCCAGTGTTTGTAGATCAAGGTGCTAGACCAATTAAGTCTAGGGCTAACTTGGTTTCTTTGTATGCACGGTTAATAGCCCGAAGCCACTATTCAATCGATGGTGCAGAAGAAGATACGACGGTTCCGGCAACAGTGGAGAAGCGGCTACTCCAACAACGGATTACGCGACATGGCTTAGCGCTTTCCCTTGTGTTAGGAAAGACGAACCCCACACGACTCGCCTTCACAAGGATGGTCTACATAACAACACTATTCGGGTAATACCGACGGTGGGTTTACCCGCTTACCGAGAAGTGATCGACAGGACCACTGTGGTGGGGCGGAAATTGGCCGTTTCACGCACCCGGCAGAAGAATCATGAGCCTGCCGGGGGGCGAAACGACCCCAACCATAACCCGGGAATGACTTGCCCAACGGGAGCCGACCACCCCAGTATCCGAAGACACCGCAAGGAACCTGAATCACATCAGACAAGGGAATCGATACGTCGTGGAGTATCGACAAGAATATCTAAGACGGATTGCGGACCAATATCTTCGAAGTTTTGCAAGCGGTGGAACTTCACACCTTCCAGAGTGGTGAATAGGGCCACCATAGTGGAGCGCGGATTCGTGGTGACGCGCGCCCGACGAGAGGACTCGGAGTATAACAAGGACAAGAAACGACTCCAGCCCTTCTTCGGAGGGGGATTTTCTAGCAAAGACCGGCCATACATCACCTACAGAGGGGCACCCCGGGGAATTATTCAATTCCGGAAGCATGACCTTTGCTTCTAATGTGACAAACTGGGACAGTTCCGCATTAACTGCCCCGAACCCGGGAACAATTCTTGGGAGTCGCGGCACGGATGAGAGGTCTTATGCGACGACACGACAAAGGACGCACTACCCGAGGGAAGTAGTAGCAGGAAAGACCCCTTACGAAGAGTAATGTTGGTCTCGACCCTAGGAGAACCCTTAGAAGCAAATACTTTGTACCTTCCTGCCCAATAAGGATGTGAAGATTTATTTGTCTTTGGTGTTGGCCATTTATTTATGGGTCAAATAGGTCCAACTTCCTGCCACGAGACAATAGGCCCAGGGGACTAGTGAGTTAGGTTGAGTGGGCTGCGGTCCACAATAGACCTAACGACGAGAGGCCCAACAATAGACCCAACGTCCAGGTGGGTTGAGTCCGGTCGAGATCTGTGGCGCGGTGTATGCCCGCTTTAAGTGAATCGGTTGCGCACCTCTAAAAGCTCAAGCTTTTGGGGCTAATGGTTAGCGCCCACGATCTGACATTTGTGACTTAGTGGTGTCACTGCTAAGAGCATTCGACGGGATACTCGGAAGGGATGGGCTTACCGAGTAACAGGTGCTAGTCGATTGCGAGAAACTGAGCGTGTCGTCTTGGGGCACACCTGTTCTATTCGTATGGAAGAAGGACGGGAGTCTACGATTGTGCATCGACAATCGGGGAATAGATAAGGTCATAGTATAGAACAAATACCCCTCACCTTGGAGTGATGACCTTTTCGACCAACTACCAGGAGCGACGGCGTCTTCAAAGATTGATCTGCAGTCCGGCTATCGCCAGGTTAGAGTCCGGAGAAATGACGTACCGAAACCGGTCCTTCGAACTCGGTATGGTCATTACGAGTTTACGGTTATACCGTTTGAACTCATTGTCGCTCCAGCGGTGTTCATGAAGGTGATGAACAGGATCATGGAACCTTTCTTAGACCAGTTTGTAGTGGTCTTTATAAATGGCATCCCGATCTACGCTCGCACAGACAAGGAGCATGAGGAACACTTGCGAGTGATCCTCCAGACCCTCCGGTACCTGAAATTGTATGCCAAACTCAAAAGGGGTGAGTTCTGGCTCCGCGAGGTAGACTTGTTGGGACACATAGTCTCAGTGTCGGGAATAGGGGAGGACCCGAGGAAGATAGAATCCGTGACCGACTGGGCTCGGCCAACAACGGGGACAGAAAACCGAAGCTTTCTAGGACTGGCGGGGTACTACAGACGCTTCGTGGAAGGCTTCTCAAAGATAGCCACTCCCCTGAATCGACTAACCCGGAAAGGGGAGAAATTCATCTGGTCAACCCAATACCAGAAGAGCTTCGAGGAGCTTAAGGACAGACTCACGCGGGCACCGGTACTCACATTGCCACAGCCCGGTGAGGATTACGAGATCTACTGTGACGCGTCTCGAAGTGGACTGGGAAGTGTGTTGATGCAACAAGGGAAAGTCATCGCATACGCGTCAAGACAGCTCAAGGATTATGAGCGGAACTATCCTACACACGACTTGGAGCTCGCGGCAGTCGTGTTTGCGTTGAAGCTCTGGAGGCACTACCTCTACGGGGCACACTGTAAGGTGTACTCCGACCACCAGAGCCTCAAATATTTGTTTACATAAAAGGAGTTGAACTTGGGGCAACGGAGGTGGCTGGAACTACTGAAGGACTACGATTTGTCCATCCATTACCACCCCGGAAAGGCAAACGTGGTGGCCGATGCCTTGAGCCGGAAGGGACAGGCGGGGGAGACGACACTGTGCACCCTTACCCAACAAGATCGGCTAATTGCACAATTCTCGCAACTGAGACTGGAGTTGGTGCCAGCAGGATCAGTTGCAAAATTTATGTCCTTGGAGATCAAGCCTACGCTGATAGGGAGGATCGCAGAAGGCCAAGCGAAGGACCCACAATTACAGCAAGTGCGGGACAGGTTTTCCTCGGAACCAGGTGGGGATTTTGTGATCGGCGTCGACGACGTGTTGAGGTTCCGGGGACGAGTCTACGTACCTGACGTGCCGGAACTAAGGAGAGAAATTCTAGCGGAAGCGCATAACGCCCCCTACACCGCGCATCCTGGAGGTACAAAAATGTACAGAGACCTAAGACGAACCTTTTGGTGGCCTAAACTAAAGAACGATGTGGCGCACTTCGTGGCACGATGTCTGGTGTGCCAACAGGTGAAGGCGGAACACCAACGACCGGCGGGAAAACTACAACCATTGCCCATACCGGAGTGGAAATGGGAATGGATCACCATAGATTTTGTGACCGGTTTTCCGCGATCGCAACAAGGACACGACGCGATATGGGTCATCGTGGACCGTCTGACGAAATCGGCCCACTTCATACCGATTCACACGACGTGGACTAGGGATCGGCAGGCGCAGACCTATATCGACGAGGTGGTGAGGTTACATGGAGTACCATCATCCATAACCTCGGACAGGGACACGTGCTTCGTGTCAAACTTTTGGCGGAGTCTGCAGCAGGCGTTGGGGACCAAGTTGCAGTTTAGCACGGCTTTTCACCCGCAGACGGACGGGCAATCAGAGCGAGTGATCCAGATTCTTGAGGATATGCTTCGAGCTTGTGTGCTAAGCCTGGGGGAGGGGTGGTCGCGTTACCTACCCCTCGTGGAATTTGCTTACAATAATAGCTATCAGGCTAGTATACGGATGGCCCCGTACGAAGCCTTGTACGGACGCCGGTGTCGATCGCCCATTTGCTGGGACGATTTGGGAGAACGGAAACTCTTGGGGCCAGACCTCATAGAGGAAACGGAAACAAAGGTGCGCCTTATCCGGCAGCGGTTGCTGGCCGCCCAGAGCCGGCAGAAAAGTTACGCGGACCGGAGGCGACGGGAACTGGAATTCTCGGTAAGGGATCATGTGTTGCTATGCGTGTCACCGTCTAAGGGGACGAGACGATTTGGCATAAGAGGGAAGTTAAGCCCACGGTATGTGGGACCGTTCGAAATCTTGGAGCGCGTGGGGCCAGTGGCGTACCGGTTGGCCTTACCGCCAAATCCTGAACGGGTGCATAACGTGTTCCACGTTTTGATGCTCCGGAAATACTTATCTGATCCGTCGCACGTCCTAGACGCCTCGGCCATTGAGCTGCGGGAAGACTTGAGCTTCGAAGAAACGCCGATGCGGATCTTGGCAAGAGAAGAAAAGAACCTTCGGAACTGAACGATCCCCTACGTAAAGGTGCAATGGAGTAACCACGAGGAGCGCGAGGCGACGTGGGAACTTGAAACAAAAATGAGAGAGTGTTACCCCGAGTTATTTAGTGAGGAGTGAGATTAAGTTTCGAGGACAAAACTTCTTTTAAGAGGTAAGTGGTGTAATATCATAGATTTTGTAACACTTAATACCTCCTGCTAATAAAGTTTCCGTTTAATGTATTTAACGTAACGGGTTTACTTAAGTCGTTAATTCGGAGGTGCGGGTATTTTTCTACGATAGAGCTAGAAAACGGTGAATGGCAGTGCGATCGGATCGGGATTCCGACTTACGGAGCTCCCAAAAAGGGGTAGAAAGTGATCGCAATGGCCAGGGGTGCATCGAAATCCGCGTAAGTGATTTGGCACGCTTTCCGAGGAAAAAGGATAGAATTATCTTTAAGGAATTATCCTGAAGAATCTAAAATGCGAAATTAATTAATTGGAGAATTAGTTAATTGGGGAATTAATTAATTAAGGAATTAATTAATTGGGGATTTTAAATACCCAAAGTGGTTATTGTCGTACGAAAAGATATTTCGTTATCTTCTCCCGAAAGAAAGAGAGAGAAAAAAGAAAAAGAAAGACGAAACCCTAACCGGAGGAAACAAGGAGAAAGGCGAAACCCTAATCGAAAGAGAATGGTGGAGGAGAAGGTGAAAGCTAAAGGATCCAAACCCTCCCGACGAACGCGCCAAAACCAGGAGCGAGAACGGATAGCCGTCTCCTACGATTAGAGGTAAACTATTTTTATTTTGGTTTAGTTTCGCTCGATTTTTGGGTATCGGTATTTCATGAAGTTTAGGAGTAGTCGTTTGCTACCAAACATGTCGCGCTGCGAAGCCCTAGGGCGTCGCCGTGCAACCGTAATGCGCGCCGCGCGGGGATGGTGCCCGCACGGCCGCGGCTAGGGCCGCGCGGGATCAAGCTCCCCGCGTGGCCGCGACTATGGTAAACGCCGCGCGGGGCCGGTGCCCGCGCGGCAGCGGCAAAAGCCGCGCGGGACCGGTGCCCGCGGTGGCATCGCATGCCGCGCGGGGCCGTGCCCGCGCGGCGGACGCGGCGCGTGCCGCGCGGGGCTGGTGCCCGCGCGGCGGCGGCATCGCACGCCGCGCGGGGCCATGACTGCGCGGCGTCCGCGGCGCGTGCCGCGCGGGCGGGTGCCCGCGCGGCGGCGGCATCGCATGCCGCGCGGGACCTTGCCCGCGCAGCTGCGGCTTGCGCCGCGCGAGCGGGTGCCCGCGCGGCGGCGGTGGAGGCAGTGCATGCCGCGCGGGGCCCTGCCCGGGCGACAGCAGTTTGTGCCGCGCTTGCGGGTGCCCGCGTGACGGTGACAGCACGTGCCGCGCGGGGCCATGCCCGCGCGGCCACTGTCACGCCCCGGGTGTAATCCAGAACCCGGGCTCGTCCACAGATCCGCCGTGCACACGGTATTTCCCGTGTACACGAAGCGCCAGTAACCTGCTCAGATATAAGAGATATAATAAAAGAGCAATAAAAACAGAGCTGAACTAAAACTAATGCATCTCAGACTGAAGCTGGAAATAAAATACAATACATCTGTATATAAATGATACAGCAGTCTCTCCCAGCTCACAAAATAAATACAACCTGCTGGCGAAAGGCAGTCCCAAAAGTGAAAGTACTACCGTCTGACGAAACATGGGTGCACCAACAGTCCAGCTAACACGCTCACCCTGCCTCGAGATCTACCTACTCAGCCGTCCTCTCTCCTCGACCCGCCACTGAAAGCCCAGTAGCACCCGCAGAAGACACTGCAAAACAAGGGAGAAGAAAAAGAGGAAAGAAGAATGGGGGTGAGAGCTACTAGTAAACCAGTAGCCTCCCCTAGTGGGTAAAACCTCAACTCTGACACGCCCACTAGGTCTACCAGAGGCAAAAGGAATAAAGGTGGTATGCAATGAGTATGACTCCTGATGAAAAGCTACAACTAGAATGCCTCTAAAAACTGAGCTAAAAGAATAGCTGAATGTAGTATGCATCAGAATACAAATGCCTGCCTGAATAAACCCAATCTGACCACCAGTAAACACTGGTACTTCCTGCTCTGCCTGCCAAATCGGGTATGCCAGCCTACGCATAACACCGATAGGGGATGAGAGTCTCGAAGACTCGAGGTCTGAAAACCCCACACTCCGGAGTGGCACTCGAGGGGAGCGACCCACACGAGTCAAGTGCCTCAGTAACAAGTATCAAAGTCAGCAGGACTGGATCATGACTATGACCAAAGTGGGAAAACCCATCCACTAAAGGGAGACCCGATCTCAACCTGATGCAATATAACAAATAGTGGGAAACTCCATCCACTAGAGACCTGATACCCAATCTGATGCATAAGCAACCTCCGGTCAACCGCCCAAGGTCCGCGGTTGCCGCAATACCCTGCCATCAAGCCTGCCTGTCCCAAAACCCAAGATCCTGACTACACTATCCCCAAACCCCCTGCTCGCGCACGAGCTACAAATACCCTGAGCCTCAAATGAAAGGAGAAAAGAATAATAAAAAGGTTTCTTCTATGTCAATTCCAGCATGATAGTGTAGCAGAAAAAGGTGGCCTATCTAGGTGACCATACAAGCATGCAAATGTCCCAAGATGATATAAAGATAAACAGATGTCGATAACCTTCATAATGTTAGAGCATGTAGAGAACAGTATGAGAATAGTAAATACGAGATAGCCTGTGCCTGCCTATGCCACATACCCAAAGCCCACAAAGCATTGATTAGCCTTATCCTTTAACATGACGCTGCTGTTCTACAATCATAATCCCCAATCAAGCAAATTCTAACAATATCTGTTTAATCACAATAAGCCTGCCATTGCCACACATAAAGTGCATTTATCCTTTTAATCAAAGAAGCTACTCAAGTGCCTAGCGGGTAATCAAAAGAAGAAGGGTTAACAACCACACCCATAATGACAATCCTGACCCAGATCCGACATCCGGTCAACCGCCTACTATCCGCAATAGCCGCAATACCCCAAAAGCTAAAATCCAAGCCCCGGCTACACTATGCCGATCCCTGCTCAAACCCGAGCAACAAATAGCCGCCTGCCTAAGGAATAGGGGAAGAAGAGACAATAGGGTTCCTCCTACGTCAGTCCCAACATATAGTGTAGCGATCAGAAATGGTCTAACTAGATATCCCTGAAATCAAGCCTATCTCCTCATGGAAGAAAGAAGGGGAGTGACAATTAGTGGTTCACCATGTGTACCAAGTAATAACTCCACCTGGGTGTAATCATCATGCTAAATCATAATCCAACCACACATGTCCATAACCTGCTAATCACCCTCACATGAATCATCCACCTATGCCTGTCCAAAAATCCTCAAGTGGTACCCTCCCACAAGACGCCTCACAATATCACAATATGAAAGTACATCCCCCTCCCTCATGCAAGGTTAAATGCTAAAACGATGTCCATGAAGCATGTATAAGTTCCAACATGTCAAGTTTCCAATATAATGTTTTCCATATGATAGGCTCACAATTATCCGGTTAAGCATGCATGTCCATTAGGTGACCATTCAACATGTTCAATAAAGGGGATCACTCTAATATTCCTAGTGGGTACATCAGAAAAGAGGAGTAAAGCAACCACCCACCTGGAATTGCGCAACCCAAGGCTGTCCAATATCTTTTTTTCACGCCACAAGTCCAAACAGATAAGCCGCCGCGATCACTGTTCACAATTACCCCAAAACATGCAATTAAACATACAATTATCCTCAAAACATGCTATTCCAGTAATCAGTCCAGAGTTGAGCCTTTTTCACCTGCGAGTTGTGCACAGAAAATTCCCAAAAATATACTGTTGTGATCCTCGCGACGAGCCGGTCGAAACGAGTACCTGCACGCTCAAATCCAAGTTTCCTACACTGAGATATAAATTCGGCAAGGGGACTATCCCAAAGAACTCTATACTGTAAATTTCAGCACCATATACAGAAAATAATGCCTTTTTTACCTTCGGCGAAAATCCAAAAAAATCCAGGAAAATTTGAGGATGTTCCTTGCGATGTGTAGATGCAAAATGCCTTTTGAATCACCTCAATCCAATGTCCAGTTGCGGAGATATCGCTAAAAGATCGAACCGCTGTCCAAAACTCCATCACAGCAAATGGTGTCATAGTAAACTCAGGAAAACTCCTCGAAAAATGTGAAACGAGGGGAAATAGGAAATACCAGCATTAAAGCTCTGTCAGTCGCCGTTCCGATGGCGCAAGAATCGCCGGAAAATGTGATCGGGGTAGGCCGGGAGAGCTCTCGCATTGAAATACGACGAAAGGGATACACCGATGAAGGAACGTCGCGCCGTGCCGGAGAAATGGAAATCTCGTAATCCGTGCCGCTGAAAAATCCGAAACTCCACCATATGCTCCCTCTCTTCAAGATGAAGATTTCATCTTCTCACTCCTCGAGAAGATGAAGCCTCAAAAATGGTGAAAACTGCTCTTGAATGACTCTCGGATGGAAAGGAATGGAGAAAACCAAAAATCATTTCCAATAATTCCCTCTGTGTCCTGCCGAACAGGAAACACCAAAAACGGCCAATAAAATGTCGCCACGTGTCCACAGAACACAAAACACCAACCTCAACCAATGGAACTGCGCCACGTGGCCCGACCACGACTACCCGCGCGCCCAGATGCCTCTGACCGGCCTGCCCGCACAGTTGACCAACCAATAGGGGAATGCCACGTGTCATGCCTCTGCCTAGTGAACCCGGTGCACGAAATTATGTGGACCGAACCAATAGAAACCTGCCACGTGTCCAAGCCCGGTGCACCATAAACCATGAGCCATCCTGAATACCCCGTGGACCAACTCCCATGAGCCGACTTATCGGGTGATGCCACGTGTCCACCCGCCTCGGTGCACGCCCGCCGCGTGGACCGCCCGCCTGCCCGCGCGCCCGCGCGCTGCCCTCGCCCTGCCCGCGCCGTGCGCCGCCGCTTGCCGCCTGCCCGAGGCCGCGCCGCCGCACGCCGGCGCTGCCCGCCGCCGCCACCTGCCGCCGGCGATCGCCGGAGTTACTGTTCCGGCAGTGAACAGTACCCGAGCACCAAAAATACAAGTGGGTAGTCCGTTTTGACCGTTTTCGCGCGCTGATTCCAAATACGACGTCCATTTCGCCAAATTCCAACCCGATAATTCGTCGAAGGCTCCCGGAAAGGTATTTTCAATCCGAATTTCGCGCCGAGTCCAAATTTGATATCCGATTTGTGCGAAAGCACTTCTAAACATCCGACGGGGTCCCCCGATCACCCACGTGATCCATTTTAAGCCCGAAGTTCGTCACTTGAGTCCAAATTGGCGCACGAACATCGCCGACATGCCCCGTAGGCCTCCAGAAGCTGCCGATCACACTGTAACAGCCCTGTAGAATTCCGGATCATCACATCCTCCCCCACTAAAAGAAAGTTTCGTCCTCGAAACTAAAGCAACTCTCAAGGAGTCTCAGAAACCAGGGGTAAGTACTCAACACCGCCGTCTCCCGCTCTCCAGTCACCTATCACTCCTCGTGATTACTCCTCAGCAACAACAACAGCAACAACCAGTACGGCATAGCCCGATTGCGCAATTCCCTCATCTCACGAGCCGGAATTCGCAACGAGCGTCCCTCGTACTCCAAACTCTCGCAGGGCTCCAAAGAAGTGAGTCAATCACGGGCGAGGAGTCCAAAACATAACACTCCTGAGCTGAGACGCAGGAAAACCTCAGGGACTCCATCAAAAGCCTGGGGGAAAAGAACGAACAGCCAGCGCAACACGCACTAAAATCACCCTCTAGAGCCAACTCGACCAGGGCGACCCGAAACACCTCTACACAAGCACCCGGACAGGAATGGGGCCCTAACAAGCAGGGGTTCTCACTCGGTCACTCTCTGATACCAACCTAATCTGTCAAAACCAGACCACACGAGTAGATTGCTCAGCCGCAGCCTATCCTCAAAAGGGATCCCCTGGGACACAATCTCAAGCCCTGTACACCACCATGGTCCCACACAGCGCCAGCTATGGAACCGTCAAACTCAACTCCCAATTTAGCTCTTCTTCTTTAGGTATCTGCCACCACAGTGGCCCGGTCGGGGTGATCCTGGATGCTCATCAAAATCCAATGGTAGCTCCATAGCCACTATGGGAGGTATCACTATCACTCGCAAGTCCATCTTCCTCCGCTGACCATACTAAAATCGGCGCTGGTACCAATCTTACCATCCGCTCGTCAAACTCTGCTGGCACCATCCGGTCCAAAAGCCCCTCACCTCAATAGTAACTGCCGATCTCGGCCCATCTCAAATAGCATCTATTTTGACCGGACTTCCACCGCCGCCCCTGCGGCTAAAATACGTAATCCCGGAAGATGTGCTCTCAAAGCTAAAACTTGTACCAAAACCATTTGGCATAAAACTTCATCCTCACAGACCTTGCCACAGCATCTACAATTGCTCCACAAACTCAAGATCACTCAGGGAGGGGGTAAAAGCCAAGATATCCCTAAAAATGCCACTATCAATCCGTTCAAGCCCAACTAGAACACAAAATTCCTCAATCTTAAAGGCAACAAGGCATTAGTCATTCCATTGGCCTCACTGTACTCATAATGCCCCTAGCGTGTCTTGAACGCCATCTTGGCGAAATACTCAGCTGTAAATCCAAACTGGTGCAGGCATCATAATCGATCAACTGCCGGAGCATAACTCCATCAAAAGGTCCTAAATAATACCTGGACCTGCCAGGGCTCCAATCACAAAGGGCTCTCACAGTCGTGTATCAACGACGCGGCACTAGGTCAAACAAACCCTCTATCCATCAGGTCCACGCACCTATGCCCACAACTCTCACAGCACTACAAATGATATACAACGAGGTGCTATCGAGGTAGGCGTGGTTCCCAGAACCACGTCAATCGAAATCACAATTTCCCTAACCGGCGGCATCATCATCAGCTCAGGTGGAATCACAACCGGGACCTCACGAGCAACAGGAATATCCTTTTACGTCCCGGTGCCGCCGTAGGCACCTCTCACACTGTCGCTGTAACCTGAGTACCCAAGCAGTCATAACAAACGAGCCTTCCATTGTCTGCCTCGCAGAAAACAAGGTCCTTTCTCTCAGCAGTCAAACATCCTGTGGCACTATGCCAACCACTCCCAAGCACTGGGTCTAAACACCGAACGGCCACAAATACCAATAAGTCTGCCGGCATAACTTATGGCCTCTACTGCACTGGATATGATCCACAAGCCTTCCCCACCTGCATAATACCAACAGTAACCTGTACCCCTAGTGCGCGGGGCAACAACTCTGCCTCTAGTCCATGCAGGAATGCAAAGTGCACTAACTCCGACTGCTGTGACGAAATCACACTTGCGACAACTCAATCCACTACCCGGGGCGCCCTCCAACCGGGCGGCACAGATTCATCCACTCGATGCAAGTGGTCGTCGCTCAGCCTGCCAAAATATCTAGACCAATCACAAAGGGAGCACGACCTCTGTCCATGCTCACACTAAGGTGACGAATGTGGTCTCTCGCAGGCAGCCAATCCACGCTACCACTGCGCCACTCTGATAAAAGGGCTGATGCTGTCATCGGGGTCCACCCAACCTCTGACGTCTCAGAAATCCACCTGGATATCATCGTAATACGACCAAGCACAATTGATTCATGCAATTCCTTATATAATTATCCTTACTAAGCTCACCCCTCAATAACATATATTGCACCCCAAACATGCCTGTTATCAATCACACAGGGTAACATCCCCCTTGGGTAAGCTTTGCATAATCCATCCACAAGGCTATCCACCATCCTGGAAGGGAAAACGAAAATGTCTCCGCCGGCCGATCTGTCCTCCAACACCTAGTTCCAAGCGCCTCTATCCAAGACTCGCCTCTGGCGGCAGACCCCTATACAAAGGAGCTGCAACGCTACGCCCCATACACAATGCCTACTCCATCGAGGCATCCAAAATCCAAACGGGGAATCAAATAACCTGAAAGGTATCCTGATGCAATCCACTCACAGTCAAGCATATCCTATGCGCCATGTCCCCCAAGTCATAGAGCGCGTAGTTCGATAACTGCATAAACCCTTTTTGACACCAGGAGGCTCTCAAGCAGTCTTTCCATCACCACCAACCACGATTCTATCCCAAGAGGCTCCAAACTTAATCCTATGAATCGGGGTGGTTTAACTGCTGAAACTGGCTCAACTGATCAATGGTGTCCCATAGCTCATCCGCTGTCAACAATCCACCCTGCCTCGGCGCCTCGGCACTAACCATTGGCACGGAGGGGCTAATCACTCCCTCAGTACTACAGAAATCCTCGCCCCTGAGGATACTGCAATCGGGTGGTCTCAGAAAGAAGCACTGTCGAGCTGCCCGCTGCTCCGACAACTGTGTCGCTAAAACCAGATGCTCGCTCACTCTGCCGCTGATAGGCCTCTGTATATAAATGATACAACAGTCTCTCCCAACTCACAAAATAAATACAACCTGCTGGCGAAAGCCAGTCCCAAAGTGAAAGTACTACCGTCTGAGGAAACATGGGTGCACGAACAGTCCAGCTAACACGCTCACCCTGCCTCGAGATCTACCTACTCAGCCGTCCTCTCTCCTCGACCCGCCACTGAAAGCCCAGAGTAGCACCCGCAGAAGACACTGCAAAACAAGGGAGAAGAAAAAGAGGAAAGAAGAATGGGGGTGAGAACTACTAGTAAACCAGTAGCCTCCCCTAGTGGGTAAAACCTCAACTCTGACACGCCCACTAGGTCTACCAGAGGCAAAAGGAATAAAGGTGGTATGCAATGAGTATGACTCCTGATGAAAAGCTACCACTAGAATGCCTCTAAAAACTGAGCTAAAAGAATAGCTGAATGTAGTATGCATCAGAATACAAATGCCTGCCTGAATAAACCCAATCTGACCACCAGTAAACACTGGTACTGCCTGCTCTGCCTGCCAAATCGGGTATGCCAGCCTACGCATAACACCGATAGGGATGAGAGTCTCGAAGACTCGAGGTCTGAAAACCCCACACTCCGGAGTGGCACTCGAGGGGAGCGACCCACACGAGTCAAGTGCCTCAGTAACAAGTATCAAAGTCAGCAGGACTGGATCATGACTATGACCAAAGTGGGAAAACCCATCCACTAAAGGGAGACCCGATCTCAACCTGATGCAATATAACAAATAGTGGGAACCTCCATCCACTAGAGACCTGATACCCAATCTGATGCATAAGCAACCTCCGGTCAACCGCCCAAGGTCCGCGGTTGCCGCAATACCCTGCCATCAAGCCTGCCTGTCCCAAAACCCAAGATCCTGACTACACTATCCCCAAACCCCCTGCTCGCGCACGAGCTACAAATACCCTGAGCCTCAAATGAAAGGAGAAAAGAATAATAAAAGGTTTCTCCTATGTCAATTCCAGCATGATAGTGTAGCAGAAAAAGGTGGCCTATCTAGGTGACCATACAAGCATGCAAAGGTCCCAAGATGATATAAGATAAACAGATGTCGATAATCTTCATAATGTTAGAGCATGTAGAGAACAGTATGAGAATAGTAAATACGAGATAGCCTGTGCCTGCCTATGCCACATACCCAAAGCCCACAAAGCATTGATTAGCCTTATCCTTTAACATGACGCTGCTGTTCTACAATCATAATCCCCAATCAAGCAAATTCTAACAATATCTGTTTAATCACAATAAGCCTGCCATTGCCACACATAAAGTGCATTTATCCTTTAATCAAAGAAGCTAGTCAAGTGCCTAGCGGGTAATCAAAAGAAGAAGGGTTAACAACCACACCCATAATGACAATCCTGACCCAGATCCGACATCCGGTCAACCGCCTACTATCCGCAATAGTCGCAATACCCCAAAAGCTAAAATCTAAGCCCCGGCTACACTATGCCGATCCCTGCTCAAACCCGAGCAACAAATAGCCGCCTGCCTAAGGAATAGAGGAAGAAGAGACAATAGGGTTCCTCCTAAGTCAGTCCCAACATATAGTGTAGCGATCAGAAATGGTCTAACTAGATATCCCTGAAATCAAGCCTATCTCCTCATGGAAGAAAGAAGGGGAGTGACAATTAGGTGGTTCACCATGTTTACCAAGTAATAACTCCACCTGGGTGTAATCATCATGCTAAATCATAATCCAACCACACATGTCCATAACCTGCTAATCACCCTCACATGAATCATCCACCTATGCCTGTCCAAAATCCTCAAGTGGTACGCTCCCACAAGACGCTTCACAATATCACAATATGAAAGTACATCCCCCTCCCTCATGCAAGGTTAAATGCTAAACGATGTCCATGAAGCATGTATAAGTTCCAACATGTCAAGTTTCCAATATAATGTTTTCCATATGATAGGCTCACAATTATCCGGTTAAGCATGCATGTCCATTAGGTGACCATTCAACATGTTCAATAAAGGGGATCACTCTAATATTCCTAGTGGGTACATCAGAAAAGAGGAGTAAAGCAACCACCCACCTGGAATTGCACAACCCAAAGCTGTCCAATATCTCTTTTTCACGCCACAAGTCCAAACAGATAAGCCGCCGCGATCACTGTTCACAATTACCCCAAAACATGCAATTAAACATACAATTATCCTCAAAACATGCTATTCCAGTAATCAGTCCAGAGTTGAGCCTTTTTCACCTGCGAGTTGTGCACATAAAATTCCCAAAAATATACCGTCGCGATCCTCGCGACGAGCCGGTCGAAACGAGTACCTGCACGCTCAAATCCGAGTTTCCTACACTGAGATATAAATTCGGCAAGGGGACTATCCCAAAGAACTCTGTACTGTAAATTTCAGCACCAAATACTGAAAATAATGCCTTTTTTACCTTCGGGAAAAATCCAGAAAAATCCAGGAAAATTTGAGGATGTTCCTTGCGATGTGTAGATGCCAAATGCCTTTTGAATCACCGCAATCCGATGTCCGGTTGCGGAGATATCGCTGAAAGATCGAACCGCTGTCCAAAACTCCATCACAGCAAATGGTGTCATAGTAAACTCAGGAAAACTCCTTGAAAAACGTGAAACGAGGGGAAACAGGAAATACCAACATTAAAGCTCTGTCAGTCGCCGTTCCGATGGCGCAAGAATCGCCAGAAAATGTGATCGGGGTAGGCCGGGAGAGCTCTCGCATTGAAATGCGACGAAAGGGATACACCGATGAAGGAACGTCGCGCCGTGCCGGAGAAATGGAAATCTCATAATCCGTGCCGCTGAAAATCCGAAACTCCACTATATGCTCCCTCTCTTCAAGATGAAGATTTCATCTTCTCACTCCTCGAGAAGATGAAGCCTCAAAAATGGTGAAAACTGCTCTTGAATGACTCTCGGATGGAAAGGAATGGGAGAAAACCAAAAATCATTTCCAATAATTCCCTCTGTGTCCTGCCGAACAGGAAACACCAAAAACGGCCAATAAAATGTCGCCACGTGTCCACAGAACACAAAACACCAACCTCAACCAATGGAACTGCGCCACGTGGCCCGACCACGACTACCCGCGCGCCCAGACGCCTCTGACCGGCCTGCCCGCCCAGTTTACCAACCAATAGGGGAATGCCACGTGTCATGCCTCTGCCTAGTGAACCCGGTGCACGAAATTATGTGGACCGAACCAATAGAAACCTGCACGTGTCCAAGCCCGGTGCACCATAAACCATGAGCCATCCTGAATACCCCATGGACCAACTCCCATGAGCCGACTTATCGGGTGATGCCACGTGTCCACCCGCCTCGGTGCACGCCCGCCGCGTGGACCGTCCGCCTGCCCGCCGCGCCCGCGCGCTGCCCGCGCCCTGCCGCGGCCGCGCGCCGCCGCTTGCCGCCTGCCCGAGGCCGCGCCGCCGCCCGCCGGCGCTGCCTGCCGCCGCCGCCTGCCGCCGGCGATCGCCGGAGTTACTGTTCCGGCAAGTGAACAGTACCCGAGCACCAAAAATACAAGTGGGTAGTCCGTTTTGACCGTTTTCGCGCGCTGATTCCAAATACGACGTCCATTTCGCCAAATTCCAACCCGATAATTCACCGGAGGCTCCCGGAAAGGTATTTTCAACCGAATTTCGCGCCGAGTCCAAATTTGATATCCGATTTGTGCGAAAGCACTTCTAAACATCCGACGGGGTCCCCGATCTCCCACGTGATCCATTTTAAGCCCGAAGTTCTGCCACTTGAGTCCAAATTGGCGCACGACACGCCGACATGCCCCGTAGGCCTCCAGAATCTGCCGATCACACTGTAACAGCCCTGTAGAATTCCGGATCATCACATCCTCCCCCATAAAAGAAAGTTCGTCCTCGAAACTAAAGCAACTCTCAAGGAGCCTCAGAAACCGGGTCAGTACTCCACACCGCCGTCTCCCGCTCTCCAAGTCACCTATCACTCCCTCGTGATTCGTATCTCCTCACAACAACAACAGCAACAACCAGTACGTCATAGCCCGATTGCGCAATTCCTCATCTCACGAGCGTAATTCGCAACGAGCGTCCCTCG
>CM055068.1:14476112-14553566 GCA_029204045.2 Tillandsia leiboldiana
CTGTATATAAATGATACAACAGTCTCTCCCAACTCACCAAAATAAATACAACCTGCTGGCGAAAGCAGTACCAAAAAGTGAAAGTACTACGTCTGAGGAAAAAGGGGCAAGAACATACAGCTTAACACGCTCACCATGCCTCGGATCGACCTACTCATCCCGTCCTCTCTCCTCAACCCGCACTGAAAGCCCAGTAGCACCCGCAGAAGACAAAGCAAAAAAAAAAAGGGAGAGAAAAGAGGAAAGAAGAATGGGGTGAGAACTACAGTAAACCAGTAGCTCCCCTAGTGGGTAAAACCTCAACTTGACACGCCCACTAGGTCTACCAGAGGCAACAGGAATAAAGGGTGGTATGCAATGAGTATGACTCCTGATGAAAAGCTACCACTAGAATCCTCTAAAACTGAGCTAAAAGAATAGCTGAATGTAGTAGCATCAGACTACAAATGCCTGCCTGAATAAAACAATCTGACCCCAGTAAACACTGGTATGCCTGCTCGCTGCCCAAATCGGGTATGCCAGCCTACGCATAACACCGATAGGGGATGCGAGTCTCGAAGAATCGAGGTCTGAAAACCCCACACTCGGAGTGGCACTCGAGAGGGAGCGACCCACACGAGCAAGTGCTCGTAACAAGTATCAAAGTCAGCAGGACTGGATCATGACTATGACCAAAGTGGGAAAACCATCCACTAAAGGGAGACCCGATCTCAACCTGATGCATATAACAATAGTGGGAAACTCCATCCACTAGAGACCTGATACCCAATCTGATGCATAGCAACCTCCGGTCAACCGCCCAAGGTCCGCGGTTGCCGCAATACCCTGCCATCAAGCCTGCCTGTCCCAAAACCAAGATCCTGACTACACTATCCCCAACCCCCTGCTCGCGCACGAGCTACAAATACCCTGAGCCTCAAATGAAAGAGAAAAGAATAATAAAAAGGTTTCTCCTATGTCAATTCCAGCATGATAGTGTAGCAGAAAAAGGGGCCTATCTAGGTGACCATACAGCATGCAAATGTCCCAAGATATATAAAGATAAACAGATGTCGATAACCTTCATAATGTTAGAGCATGTAGAGAACAGTATGAGAATAGTAAATACGAGATAGCCTGTGCCTGCCTATGCCACATACCCAAAGCCCCACAAATCATTGATTAGCTTATCCTTTAACATGACGCTGCTGTTCTACAATCATAATCCCCAATCAAGCAAATTCTAACAATATCTGTTTAATCACAATAAGCCTGCCATTGCCACACATAAGTGCTTATCCTTTTAATCAAAGAAGCTACTCAAGTGCCTAGCGGGTTAATCAAAAGAAGAAGGGTTAACAACCACACCATAATGACAATCCTGACCCAGATCCGACATCCGGTCAACCGCCTACTATCCGCAATAGCCGCAATACCCCAAAAGCTAAAATCCAAGCCCCGGCTACACTATGCCGATCCCTGCTCAAACCCGAGCAACAAATAGCCGCCTGCCTAAGGAATAGGGGAAGAAGAGACAATAGGGTTCCTCCTAAGTCAGTCCCAACATATAGTGTAGCGATCAGAAAGGTCTAACTAGATATCCCTGAAATCAAGCCTATCTCCTCATGGAAGAAAGAAGGGGAGTGACAATAGTGGTTCACCATGTGTACCAAGTAATAACTCCACCTGGGTGTAATCATCATGCTAAATCATAATCCAACCACACATGTCCATAACCTGCTAATCACCCTCACATGAATCATCCACCTATGCCGTCCAAAAATCCTCAAGTGGTACGCTCCACAAGACGCCTCACAATATCACAATATGAAAGTACATCCCCCTCCCTCATGCAAGGTTAAATGCTAAAACGATGTCCATGAAGCATGTATAAGTTCCAACATGTCAAGTTTCCAATATAATGTTTTCCATATGATAGGCTCACAATTATCCGGTTAAGCATGCATGTCCATTAGGTGACCATTCAACATGTTCAATAAAGGGGATCACTCTAATATTCCTAGTGGGTACATCAGAAAAGAGGAGTAAAGCAACCACCCACCTGGAATTGCGCAACCCAAGGCTGTCCATATCTTTTTCACGCCACAAGTCCAAACAGATAAGCCGCCGCGATCACTGTTCACAATTACCCCAAAACATGCAATTAAACATTACAATTATCCTCAAACATGCTATTCCAGTAATCAGTCCAGAGTTGAGCCTTTTTCACCTGCGAGTTGTGGCACATAAAATTCCCAAAAATATACCGTCGCGATCCTCGCGACGAGCCGGTCGAAACGAGTACCTGCACGCTCAAATCCGAGTTTCCTACACTGAGATATAATTCGGCAAGGGGACTATCCCAAAGAACTCTGTACTGTAAATTTCAGCACCAAATACTGAAAATAATGCCTTTTTTACCTTCGGGAAAAATCCAGAAAAATCCAGGAAAATTTGAGGATGTTCCTTGCGATGTGTAGATGCCAAATGCCTTTTGAATCACCGCAATCCGATGTCCGGTGCGGAGATATCGCTGAAAGATCGAACCGCTGTCCAAAACTCCATCACAGCAAATGGTGTCATAGTAAACTCAGGAAAACTCCTTGAAAAACGTGAAACGAGGGGAAACAGGAAATACCAACATTAAAGCTCTGTCAGTCGCCGTTCCGATGGCGCAAGAATCGCCAGAAAATGTGATCGGGGTAGGCCGGGAGAGCTCTCGCATTGAAATGCGACGAAAGGGATACACCGATGAAGGAACGTCGCGCCGTGCCGGAGAAAATGGAAATCTCATAATCCGTGCCGCTGAAAAATCCGAAACTCCACTATATGCTCCCTCTCTTCAAGATGAAGATTTCATCTTCTCACTCCTCGAGAAGATGAAGCCTCAAAAATGGTGAAAACTGCTCTTGAATGACTCTCGGATGGAAAGGAATGGAGAAAACCAAAAATCATTTCCAATAATTCCCTCTGTGTCCTGCCGAACAGGAAACACCAAAAACGGCCAATAAAATGTCGCCACGTGTCCACAGAACACAAAACACCAACCTCAACCAATGGAACTGCGCCACGTGGCCCGACCACGACTACCCGCGCGCCCAGACGCCTCTGACCGGCCTGCCCGCACAGTTTACCAACCAATAGGGGAATGCCACGTGTCATGCCTCTGCCTAGTGAACCCGGTGCACGAAATTATGTGGACCGAACCAATAGAAACCTGCCACGTGTCCAAGCCCGGTGCACCATAAACCATGAGCCATCCTGAATACCCCATGGACCAACTCCCATGAGCCGACTTATCGGGTGATGCCACGTGTCCACCCGCCTCGGTGCACGCCCGCCGCGTGGACCGTCCGCCTGCCCGCGCGCCCGCGCGCTGCCCGCGCCCTGCCCGCGCCGCGCGCCGCCGCTTGCCGCCTGCCCGAGGCCGCGCCGCCGCCCGCCGGCGCTGCCTGCCGCCGCCGCCTGCCGCCGGCGATCGCCGGAGTTACTGTTCCGGCAGTGAACAGTACCCGAGCACCAAAAATACAAGTGGGTAGTCCGTTTTGACCGTTTTCGCGCGCTGATTCCAAATACGACGTCCATTTCGCCAAATTCCAACCCGATAATTCACCGGAGGCTCCCGGAAAGGTATTTTCAATCCGAATTTCGCGCCGAGTCCAAATTTGATATCCGATTTGTGCGAAAGCACTTCTAAACATCCGACGGGGTCCCCCGATCTCCCACGTGATCCATTTTAAGCCCGAAGTTCGTCACTTGAGTCCAAATTGGCGCACGAACATCGCCGACATGCCCCGTAGGCCTCCAGAAGCTGCCGATCACACTGTAACAGCCCTGTAGAATTCCGGATCATCACATCCTCCCCCACTAAAAGAAAGTTTCGTCCTCGAAACTAAAGCAACTCTCAAGGAGTCTCAGAAACCAGGGGTAAGTACTCAACACCGCCGTCTCCCGCTCTCCAGTCACCTATCACTCCTCGTGATTACTCCTCAGCAACAACAACAGCAACAACCAGTACGGCATAGCCCGATTGCGCAATTCCCTCATCTCACGAGCCGGAATTCGCAACGAGCGTCCCTCGTACTCCAAACTCTCGCAGGGCTCCAAAGAAGTGAGTCAATCACGGGCGAGGAGTCCAAAACATAACACTCCTGAGCTGAGACGCAGGAAAACCTCAGGGACTCCATCAAAAGCCTGGGGGAAAAGAACGAACAGCCAGCGCAACACGCACTAAAATCACCCTCTAGAGCCAACTCGACCAGGGCGACCCGAAACACCTCTACACAAGCACCCGGACAGGAATGGGGCCCTAACAAGCAGGGGTTCTCACTCGGTCACTCTCTGATACCAACCTAATCTGTCAAAACCAGACCACACGAGTAGATTGCTCAGCCGCAGCCTATCCTCAAAAGGGATCCCCTGGGACACAATCTCAAGCCCTGTACACCACCATGGTCCCACACAGCGCCAGCTATGGAACCGTCAAACTCAACTCCCAATTTAGCTCTTCTTCTTTAGGTATCTGCCACCACAGTGGCCCGGTCGGGGTGATCCTGGATGCTCATCAAAATCCAATGGTAGCTCCATAGCCACTATGGGAGGTATCACTATCACTCGCAAGTCCATCTTCCTCCGCTGACCATACTAAAATCGGCGCTGGTACCAATCTTACCATCCGCTCGTCAAACTCTGCTGGCACCATCCGGTCCAAAAGCCCCTCACCTCAATAGTAACTGCCGATCTCGGCCCATCTCAAATAGCATCTATTTTGACCGGACTTCCACCGCCGCCCCTGCGGCTAAAATACGTAATCCCGGAAGATGTGCTCTCAAAGCTAAAACTTGTACCAAAACCATTTGGCATAAAACTTCATCCTCACAGACCTTGCCACAGCATCTACAATTGCTCCACAAACTCAAGATCACTCAGGGAGGGGGTAAAAGCCAAGATATCCCTAAAAATGCCACTATCAATCCGTTCAAGCCCAACTAGAACACAAAATTCCTCAATCTTAAAGGCAACAAGGCATTAGTCATTCCATTGGCCTCACTGTACTCATAATGCCCCTAGCGTGTCTTGAACGCCATCTTGGCGAAATACTCAGCTGTAAATCCAAACTGGTGCAGGCATCATAATCGATCAACTGCCGGAGCATAACTCCATCAAAAGGTCCTAAATAATACCTGGACCTGCCAGGGCTCCAATCACAAAGGGCTCTCACAGTCGTGTATCAACGACGCGGCACTAGGTCAAACAAACCCTCTATCCATCAGGTCCACGCACCTATGCCCACAACTCTCACAGCACTACAAATGATATACAACGAGGTGCTATCGAGGTAGGCGTGGTTCCCAGAACCACGTCAATCGAAATCACAATTTCCCTAACCGGCGGCATCATCATCAGCTCAGGTGGAATCACAACCGGGACCTCACGAGCAACAGGAATATCCTTTTACGTCCCGGTGCCGCCGTAGGCACCTCTCACACTGTCGCTGTAACCTGAGTACCCAAGCAGTCATAACAAACGAGCCTTCCATTGTCTGCCTCGCAGAAAACAAGGTCCTTTCTCTCAGCAGTCAAACATCCTGTGGCACTATGCCAACCACTCCCAAGCACTGGGTCTAAACACCGAACGGCCACAAATACCAATAAGTCTGCCGGCATAACTTATGGCCTCTACTGCACTGGATATGATCCACAAGCCTTCCCCACCTGCATAATACCAACAGTAACCTGTACCCCTAGTGCGCGGGGCAACAACTCTGCCTCTAGTCCATGCAGGAATGCAAAGTGCACTAACTCCGACTGCTGTGACGAAATCACACTTGCGACAACTCAATCCACTACCGGGGCGCCCTCCAACCGGGCGGCACAGATTCATCCACTCGATGCAAGTGGTCGTCGCTCAGCCTGCCAAAATATCTAGACCAATCACAAAGGGAGCACGACCTCTGTCCATGCTCACACTAAGGTGACGAATGTGGTCTCTCGCAGGCAGCCAATCCACGCTACCACTGCGCCACTCTGATAAAAGGGCTGATGCTGTCATCGGGGTCCACCCAACCTCTGACGTCTCAGAAATCCACCTGGATATCATCGTAATACGACCAAGCACAATTGATTCATGCAATTCCTTATATAATTATCCTTACTAAGCTCACCCCTCAATAACATATATTGCACCCCAAACATGCCTGTTATCAATCACACAGGGTAACATCCCCCTTGGGTAAGCTTTGCATAATCCATCCACAAGGCTATCCACCATCCTGGAAGGGAAAACGAAAATGTCTCCGCCGGCCGATCTGTCCTCCAACACCTAGTTCCAAGCGCCTCTATCCAAGACTCGCCTCTGGCGGCAGACCCCTATACAAAGGAGCTGCAACGCTACGCCCCATACACAATGCCTACTCCATCGAGGCATCCAAAATCCAAACGGGGAATCAAATAACCTGAAAGGTATCCTGATGCAATCCACTCACAGTCAAGCATATCCTATGCGCCATGTCCCCCAAGTCATAGAGCGCGTAGTTCGATAACTGCATAAACCCTTTTTGACACCAGGAGGCTCTCAAGCAGTCTTTCCATCACCACCAACCACGATTCTATCCCAAGAGGCTCCAAACTTAATCCTATGAATCGGGGTGGTTTAACTGCTGAAACTGGCTCAACTGATCAATGGTGTCCCATAGCTCATCCGCTGTCAACAATCCACCCTGCCTCGGCGCCTCGGCACTAACCATTGGCACGGAGGGGCTAATCACTCCCTCAGTACTACAGAAATCCTCGCCCCTGAGGATACTGCAATCGGGTGGTCTCAGAAAGAAGCACTGTCGAGCTGCCCGCTGCTCCGACAACTGTGTCGCTAAAACCAGATGCTCGCTCACTCTGCCGCTGATAGGCCTCTGTATATAAATGATACAACAGTCTCTCCCAACTCACAAAATAAATACAACCTGCTGGCGAAAGCCAGTCCCAAAAGTGAAAGTACTACCGTCTGAGGAAACATGGGTGCACGAACAGTCCAGCTAACACGCTCACCCTGCCTCGAGATCTACCTACTCAGCCGTCCTCTCTCCTCGACCCGCCACTGAAAGCCCAGTAGCACCCGCAGAAGACACTGCAAAACAAGGGAGAAGAAAAAGAGGAAAGAAGAATGGGGGTGAGAACTACTAGTAAACCAGTAGCCTCCCCTAGTGGGTAAAACCTCAACTCTGACACGCCCACTAGGTCTACCAGAGGCAAAAGGAATAAAGGTGGTATGCAATGAGTATGACTCCTGATGAAAAGCTACCACTAGAATGCCTCTAAAAACTGAGCTAAAAGAATAGCTGAATGTAGTATGCATCAGAATACAAATGCCTGCCTGAATAAACCCAATCTGACCACCAGTAAACACTGGTACTGCCTGCTCTGCCTGCCAAATCGGGTATGCCAGCCTACGCATAACACCGATAGGGGATGAGAGTCTCGAAGACTCGAGGTCTGAAAACCCCACACTCCGGAGTGGCACTCGAGGGGAGCGACCCACACGAGTCAAGTGCCTCAGTAACAAGTATCAAAGTCAGCAGGACTGGATCATGACTATGACCAAAGTGGGAAAACCCATCCACTAAAGGGAGACCCGATCTCAACCTGATGCAATATAACAAATAGTGGGAAACTCCATCCACTAGAGACCTGATACCCAATCTGATGCATAAGCAACCTCCGGTCAACCGCCCAAGGTCCGCGGTTGCCGCAATACCCTGCCATCAAGCCTGCCTGTCCCAAAACCCAAGATCCTGACTACACTATCCCCAAACCCCCTGCTCGCGCACGAGCTACAAATACCCTGAGCCTCAAATGAAAGGAGAAAAGAATAATAAAAAGGTTTCTCCTATGTCAATTCCAGCATGATAGTGTAGCAGAAAAAGGTGGCCTATCTAGGTGACCATACAAGCATGCAAAGGTCCCAAGATGATATAAAGATAAACAGATGTCGATAATCTTCATAATGTTAGAGCATGTAGAGAACAGTATGAGAATAGTAAATACGAGATAGCCTGTGCCTGCCTATGCCACATACCCAAAGCCCACAAAGCATTGATTAGCCTTATCCTTTAACATGACGCTGCTGTTCTACAATCATAATCCCCAATCAAGCAAATTCTAACAATATCTGTTTAATCACAATAAGCCTGCCATTGCCACACATAAAGTGCATTTATCCTTTTAATCAAAGAAGCTAGTCAAGTGCCTAGCGGGTAATCAAAAGAAGAAGGGTTAACAACCACACCCATAATGACAATCCTGACCCAGATCCGACATCCGGTCAACCGCCTACTATCCGCAATAGTCGCAATACCCCAAAAGCTAAAATCTAAGCCCCGGCTACACTATGCCGATCCCTGCTCAAACCCGAGCAACAAATAGCCGCCTGCCTAAGGAATAGAGGAAGAAGAGACAATAGGGTTCCTCCTAAGTCAGTCCCAACATATAGTGTAGCGATCAGAAATGGTCTAACTAGATATCCCTGAAATCAAGCCTATCTCCTCATGGAAGAAAGAAGGGGAGTGACAATTAGTGGTTCACCATGTGTACCAAGTAATAACTCCACCTGGGTGTAATCATCATGCTAAATCATAATCCAACCACACATGTCCATAACCTGCTAATCACCCTCACATGAATCATCCACCTATGCCTGTCCAAAAATCCTCAAGTGGTACGCTCCCACAAGACGCTTCACAATATCACAATATGAAAGTACATCCCCCTCCCTCATGCAAGGTTAAATGCTAAAACGATGTCCATGAAGCATGTATAAGTTCCAACATGTCAAGTTTCCAATATAATGTTTTCCATATGATAGGCTCACAATTATCCGGTTAAGCATGCATGTCCATTAGGTGACCATTCAACATGTTCAATAAAGGGGATCACTCTAATATTCCTAGTGGGTACATCAGAAAAGAGGAGTAAAGCAACCACCCACCTGGAATTGCACAACCCAAAGCTGTCCAATATCTCTTTTTCACGCCACAAGTCCAAACAGATAAGCCGCCGCGATCACTGTTCACAATTACCCCAAAACATGCAATTAAACATACAATTATCCTCAAAACATGCTATTCCAGTAATCAGTCCAGAGTTGAGCCTTTTTCACCTGCGAGTTGTGCACATAAAATTCCCAAAAATATACCGTCGCGATCCTCGCGACGAGCCGGTCGAAACGAGTACCTGCACGCTCAAATCCGAGTTTCCTACACTGAGATATAAATTCGGCAAGGGGACTATCCCAAAGAACTCTGTACTGTAAATTTCAGCACCAAATACTGAAAATAATGCCTTTTTTACCTTCGGGAAAAATCCAGAAAAATCCAAGAAAATTTGAGGATGTTCCTTGCGATGTGTAGATGCCAAATGCCTTTTGAATCACCGCAATCCGATGTCCGGTTGCGGAGATATCGCTGAAAGATCGAACCGCTGTCCAAAACTCCATCACAGCAAATGGTGTCATAGTAAACTCAGGAAAACTCCTTGAAAAACGTGAAACGAGGGGAAACAGGAAATACCAACATTAAAGCTCTGTCAGTCGCCGTTCCGATGGCGCAAGAATCGCCAGAAAATGTGATCGGGGTAGGTCGGGAGAGCTCTCGCATTGAAATGCGACGAAAGGGATACACCGATGAAGGAACGTCGCGCCGTGCCGGAGAAATGGAAATCTCATAATCCGTGCCGCTGAAAAATCCGAAACTCCACTATATGCTCCCTCTCTTCAAGATGAAGATTTCATCTTCTCACTCCTCGAGAAGATGAAGCCTCAAAAATGGTGAAAACTGCTCTTGAATGACTCTCGGATGGAAAGGAATGGAGAAAACCAAAAATCATTTCCAATAATTCCCTCTGTGTCCTGCCGAACAGGAAACACCAAAAACGGCCAATAAAATGTCGCCACGTGTCCACAGAACACAAAACACCAACCTCAACCAATGGAACTGCGCCACGTGGCCCGACCACGACTACCCGCGCGCCCAGACGCCTCTGACCGGCCTGCCCGCACAGTTTACCAACCAATAGGGGAATGCCACGTGTCATGCCTCTGCCTAGTGAACCCGGTGCACGAAATTATGTGGACCGAACCAATAGAAACCTGCCACGTGTCCAAGCCCGGTGCACCATAAACCATGAGCCATCCTGAATACCCCATGGACCAACTCCCATGAGCCGACTTATCGGGTGATGCCACGTGTCCACCCGCCTCGGTGCACGCCCGCCGCGTGGACCGTCCGCCTGCCCGCGCGCCCGCGCGCTGCCCGCGCCCTGCCCGCGCCGCGCGCCGCCGCTTGCCGCCTGCCCGAGGCCGCGCCGCCGCTTGCCGCCTGCCCGAGGCCGCGCCGCCGCCCGCCGGCGCTGCCTGCCGCCGCCGCCTGCCGCCGGCGATCGCCGGAGTTACTGTTCCGGCAGTGAACAGTACCCGAGCACCAAAAATACAAGTGGGTAGTCCGTTTTGACCGTTTTCGCGCGCTGATTCCAAATACGACGTCCATTTCGCCAAATTCCAACCCGATAATTCACCGGAGGCTCCCGGAAAGGTATTTTCAATCCGAATTTCGCGCCGAGTCCAAATTTGATATCCGATTTGCGCGAAAGCACTTCTAAACATCCGACGGGGTCCCCCGATCACCCACGTGATCCATTTTAAGCCCGAAGTTCATCACTTGAGTCCAAATTGGCGCACGAACACCGCCGACATGCCTCGTAGGCCTCCAGAAGCTGCCGATCACACTGTAACAGCCCTGTAGAATTCCGGATCATCACAGCCACGGCTAATGCTGCGCGGGCGGGCGCCCGTGCGGTTGCGACGCGCGGGGTTGGTGCCCGCGCGGCCGCGGCGGGTACCGCGCGGGGCCGGCGCCCGCGCGGCCGCGGCGGTTACCGCGCGCCGCCGGCGCCCACGCGGCCGCGATTTGCGCCATGCGAGACCGAGGTCCGCACGATAACTGAAGGTACCGCACGGGGTTGGTACCCGTGCGGCCGTGGCTTGCACCGCGCGGAGCTAGGGCCCGAGCGGTCACGGCAAATGCCGCGCGGGGCTGGTGCCCGCGCGGCCGTACGACCCGTGACACCGTGGGGGCGGCCGCGTCGCTCGACGCGCACGGGCGCCACCGCCGGGTCAAGTTGTCCTTAGTGTTTTGAGTTGTTTGGGCTCGGTTTATCTAGTACTATATTGTTGATCTGTCCATTGCTCTTTTGGGGACTACTCCTTGGTCCGGGCGTCAACAGAGAGCAAGATTCAGTCTCCGGAATACGCGTTTCGCATAATCAAGGTGGGTAGGTGTTGGTTATTACCAGTGAGGTGTCGTTTCCGAATACTCGTTGTGATAAAGTAGATATGGTTATAATTTGACAACCCCCCTAGCATGTGAATCCCTTTACTATTTCAATCAAGCGGCTGCGGTCGCAGGTGCATTATACTGTTCTGGTTATAGCGGCTGAGGTCGCAAGGCATTAAAATTACTCATATTGCTGGCATGCACACCGGCAGTTTGGCCACTGCAGAGGCTGTATTTTTTCGGAAAGATGGTAAGTCATTTACCCGTGTACCCCACAAGGGGAGGTTAGTGGGGACCCCTCAAGGGGAGGTGGCTGCTATTTGGGCAGTCGAGGTGTTGGAGGCACCAAGAAGATGAGTACGGTATTGGGGTTGGTGCCCAAAAATATTTTGAAAGCTGGGGTAGGTGCCCAGCGGGACTTTCAACAGGGATTTGGCGATACATGAGGGGGAGGGGAAAAGTAAGTGCTCCGGTGATTCGGTGTGTTCATTCTAGTATTGCGTTTACTTGCATGTTTTCTACTTTATCAGTCACTGACAGCCCACACTGTGACAGGTTCGAGTAGGGGTGGAATTCGGGACGACGGTGAGGCATCAGTTAGAGGACACTAGCCAAGAGGGCTAGTAAAATGATACTTTATTTTAGTTATTTTTGGTTATGGCATAACTATGTTTAGTTCAACTGTGTTTCATATACTGTGGCTTCTGATGGATGTCGGGAGGAGGATTTTCTTATAATTAACTGGTGAATGATAGGATGTGTAATTGTGGCTTGTTTTCAAATACAAACCGGTTTCAAAGATGTTTTCAAAGCAAGTGCCGTGTGGGCACCGATTTTAAAACCCGTGGATTTATCCTTTCAAGTTAATGGCCGCACAAAGAGTTTGCGAAAACGATTTAGAAAACTGGGTGTCGTGTGGGCACCGATTTTCAAAACCCATGGGTTTATGCTATAGACTGTATAAGATAGCGGTGATGGTTTGATGTACTATATCCTCTCCTCGTTGCATGTCATGATTGGAATGGGTAAAGTGTTGGACTTGTTGGTGACACAGTGCATATACAAAGGAGACTCCGCCCGTTTGGGGAGTGAATTTGTATATGCGGCCGGTCTGATACGCACCGGAGGCAAGTTTCATGTAATTATTTAAGAAAAAAAAAATGGGTACGTTTTTCGCTCCTTTAGAACCTCCGGGGCGTGACAACCTTGCTCTCACCTTAATGCTTTAACCCTTCCACGGTACTTGTGCAACACCGTAAGTAACCGCGAGGCGTCCCCACCACGACACCTTCACCTTTGTGGGGTACACGGGTCAACGGACCACTTCTTCGGAAAAGTACACCCATGCGGTGGCCAAACCGCCTGTGTATGTGTAAGCAGCCTTGAGCAGAATGACCGCAATCAGTGTGTAACGTAGAGCACCGCGACGTTCAGTCGCAACTGATAGTCGTAAAGGGATTCTCATGTAAACAGGGGTTAGGCGATAACAAACGGCACATCTACTTTACTCTTACAAGTTACAATTGAAAACATACTTTGAAACACAAATAAGAGTACTCACCTCGAGTTGCGTCGAATGAAACTCCCGGAGGTCCACGTCACCCACAATATCCCTTAAAGTGATAAACATGACAATAACGAATAATGCACAAAAAGGGTTGTAAGGGTGTACCCACCTGAAACGAAGATAACGACCGCGCCCGCGACCCTCCAAAACAAATGCTCTACTAACATAAGCAGGAAAATGCAGCGGTACCGAAATGCTCAAGCTCAGCGGCTGTAAGTAAAATCATACCTGTGACGACACGACCCGCTTTCGGGGTGTCCTCCACATAGGCTGCGTAAACCCGCCCACTGGGTGCTGAAGGTCGTCGCTGCTCCGTCTGTCTCGACGTCGTGGTCCAATCTATCTGGCGGTGTACCGGAGGGGCGTCCGCTTCCTTAACAGGCAAGGGGGGGTGCTGTAGCGATGTCCTAACTCTTGGGTCGCACTGACAAAATGGCTCGGGGGCAAGCTGCTCGGAAATGTCCTAACTCTCCACATAAGAAGCACCGTCCCTGTCTCTGGTCACACTGTGACGGTGGATGGAGCCCGCCATAGATAACGCACCGCTCCTGTCGCTGATGCCGATACTGTTGCTGCCGGGGGTACTACTGTCATGCCCCGGAGGTTTAAATAAGCAGAAAACGTAAATTCTTTTTTTTTTTTGAAACAACTCCACTCTCCGGTACGTGCCAAACCCGCCACACATACAAATTCGCCCCACACGGACAGAGCCTCCTTTGTACGTGCACAGCGTCACAATTACGATACATACTTTAACCACACAGTCACAATGAAAACCAAAGAGAGGAATCACGATTTATCATAACTACTAAGGAAGGAGAAGGGAGAAGGTAATCATACAACCTTTCGAATGGGGCCACCAAGTTTTGGAAGGATAAATCCACGGATTTATAAGACGGTGCCCACACGACACCTTATTCTTTTCAAAATAAATTTTCGCAAACCTTTTCTTTATTTGAAAATGGCCGAACTAAGAGGAAAATAAAGGAAAGCGTTCATCACAAGGTTTTAGCGTCCACAACATCCACATTAAAGAGAAACCACAAGCTACCTAACAATCAAACTAACCAAAAGCATAAAAGAAAGGTATCTAGCCACAGTTCGAAGCTATGGTCGTCTAGTCGAAACCTCATCGTTGTCCCAGAGCCCACCCCTGACCGAACCTGCCACAGCATGGGAAATCAGTGACAAAAAGAGTATATGTAAACAAGTACAATGCGGTAAATACTGAAATGAAAACAAACCGATACACCCGAGCATCCAAACTTCCCCTCATGAATCCACAGTAACCCCCTGTAAATCGGAACATAGCACCTGCCATAAGGTCTAAAGACCTCTGGCACAAGTGAACACCTTGCTCTCACCTTAATGCTTTAACCCCTCCACGGTTCTTGTGCAACACCGTAAGTAACCGCGAGGCATCCCCACCACGACATCTTCACCTTTATGGGGTACACAGGTCAACGGACCACCTTTTCGGAAAAGTACACCCATGCGGTGGCCAAACCGCCTGTGTACGTGTAAGCAGCCTTGAGCAGAATGACCGCAATCAGTGTGTAACATAGATCACCGCGACGTTCAGTCGCAACAGATAGTCGTAAAGGGATTCTCATGTAAACAGGGGTTAGACGATAACAAACGGCACATCTACTTTACTCTTACAAGTTACAATTGAAAACATACTTCGAAACACAAACAAGGGTACCCACCTTGAGTTGTGTTGAATGAAACTCCCGGAGGTCCACGTCACCCACAATATCCCTTAAAGTGATAAACATGACAATAACGAATTATGCACAAAAAGGGTTCTAAGGGTGTACCCACCTGAAACGAAGATAACGACCACGCCCGCGACCCTCCAAAGCAAACAACACCACCCGCAGGCCTAATAAAATATCCAAAACACTAATCAACATTTTACCCCTCCAAACTGGCAAAATTAGTGGTCCCGACTACTGTACCCAAAACCCCTTCTATCTCGAAAACAGAAACCAACAAAAGACTCCGTGTCATAAAATCCCTCCGGTGGCAAAAACCATATTTCCGACGCGATCCGACTGTCGACGAGGCAATTGACAGAAAAATGGGTTCCAATCGTTGCCTTGACGAAGTCCGCAACGGAAAACAACCGAACGGAGGCTTCATCCGTTGAAAACCAAAAACAAATGTATCGAGCGAACAGCACCGTCAAGCCGACGGCACCGTCAAACCAAAACCGTCGATAAAACCGTCGATGAGAACGTTGAGTAAAACGTCAGACCAAAAACTGTCATGCCAAAATCGTCGAGCAGTACAGTCGATAAAAGCACCAAGAAAAGGTCGAAGAAAGCTGTCGAGCCAAAACCGTCGAGCGAAACCGTCGTCGGCGGTGGCTCGTCCCCCTGCGGACTTAGAGGCGGTGCGGCGGCCCTGCGCGGGCACGGCAGCAGCGCGGCAGCCCGCCTGGCTGCACGCGGCGCAACGCCTCAGCGGCGCGCGGCGGCAGGCAGCGCGGCGCGGTGGCCCCCGCGCGGGAGCGGTGCGGCGCGGCAGCCCGCCTGGCTGCGCGCGGCGCGCGGCGGCAGGCAGCGCGGCGCGGTGGCCCCGCGTGGGCAAGCCCCGCGCGGGTGCGGTGCGGCGCGCTAGCCCGCCTGGCTTCGCGCGGCGCAGCGCCTCAGCGGCGCGCGGCGGCTCGGCTAGGGCGTCGAGCGGCGGCGGCGGCTTCCCGTTTAACTCCCCCAAAAACCCAAACAAAACAACGGACCACTCCAACGATCAAACCATCGATCGAAAGCCAATCGAAGTACCGATCGGAAACCCGATCAAACTTCCGATCGAGACCGATTAAAAAACATCGATCAAAACTGATCAAAAACACGATCAAATCACCGATCAAAACCGATCAAGAACCACCGATCGAAACCGATCAAGAAATCGATCAAAACCGATCAAGTCTACCGATCCCGTTCCGACAATCAAAAACACCGATTAAAATCGATCGCAAAAGAGAACGAAGAACCCAAAAACTCAACCAAAACCTACTCGAACAAAACCCAAGAATGAAACCATCGAACGAACCGAACAAAAACGACGAACCCTAACGCAAAACTAAATTACCGAAAACTGAGAGAGATAAAAGCCGCTAACCTAGCTCTGACGGAGAAAACAACGCGATCCCGATCTCCGCGGACGGTGGTGTTTCTGGATCCGCTCCTCGGTATCCGCGACGCTTCCGGTCTCGATCTTCGGCATGCACAGCGAGGAAGAAAGAAGAATAATCAATCTTTTTCCAAAATTAGAGTTATACGGTATTTGGGATAATAATATCTCTTTATTAATATTTTATTTATTTATTTATTTATTTCTCTTTTGTACGTACGAAAACCCAAATATTCAATATTTTAAAGATATTTTTAGCCGATTCCTCGATAAGTGTGCCAATTCGCCGAATCGTCTCGTAACCGTTAGGACGGATCCTGATGCACTAACAACACATAGCCGGTTCCTAGGATGTCAGAACTTACCCTTTTAGACCCGCTAACACTGAAACCCTTATTCCGGGAGATCCGTAAGTCGGATTTCAGATCCGATCGCTTTGCCATTCACCTTTTCTCGAGCTCTATCACCGTAAAATACCCGCAAGCACCGACGTTCTACCCGAGAAAACTCGCTAAATTAACCCCCTAACAGCTAATTTATTCAAAAAGAAATAAAAGGAAGACAAGACAGGTCGTGATATTACATCACACACCCCTTAAAAGAAGTTTCGTCCTCCAAACTTGCCATCAACCCTCGTTAAACAAATCGGGGACGCACTCTCTCATCTTCGATTCCAGTTCCCAAGTCGCTTTGCGCTCCTCGTAATTACCCCATAGCACCTTCACGTGGGGAATAGTCCGGTTCCCGGAGACGCACTTAGAACTTCACGCAGTCAACTACCGCTTAAAGATTGCTGTGACAGTCGTCTCCCAAGCGCCACGCTGAAATACCTAAGCAGAAACCCCACTAGTCCTAGAGCATAAGAACCTGCCTAACCTTGTGACCAGGAAGGAACGAAGTTACCAGCCTCGAGGGATTGCCCAGTAGCCCGAACGTACTTATTTCTACGATGGGGTGTTTCTTCTAATAACTAAAGGTAGGGCGAAAACACAAAGCAAGGTGAAAGAGTGGGATGCTCCGGTGTCAAAAAGAGTTCAGGCACGATAATTTGGGATAGAGTATTACCTGCTACCACGCCCTCCGGTGGGTCTGCTCCCTGGTGGGTCATCGAATAGATTCTCCCCCCCTGTCCCTATTGTCACGCCCCGGGGTCGAAACTGCGACCCGGGCTCGCCAACAGATCCGCCGCCCATACGGTGAACCCCGTATAGACGAAGCGTCAAACCTGCAAAAGGAATTTACTATACTAAACAGATATCAGAGCTAAAAGTAAACTGCTAGAAATAAAATATACAACACAAAGTCCTCACCAAAAGTACATAAATCTCTCTCAGCAATGAAAAAAAAGTACAACTCTATACCTCACTACAAGGTACTCTCAACAAGAAACTCTCAAAATAATAAGGGTACATCTACTCTCAGGACGACGACTGGTAGGGATCTAGCTCGCGACTCCCTTACCTTGATCTGAAGAAGCAGTAGCTGGAGCAGCAGGAACAGGAGCAGACGTCCCTGGGGAAAAATACACCACGACGGGTGTGAGAACTACATCCCACAGTAGTTCTCAGTGGGTACCGTCAACAAGCCCAACGGTCTGCCCACTAAGTTTACTAGAGGCATGGTGTAACAAATGAAATACTGAAGAAAAGAGTTGGAAATGAATAACTCTACAGCTACTATGCCCCTATCTAATGCTCAAAACGTGGAACAGATGATAAAAAATGGTGCATCTACTAACATATCAGTATAGTCACCCAATCTGAACTGACTGCCTCCTCGGGTCCAGTCAAGCCTGCGCCTACCTACTGCCGTTACATCCCGGAGGACCGGACTTACGTAGGGCGTCCGTAGCTGCCAAAACTGGCTCAGCCAGAGGGACTGCGTCCGTAACTGCCAAAACTGGCTCAGTCAGAGGGACGGCGTCGACAAGTCGCGATACAAAAGTAACAGATCCACCCCGGGCGTGGCTCTTGAGGGGCGCGACCCCACCGAGGAAAAAGGTATCCGCGCACTCTGTCGAGCTCAAGGTGGCACTGCAGGCTATAGTCAAAATCCATGCTCACGCTCTGAACGGAAAAACTCAGGATCCTCAAACATCTCGCACAACGGTCGGAGCACTCTCGACGACTCAGCTGATCAGCTCTCTCGAAACACGAGACACTAGCCTCTCCAACAGCTCACAGCACAAAACACACTGGCTGGAGATACTCCATTGCCAGGATCGACCCACAACTCAGGGCTAACAAAACAGGTCGGACAACACTCAACGACCCGGGACTACCGTCAACCCCGACGGTTCCCAACAGCAGAACATCAACCCAACCTGCAGACTCACTGACAGGATAAACCCCACAACAGACAACAATAAAGGATCCGGGAACCCCGAAAGACTAGAACCTACAACCCTATCAAACAAGAACAGGCTCTAGGCATAGCCTCTCGTTCTTCTCGTCCCAAAGAAAAAGGCAGACCTTAGAACCCAGACCACTCGAATCATCTCGAGTGGTTAATTTATAGGAAAAATGTGACATTTCTTACTGAAAGCCATTTGATCTGAAAGAAATCCATATTTAATGATTTTTAGTTCTTTTTAGGAAAACAATTGAAAACAAGTTTTATATCCAAGCCTCGTAGAGCTAATGCCTTTGTCCAATCAAACAAGAACAGACTGGGGCGAACCTACGATGCTTGGAAGAAAACATTGGTTGACTAAAATCATATGTGTGTCCAAAAACAGTTCTGGGTTCAAGGTCCTGCTATCACTGATAAACCGCTGCCACTAACACAGCGGCGACAAATAAAACAAGAAAAATGGAACATCTCGGGACGGCCGTCTACCCAAACGGCTCTCGCCACAGATGATCGATCAACTACATCTACCAGACTCCACTCTGCTCCCAAGCACGAGTGTAAAATGCATCCCACACTAAAAAGAATCCCGACCACTCGGCCCACTACCCGTCGAGTAAAACACTATGTCCAGGAAGAAAAGAAGTGTGGATGTCTAAAGCAGAATAAACCTAGCCCAAGTTGGAGTTTTCTACAGTCTGGCTGAACATGCTACATATGACGGGGGGTGCTAGGTCAAGCTCCAAGATAACAATAATTTTACAGATAGTAGGAAATAAGAGATCGCATGATCATCAAATAACTCTAGAATTATCAGCTATCACATTCTAGCATGCTATACAAAAATATCACTATCATGCATGGTCCTACTATAGCAGATTTAATGAACATTCCATCAATCTTGGAGACAGGGCCGCCCACCTGAAAGTGGACAACTATCCAATGTCCAAAAAGCTGAAACTGTACCAGGGCAACCCACAGATTTCCACAAATCTGTCGGGCCCAAAACCTCCCAAAATACCTCCTGGATACAAAAATATGGCCCAAAAATACAATTACAACAAAATCCTAAGTGTGTTGTCCAAGCTGAGATTTTAGTCCCAAAGATGCAAAATTTTCACCTGCAAACAATGCTCCAAAAATTCCAATAAAAATACCACGGCGATCCTCGCGTCGAGACCTTCGAAACGGGTACCCGCAAGTCCAATTCTGAGCCCCGTAGGCCAAGTTACAAATTTCATGGTACAGGCGCGCAAAAGCTCACAACCACACAACTGTAATAATCAGCACAGTAAAAGGGGAAACAGTATACCTTCGGGCAAGCCTCAGAAAAATCCCGAAAAAATACGACGATAATCCTCGCGACGAGTAGATCTAAAAAGTGTACAGGCTCCTCTCGATCGGACGCTCGAACGCGGAGATAAAATTCTGGCAAGGGCTGCTGTCCCAAAAACTCCACCAGCAAACAGTGGCTTAGAAAAGTCTAGAAAACCGTGCCATAACCTCTGAATCCTGCAAGATGATCAACATGAAAGTCGAAGACGTACCTCCCGTGAATCCAGTGCCATAGAAATCATCCAAAAATACTATCGGAGTAGCTCTGTGGACCTCTCAGACTGAAATGCGGCGATAACGGGCCTCCGATGAAAGATCGTCGCTCTGTGCTACGATGCCGAAGTCGTCGACGCCGCGGTTTCCAAAAAAATCCGGGCCTCTGCCAGAAGATGCGAAACACAAAGATCTCCAACTTTACTAAAGGGTCCAAGGGCAGAGGGGTTCGGGAAAAGGGTCAAAAAGCCCGAGCAAAGGGGCTATTTATAGGCCCAGCCCGAAAAATCCAACAATTTGGACTTTTGGCCCAAATTCGGGCGCCCGGGCATTCCGGGCTGCTACCGTAACGGGCCCGGCCCGTTACTGTGCGCGCCCGAATTTACCCCAGGCCGCCACGAAGCCACCCGAACAGCAAACAACCAAATGGGGCAATGGCGTTGCGCCGCGTGGCCAAAGCTGGTGCCGACACGTGGCGCCCACGCGCGGGAGCCGCGGGTCAGCGCGCCCACGTCGCGCCCACGCGAGCCCACGCGCGCCTGTCGGGCACGCAGCCCGAGACAACCACTCCCTGCCCCGTGGACCGCGTGCACAACACCTCTCCAACCACGTGCTGCCACGTGTCCACCCCCGGTCCACCGTGCACCCGCGCTATTCCATGGACCGCGCCTACCGCGCCGGCCAATAGGGAGGCGCCTCGTGGAGGCGCCACGTGGCCAGCGCCTGGTGCACGCCTTCTGCGGTGGACCGCACGGCTACGCCTCCACCCGCCACTGCGCTCCGCCGCCAGCCGCTGCCGCCGGCGCCTCTCCGGCCGCTGAAACAGTAAACCCACACCTCAAAATCCGTGTTTTCGCATCCGGGCTCCGAAAAATACGAGTAAATAGTCCATCTTGACCGTTTTCGCGCGCTGAATCCAAATCCGATGTCCGTTTGGCCCAATTCCACTTCTAAAATTTCTCGAAAATTCCCGGAAAAATAAACTTGATCCATTTTTCGTGCCGGGTCAATTTCTTGGTTCCAATACGCGCGCAAAAACCTCAATCACCCAATATGGGCCTCCTGGTAAGCAATCTTGCTCCCAATACACTAGGAATCCATTTTCGGGGTCCGACACGCGCACAAACACTCCCAGAAACTACTAATCCATCAATAAACCTTTAAGTGGGGATTCGGGTCCTCACATCCTCCCCTACTAAAAGAAAGTTTCATCCTCGAAACTAACACGGCTCAAAAAGGGAGTTCAAAGCCAAGGGTAAGCATCCATCAACACAGTCTCCAACTCCCCAGTCATTACACACTCTCAACAAAGCGAGACCAAAGCTGGAACAACCTCAGGAATTCCAAAAATTGGGGACCAGGAAGAACAGCCAACTCTACTCGTCCAAACTACACGAATTACGCCAACACAACCAACCAGAAAGGTAAGGGCCCCACCAGCAGGAAAGTCATCAACACCAACTCTCAATTTAGAAAATGACTGAAATTAGCGAAAAGTTCAAAAATTCCGAAAGACCAGTGCCCTCGCCCCAATCAAACAAGAACAGGTTCGGGCACCGTCTCCATTTCTGGAGTAGCCTTTCGAATCTTTCGTCCTGTTCGCAAATTTGAGCACAAAGGTGAGAAAATGGGAGAGAAGTGTTGATGCCGTTCCTGTTGTGGCTACAAAAGCGGAAGCTACAATCTATCCGTGCCCCTAAAAACACAACCCTATCCGAGACCCCTAGAGACACAACCTCTAGTCCTAGGCGTCACCTACGCTCAACAGGTAGCACCTAACCCAAAAACCGCTGAAGCCACTGCTGCAGGAAGGATGCCTCGGTGACCTGTGGAAATGATCTCCTACTGTCCAACTCGCGGGATCCACAATCAATCGTTGCACGATACCGCACCAGCTGGTCCATCCCGTGTGCTCAAACTAAGTCGTGGAGCTGTAACTGAACCGTCACACCTGTCGGTGTACTTCCTCAAGTCTCAGTTGTCCCGATCACGCCCCAAAATTCACCTCTGCTCGAAGGATACTGGGAAGAATCCAATCGCTCATGCATGTAACAAATTTCCTATCCCTTATTCATGCAGAGATGCAAATGCCCTAATATCATATGCAAAAGAATGCCGGTACCAAAAGCTCACTCAACTGACTGAAAATAAAGCCATACCTGCGGCGATAGGATCTGCTGCTGGGGTGCCCTCCACTAGGGCTGCGTAAACCCGTCCACTGGGTGATGAAGCTCGTCGTCCCGTCTGTCCCGACGTCGTACCCCACTCAGTCTGACGGTGTACCGGAGGGGCTTCCGCTTCCTGAACAGGCAAGGGGGGCGCTGTAGCAAGGGGTCGTACTGACAGAATGGCTCGGGGATAAGCTGCTCGAAAATGTCCCAACTCTCCACATAGGAAACACCGTCCCTGTCTCTGGTCGCACTGCGATGGTGGATGAGGGCCGCCACAGATGACACACCGCTCATGTCGCTGCTGCTGATACTGCGGCTGCTGCGGGTGTCCACTTGAACTCTGGCGCCTCTGAAACTCACGACCCTCAGGGTGAGATCGTGGAGGTCTCGGAGGTGCCCGCCGACTCGTCTGTCCCTCATCAACCGGTGCTGGGCGCTTCGCCCCTGGAATCACTGCGGAAGCTGGAGCCACCTCATCCAACACCGCCTCTCCGCACTCAACGTAAAGTGCCTGCTCCATAGATGTATCCAACGTCTGCAATCTGCGCGAACGGACGAACTGATAAATCTCTCAGCGCAAACCCCGCTCAAACATATAAATCCGATGCGCCTCGTCCCTGGCCGCGTGCGGTACACAGGCCAACAACTGGTTGAAGTCTGCGATGTACTCATGCACGGGACGATCTCCCTGATGGAGATTCTTCAGGTGCTCCTCTAACCTCTGCCTGACGCTCTCCAGGAAAAAGGCTCCAAGAAATAGACTACGGAACTCCGCCCAAGAGAGAAGCTGCGTCCCAGGCGGACCAGCAGGTCGCACACGCCGCCACCAAGCCTCGGCGTTGCGCTCCAAGAAGTTTGTCGCCAACAGTACCTGAAACCGCTCCTGAATAAACAGGCTCTCAAAATGTAGCTCCATGGCCGTGATCCAAGACTCTGCCTCCCACGGCTCTGCACTCAATCCAGAAAAACGGGGTGGATTGAACTGGCGGAACCTCATCAATAGATCCACCACCTCATGCTGCTCTGCAGGGGTCAACAGTCCCGCCGTCCCAGACGGCTGACCACTGGTAACCGGTGCAGTAGGGGCTGCCTGTGCTGCTGATACAACTGGGGGTGCCACAGCTGGCGAAGGAGGTGCGGGGAAACTCTCAGGGGGTGCTACAGCTGACTGCGCCCTCTGCTCCATCATGCGGATCATCCGGTCCATGGCCTCCTCCTGGCGCCGTGAAATCTCCTCCTGGCGCCGGAGAGTCTCTGTCAAATGGGCCATCTGAGCTCGAAGCTCCTGCACCTCACTCTGCTGACCCTGTGCTGACTCCTCCTGCTCAGGCTCATGGGAGGAGGAAGGCTGAGAACGTGTCCGCATCCTGCGTCGGGGAGTCATCATGCCCACCTGCAATCCACATGCAAACATCAGGACAGCACCAAACAACACTCGAGCCAATCCAGCGAAAGTCTAAGACATGTCATCCATTCCATAGCATTATGTTGTCTGCAGCCAACGTAATCGCTTAGGAGAATAAACATGCCAATCACTCATCCCATCCCTTGGGAGAGGTATAAAACTCAATCAGGACTCTCGCTAACAGTCACGACTCTCACGTGGTCATCCTAATGTCCAACCACAAGCCTAGGGTTTCTAAGTCCATAATGACCTAAAACCTAGGCTCTGATACCACTCTAATCTATCGCGCCCCGGGGTCGAAACTACGACCCAGGCTCGCCAACAGATCCGCCGCCCATACGGTGAACCCCGTATAGACGAAGCGTCAAACCTGCAAAAGGAATTTACTATACTAAACAGATATCAGAGCTAAAAGTAAACTGCTAGAAATAAAATATACAACACAAGGTCTTCACCAAAAGTACATAAATCTCTCTCAGCAATGAAAGAAAAGTACAACTCTATACCTCACTATAAGGTCTCTCAACAAGAAACTCTCAAAATAATAAGGGTACATCTACTCTCAAGACCACGACTGGTAGGGAACTAGCTCGCGACTCCCTTACCTCGATCTGAAGAATCAGCAGCTGGAGCAGCAGGAACAGGAGCAGACATCCCTGGGGAAAAATACACCACGACGGGTATGAGAACTACATCCCACAGTAGTTCTCAGTGGGTACCGTCAACAAGCCCAACGGTCTGCCCACTAAGTCTACAAGAGGCATGCTGTAACAAATGAAATACTGAAGAAAAGAGCTGGAAATGAATAACTCTACAGCTACTATGCCCTTATCTAGATGCTCAAAACGTGGAACAGATGATAAAAAATGGTGCATCTACTAACATATCAGTATAGTCACCCAATCTGAACTGACTGCCTCCTCGGGTCCAGTCAAGCCTGCGCCTACCTACTGCCGTTACATCCCGGAGGACCGGACTTACGTAGGGCGTCCGTAGCTGCCAAAACTGGCTCAGCCAGAGGGACTGCGCCCATAACTGCCAAAACTGGCTCAGTCAGAGGGACGGCGTCGACAAGTCGCGATACAAAAGTAACAGATCCACCCCGGGCGTGGCTCTCGAAAGGCGCGACCCCACCGAGGAAAAAGGTATCCATGCACTCTGTCGAGCTCAAGGTGGCACTGTAGGCTATAGTCAAAATCCACGCTCACGCTCTGAACGGAAAAACTCAGGATCCTCAAACAGCTCGCACAACGGTCGGAGCACTCTCGACGACTCAGCTGATCAGCTCTCTCGAAACACGAGACACTAGCCTCTCCAACAGCTCACAGCACAAAACCCACTGGCTGGAGATACTCCACAGGCAGGATCGACCCACAACTCAGGGCTAATAAAACAGGTCGGACAACACTCAACGACCCGGGACCACCGTCAACCCTGACGGTTCCCAACAGCAGAACATCAACCCAACCTGCAGACTCACTGACAGGATAAACCCCACAACAGACAACAATAAAGGATCCGGGAACCCCGAAAGACTAGAACCTACAACCCTATCAAACAAGAACAGGCTCTAGGCATATCCTCTCGTTGTTCTCGTACCAAAGGAAAAGGCAGACCTTAGAACCCAGACCACTCGAATATTCTATAGTGGTTAATTTATAGGAAAAATGTGACATTTCTTACTGAAAGCCATTTGATCTGAAAGAAATCCATATTTAATGATTTTTAGTTCTTTTTAGGAAAACAATTGAAAACAAGTTTTATATCCGAGCCTCGTAGAGCTAATGCCTTTGTCCAATCAAACAAGAACAGACTCGGGCAACCCTATGATGCATGGAAGAAAACATTGGTTGACTAAAATCATATGTGTGTCCAAAAATAGTTCTATGTTCAAGGTCCTGCTATCACTGATAAACCGCTGCCACTAACACAGCGACGACAAATAAAACAAGAAAAATGGAACTTCTCGGGTCCGCCGTCTACCCAAACGGCTCCCGCCACAGATGATCGATCAACTACATCTACCAGACTCCACTCTGCTCCCAAGCACGAGTGTAAAATGCATCCCACACTAAAAAGAATCCCGACCACTCGGCCCACTACCCGGGCGAGTAAAACACTATGTCCAGGAAGAAAAGAAGTGTGGATGTCTAAAGCAGAATAAACCTAGCCCAAGTTGGAGTTTTCTACAGTCTGGCTGAACATGCTGCATATAACGGGGGGTGCTAGGTCAAGTTCCAAGATAACAATAATTTTACAGATAGTAGGAAATAAGAGATCGCATGATCATCAAATAACTCTAGAATTATCAGCTATCACATTCTAGCATGCTACACAAGAATATCACTATCATGCATGGTCCTACTATAGCAGATTTAATGAACATTCCATCAATCTTGGAGACAGGGCCACCCTCCTGAAAGTGCACAACTGCCCAATGTCCAAAAAGCTGAAACTGCACCGGGACAATCCACAGATTTCCACAAATCCGTCAGGCCCAAAACCTCCCAAAATACCTCCTGGATACAAAAATATGGCCCAAAAATACAATTACAACAAAATCCTAAGTGTGCTGTCCAAGCTGAGATTTCTGTCCCAAAGATGCAATATTTTCACCTGCAAACAATGCTCCAAAAATTCCAGTGAAAATACCACGGCGATCCTCGCGTCGAGTCCTTCGAAATAGGTACCTGCACGTCCAATTCCGAGCCCCGTAGGCCAAGTTACAAATTCCACAGTACAGGCGCGCAAAAGATCACAACCACACAACTGTAATAATCAGCATAGTAAAAGGGGAAAAAGTATACCTTTTGGCAAGCCTTAGAAAAATCCCGAAAAAATACGACGATAATCCTCCTGACGAGTAGATCTAAAAAGTGTACAGGCTCGTCTCGATCCGACGCTCGAGCGCGGAGATCAAATTCCGGCAAGGGCAGCTGTCCCAAAAACTCCACCAGCAAATAGTGGCTTAGAAAAATCTCAAAAACCGTGCCATAACCTCTGAATCCAGCAATATGATCAACAAGAAAGTCGAAGACGTAGCTCTCATGAATCCAATGCCGCAGAAATGGTCCAAAATACTATAGGAGTAGCTCTGTGGACCTCTCAGACTGAAATGCGGCGATAACGGGCCTCCGATGAAAGATAGTCGCTCTGTGCTACGCTGCCGAAGTCGTCGACGCCGCGGTTTCCAAAAAAATCCGGACCTCTGCCAGAAGATGTGCAACACGAAGATCTCCAACTTTCCTAAAGGGTCTAAGGGCAGAGGGGTTCGGGAAAATGGTCAAAAAGCCCGAGAAAAGGGGCTATTTATAGGCCCAGCCCGAAAAATCCAACAATTTGGACTTTTGGCCCAAATTCGGGCGCCCGGGCATTCCGGGCTGCTATCGTAACGGGCCCGGCCCGTTACTGTGCGCGCCCGAATTTACCCCAGGCCGCCACGAAGCCACCCGAACAGCAAACAGCCAAATCGGGCAATGGCATTGCGCCGCGTGACCAAAGCTGGTGCCGACACGTGGCGCCCACGCGCGGGAGCCGCGGGTCAGCGCGCCCACGTCGCGCCCACGCGCGCCTGTCGGGCACGTAGCCCGAGGCAACCACTCCCCGCCCCGTGGACCGTGCGCACAACACCTCTCCAACCACGTGCTGCCACGTGTCCACCCCCGGTCCACCGTGCACCCGCGCCATTCCATGGACCGCGCCTGCCGCGTTGGCCAATAGCGAGGCGCCACGTGGCCAGCGCCCGGTGCACGCCTTCCGCGGTGGACCGCGCGGCTGCGCCTCCACCCGCCGCCGCGCTCCGCCGCCGCCGGCGCCTCTCCGGCAGCCGGAACAGTAAACCCACACCTCGAAATCCGTGTTTTCGCGTCCGGGCTCCGAAAAATATGAGTAAATAGTCCATCTTGACCGTTTTCGCGCGTTGAATCCAAATTCGATGTCCATTTGGCCCAATTCCACTTCTAAAATTTCTCAAAAATTCTCAGAAAAATAAACTTGATCCATTTTTCATGCCGGGTGAATTTCTTGGTTCCAATACGCACGCAAAAACCTCAATCGCCCAATATGGGCCTCCTGGTAAGCAATCTTGCTCACAATACACTAGGAATCAATTTATGGGGCCCAACACGCGCACAAACACTCCCAGAAACTACTAATCCATCAATAATCCTTTAAGTGGGGATTCGGGTCCTCACACCTGTTGCTGCGGCGAATGTGTAGAAGCTGCAGAGGGTGTTGTCCCCGTTTTCAAGGGGCAGTTGAAACGGAAGTGCCCCGGCTCGCCGCAATGAAAACAGTGGTCTTGCCTCTTGGAACAATCGGTCACCTGGTGTATTTGCAAGGCTTGTCCACCGACCTTGGTCCTCGCGTTGGCGCATTCCTGGTTCCTTGTTGCGATCTCGGATGTTTAGAGGGCCGGCTCCCATTAGAATACTCTCCTCCGGAATCAGATTGAGTTCGCTTCTTATCCCCGCTAGGTTCCGAGTCCTCCCGTCGGGCACGAGTAATCGTAAATTCGCGCTCCACTAGGGTGGCTCTGTCGACCACCTTCTGGAAGGTGTGCAAATCCGCCGCCTGCACAACCTCGAAGATCTCGCTCCGCAAACCGTCCACAAAAAGACGGGCTTTGTGAGATTCGTCCCGTATGACAAAGGGAACGCAATTGGCCAACCTCACAAATGCCCGCTGGTACTCCATAACCGTCCGACTTCCTTGCTTGATGTGCTTCAGGTCGTCCTCCATCTACTGTTTGACGCTGTCCGAGAAAAATGCCCCATACAGTATTTCTCGGAACGTGGACCATGATGGAAGGGCGGTGCCCTCCGAGGGGTCCGGGCGCACCGTCTTCCACCACATGCGGGCGTTTTCCTCAAGAAAGTGGACTGCCAAGGGGACCCGCTCATGTTCCTCCATCAGCAAATCTTCAAAAAGCTTTTCCATGGTGTCTACCCATTTTTCCATGACCCAAGGGTCGGTCGTCTCTCCCTCATGTACAGGTGGGTCGTATTTTTTGAAATCCGTCAAGTTCGCTCTTACCCTGTCCCGTTAGGTTTGCTGGATAGGGGCTTCCCCCGCAGCGACGGCGGACACTCTGGGAGTGGGTGTCACCACGGTCTCTCTCAAAGGGTCTCCAGCAGTGGTTCCCGGTGTAGGTCCCGAAGTCGCTGCTGTTGGTGCTACCGAAGGCGTTGTTGGCTGAACCGACGGTATTCCGGTCACTGTGGTATGAGGAGGGGCGGCCATAGTCTCTGTGTCAGCCACCGGCGGTCCCGTCGCCGGTGCGGTTGGTCCGGGTAGAGGAGCCTGGGCCACCTCCACTGGTGTGGTCGGCTGTTGCGTCAACTGACATACCTGTTCTATGAGGGTCGCTAGTTGCCCGGCCATTTCTCGTAGTTGTTGTCGGAGAAGCTGATACTCCGCGGCAGTCGGTACCGTACCTTCTGCCCCCGCGTTCTCAGTTGACGACCTAGTCCGGGCCATTATCCGCTGCATACAAAGAAACTAGGTCAACCCTAGACCTATCTGGCATAACACCATGCCCTACGATCAACCAGGGACTCCATCCCCCCCCCCCAAAGACACTCACGCTCTATGCACCTATTCCTTGGTTATCTCATTGGTTAGTTGCTAGTGGCATTGTATTCTGTGGATGTTGGACACCGACTACTGTGGTTAAAGTCATTTTTCTCTGATACCATATAATCTGTCATGCCATGGAGGTTTAAATAAGCGGAAAAACGTATATTCTTTTTTTTTTTTGAAACAACTCCACTCTCCGGTACGTATCAGACCCGGCACACATACAAATTCACCCCACACGGATAGAGCCTTCTTTGTACGTGCACGACGTCACAATTACGATACATACTTTAACCACACAGTCACGATGAAAACCAAAGAGAGGAATCACGATTTATCATAACTACTAAGGAAGGAGAAGGGAGAAGGTAATCATACAACCTTTCGAATGAGGCCACCAAGTTTTGAAAGGATAAATCCACGGGTTTATGAGATGGTGCCCACACCACACCTTATTCTTTTCAAAATCAGTTTTCGCAAACCTTTTGTTTATTTGAAAATGGCCGAACTAAGAGGAAAATAAAGGAAAGCGTTCATCACAAGGTTTTAGGGTCCACAACATCCACATTAAAGAGAAACCACAAGCTACCTAACAAATCAAACTAACCAAAAGCATAAAAGAAAGGTATCTAGCCATAGTTCGAAGCTACGGTCGTCTAGTCGAAACCTCACCGTCTTCCCGGAGCCCACCCCTGACCGAACCTGTCACAGCGTGTGAAGTCAGTGACAAAAAGAGTAGATACAAACAAGTACAATGCGGTAAATACTAAAATGAAAACAAACCAATACACCCGAGCATCCAAACTTCCCCTCATGAATCCACAGTAACCCCCTGTAAATCGGAACATAGCACCTGCCATAAGGTCTAAAGACCTCTGGCACAAGTGAACACCTTGCTCTCACCTTAATGCTTTAACCCCTCCACGGTACTTGTGCATGTGATGATCCGGATCTCTGGGATGGTTTCGCAGGGCGAGCAGCGGCTTCTGGAGGCCTATGTTGTGTGACAGAGTTGGTTGTTCATGAATCGGATTACAGATTTGGAACCGACACGAAAATCGGATCAAGTTTGCTTTTGCGGGGGCTTCCGGCAAATTTTAGAAAGAGAATTTGGTGAAACGGACAGCTGATTTGGACTCAGCGCGCGAAAACGATGAAAATGGGCTATTTACTTGCATCTTTCGAAATTCGGAGCAAAAATTACTGTTCACCGGCCGGAATTACTGTTCTGGTGGCCGGCGGCGATCGGTAGGCGGCAGAGCAAGGCGGAGCGCGGCGACGCAGTGGCGGAACGCGGCCGCGGGCAGCGCGGGCAGGCGCTGCAAGGCGCGCGCGGGCGTGGGCAGGCGCGGCGCGCGGTGGCGGGTCTACAGTCAGGCGCGTTCACCGGGAGCACCGAGGTTTTGTGGTGCCACGTGGCAGCACCCTATTGGTTGGTCGGCGTCAAAGGAAGCGGCGACGGCTGTGACACGTGGCGTCGTATGATTGGCCGACAAGATCCGGAAGACCCGGCGCGTAGACCGGGCGTGTGTGCCGCGTGAACCACGTGTGGACACGTGGCACTGTGCCATTGGCGGGCGCACGCCGCCCACGTGCGCGAGGCGTGCGGAACGTGGGCGGCGGGCTAGGTGGCACGATCTGGCAGATTCGGGCGGGACACGTGGCAGCATCTCGTCGATTCGGGCGGCTACAGTAACTTTCGGGCGCTCGGTTCTTGGGCCCGAATCCGACTGCCCGATAGTTTGGATTTTGGCTATAAATAGGCCATTGAGGGCTTCATTTCTAGACTTTCTGAGATCCTTTTTGAGTGCCGTTTTCGATAGCGAGTTTCTACTTCGAGTCTTCTACACTTTTTGTGGTTTTGGAGAAATTTTGGAGGCCGTTTAATATTTTTCCTCCTCGATCTCGCGAACTTCGACGCTGTTCCGATATTGATCGTTTTTGTCGACTTTTCGTCCGCGGACTCCCCCGAGCTGAGTTATTGGAATTTTATGCCGATTTTTGCGGCAGCGTTTTTACGACAGGCAGATCTTTGACTTTCGTATTTATCACTTGGCTCTGTTTTGAGTTTTTATGGGAGTGCGTGCAGCATCTTTAGACCCCTTTTTGCTGTTGCATGTTCTAGACAGCGGAGGAGTAATCTTGCAATTTCTCGGCCTACAAGAGGCGGAATTTGGTGTTTAAAGACTCGATTTCTATCTACACTTTGCAAGGATCGCCGTCGTATTTTTCTTGGAATTTTTAGAGGCCATCTCGCAGGAGGTAATTCCCTGTTTTGTGGACAGATGTGCGATAAAATTACTGTTTTGAATGATTTGAGCTTACCACGATGTTCGGCTTATATCTCAGCGACCGGGTGGAATTTTTGGTCGATTTTTAGTGCGTTGGAATCGTGAGGACCTGAGGATCGCACCAGTTAAATTTCAGATCTTTTGGACTCAGGACTAACGCGCACATCCAGGTGGGTTGGATTTCTTCCAAGCTTTATGGAATGCCTTCTAATTCTGTTGAAAGCATGTTAGCATGCCTAGTTTAGCTATTTGTATAGCTGGTACAATCTGATAGATGTCTAGATTATTTTTGACTGATAGACCTGAACCCCATTTATCATCTGTATGATCTTGAGACAATTTGACACTAGATTGCATGAGTAGTTGACTTCCGAACTGCATCTGAACCGTTTTAAAATCATTGAACCCGTTTTAATATAAAAGGTGGCTTCAAAAATAGTTTTAAACATTGTGATCACCCAGAGGGGTTGGATAGATTCAGGATGCATGAACTCTCGCACCTGGGGGCCGAGGGAATTTTTATTGACTCAGTGGATGGGTTTCCTAGTGTCTTGGGGGTTTGTGTGCACTATCAGATTGAGTCGTGGAGGGTTCTCCGACCTATTTATAGGTTAGTTGGCATTTCGAGTTTTCGATCTGTTCGATCATTGATTATAGCCTGCAGATGCCACTTATTGAGCCAGATGAAACACGCTTATTCCTCGGTGGGGTAGCGCCCCTCGAGAGCCGTTCTGGATGCGATGATGATAATGCGCCTGATGAGGCTGCATGCGCCTGATGAGGCTGCTTTGCGTGATATTCCGACTGGACCTGGTTGGTGTACCGGGCGACCAAATCGAGTTATGGACCGAGTTGGAGTACCGGTAGAACCCTACGTTGATACACTAGGGAGGCGCAGGCTCGACTGGACCAGATTTGGCAGTCATTGAGATTTGGGTTGATGTGAGCACCTCGTGAGCGAGTGGATGCATTGCATGTTCTTAGTTGAGTTTTTCCTTTGAGCATGATACTTGAGGCATAGTAGCTGTAGTTTCATTTCAGCTTTCATATTATCTATCTGTATATCTATTGTCTTGCCTCCAGTAGACTTAGTGGGCATACCGTGGATCTTGGTGACGGTACCCACTGAGAACTACCTTATGCAGTAGTTCTCACACCCGCTGTGGTGATAGGTTTTCCTGAGGTAGCTGTTCCGGCACCGGTTCTGGCGGAAGCAGCAGATCGAGGTAAGGGCGTGGCCGAGTATGTCATGCCGCGAGCCCACCAATTTGGTCGGTTCGGGCACGCCAACAGACCCGCCAATCGGGCACGACCTCTCGCTACCCGAAAGGAACGGTAACATCCATCTCGAATCAAAACAATGTGTATGATGAGATATAATATCAAAGTAAGATCACTACTAATTTAAAACTTTCATTCAATAAACAAATAGTTTAAGCAGGTATGAAAGCATGATAAGAATGAACCATAATAAACTTTATTACAATTTACATCTCTCAACTTACAATTACATAATATTACAATGTTTTTCCTCACAATACATGGTTCACTCGATCATAAAAGAAAGGTACCTCTGCTAGACCCTCTAGGTCTCTATGCTGCTGGGCCCTTGCCCCTGTCGAATGCCTCGTTGACTGCACTTGTATCCATCTCGACCGCTGTATCCATGCCAGAACCTGTGGGGAGGTCACCCAAGGGGTGTGAGAACTACGACAGAGTTCCCAGTGGGTTCAACCACCGAGAAAAAGTGTCCTACACCGCTTGGTCCAATGGAAGCAATAATAATAGTGCTAGGAATCTAAAATCCTCAATATCAAAATGCGGCTATGCAATATATCACTACACTATCTGTGTATACTCATCGACCCAGCACTACTCTGTATAGCCACACTAGGCTGCTAAGCACCAACTCGGCCACTATGCCGTTGTATACAGGGTTACATTAACCCGGCCACCTTGGCCACTCCATTACCACTTTATTCTTTTACATTCTAGTGGTTTAGTTAAAGTTAACCCTCGGAAATTCTTGTCCCACGGGCCCCAGCCCAGTAGTCATGCTACTTTAAGACAAGGATTTCTGAGGTTGCCGATAACACCCGCAAGTGTTACCCCGTCCTACGAAGTAAATGTGTTCTTCGGGCTACCGATCTGGAGAGGGCTGTGACGCCCCCAATAGTCCCACATCGGATGTGGATGGAATTGTAATTAGGTTTATATTAGACTTGGACACTAGTAATAATAACTAGGCTTAAGCATTTTGGGCTGTGGTTTGGGCCCAACGAGTTATTATTGCTAGTGGGCTGGGTCGTTACATTTGGTATCAGAGCCAATAACCAGCCGGAAGTGTGCGGCGAGTCTCGGCTGAGTCTGGGTCTAGATGACAGGACTAGCGAGACGAGTCTCACATCGCCTGGTGATCTTGGGCTGCTGTGTGTGTTTAGGCTGACGAGGACGTCAGGCCTAAACGGGGGGAGTCTGTGACGCCCCCAATAGTCCCACATCGGATGTGGATGGAATTGTAATTAGGTTTATATTAGACTTGGACACTAGTAATAATAACTAGGCTTAAGCATTTTGGGCTGTGGTTTGGGCCCAACGAGTTATTATTGCTAGTGGGCTGGGTCGTTACACCTGCTTTATGCCTGATTATGATCTTCTTTAGTGATCTTTACCATATCTGCTGATTAGTTGTTTCCAGTGGTTATATTATTGCTCTACATATTGCCATGCCTGTTTGGTCATCTGATAGTTGAGCTACGCCTGTTATCAGTTCTATTCTGCCTTACAGGATTATTCTTAGTGCCTCTGGTATTTATATCTTATCTTGGAACATTTCCATGGTTGATGAGTAAGCCTGTTTGTCCTGTCGATCAAATGATACACTGCTGAGCACATAGATTTGTTTAACTGATGTTTTTACCGAGCTTCGTAGGGTCGCCGGAGTCTGTTCTTGTTTGATAGGACAAAGGCAATTGCTCTGCGAGGTTTGGAAACCCAAGCTTCGTAGTGTCGCCTGAGTCTGTTCTTGTTTGATAGGACGAGGGCAATGCTCTTCGGGGTGTGGACTTTTCAAAATAGTTTTCTTAAAAATATGTGTTTAAGTTTTGTATTATTTGGTTGGTCTGCATGATTGAGTTGTGTTTTTCGGTTGAGCTTATGCTGAGTTGAGATTTGCCTTGGTCTTGCATATGAGTTGAGATTCAGTTGATTTGGTTATTGCATCCCAGTGGGGATTTCCCGGCTTGTTGCCGATTACCCGGTCAGTGGACCGCCAGTTTGAGCATTTGCACATGATTCGCCCGCACCGTTGTTCTTCACGTACACTAGCGGACTGATCCCCCGTAGCGGTGTACTTTACCGGTAAAGTGGTTAGCTGAGGCAACCCGTGACCCTAGTTTGGGGAATGTCAACCAGGTGGTGCCAAGTGGGCAGCCTTGCCTGAGGTCTTGTGAAGGCCAATATGGTAGCTTGTGATTGGGTCTTTGTGTTTTCATCTATTTGATGCATGTGTTGTTAAGTTGCTTTAATATGCTTCTTTGATTCTTTGATCTGGCTTCTAGTTATCTACCTATATATGATTCCATGTGATGCCTTGATTATATCTCATTGTTATATTGCTGATTGTCCTAACTCCTTGATGCCTTGATTATAGTTTCATTGTTATCTTGCTGATTGTCCTAACTCCTTGATGTGTTGATTATCCTGATACATGTTTTAAATTCTGCTAAAATTATCTCCTATGCTCGTACCCAGATTATAAGTTTTGCTTTCTTTACAGCACCAGTTATATATCTGCTTTAACCTAACCCCTGATCTATTACTATCCTCTAGCATTGTATACCAGTAGGTACGATCTGCTATTTCTCGGCTCGTCGTGCCCACTGGGATACACTCCGGTTTATCTCACACCCTCGGGTGACTGTGTTTCAGGCCGAGCGGGTGCTGGGATGTCGGGACGTGTTGGTGAGATTCCGTGTTAGATGCTGACCCTGGACAGCCGAAAGTTCATGTATTATTTGATGTTAAAGGAAAGAGTTGTAATTCAGATGTAAATAATTGTAAAGTTAATTGTAACTTTTGCTTGTAGTTGTACGTAGTTAGTACTCTGATGATTGTTGCCAAGCTAGCCGTGCATATATAGAAAAGGCTCAATTCCGTTGGGGATTGGGACTCTTCTATATATGTGGCGGTCTGTCATTGCCCTGGTTGTTTTTGCAACTCTGATTTAAAAAAAAAAAAAAAAAAAAATTTATACACTAGTTTTGGACTCGGGGCGTGACAAGGGCGCTGCCCTTTACGTCCGATCCTGGTGCGCCCGGGGAGAGGGCAAGCCCTTTACGTCCCGCAGACCCACATTTCAACCTTCAAAGGCACGCCCGTTTTATTATCTTTTCTTATCTTTCATTTCATTTCCTCTGGGCACTCAGCCCTTTTCTGCACTTTATGCATTTGTCTTTATCTTTACTCTTAAGCACTTTCTTTTATTTTCTTTCTCACTCGAGCCTTCAGCTCACATTGCCACTGGCAATTACTATCACTCTTTCCTTTAGTTTCCCAAAGGTATCTCGTCCAACGGGTCACTGCCCAAGGAGTCCTGCTCCCAAACTGACGAGTCTCATCACAATGCACCATCTGCATTTTCTTTCTGTTCTCTTTCTTTTGGCAATTTGCTTGTCTTGCTTATTAACCAAGTTTTAGCTCTATCTTGAGCGATTTGCTTGTCATGCTTATTAACCAAGTTTTTCATCCCTTACCCTAGGTCTTGCCTTACGGGTAACTAGAGAGTCTCCTTGACTCTTTAAACATTTCTCTTTCATTTTATTTAACTCCAATTGAAGTTAAAGTTATTGTCCGTTTGCCCAGACACCCTATGACTTTCTAAGGTTATATTTGTTCAATTCTTTAACCTTGGGATCTTATCCCACTTTCCTGATTCCTCACTGAATCCTAGAGTTAACTTAACTCTAATTTCCTGTTCCACTTTTATCTTAGAGTTACACTGACTCTAATTTCCTGTTCCATTTTTATCTTAGAGTTACACTGACTCTAATTTCCTATTCCCTTTCATATCTCCACACTTGATCTATTTCCCATTTTCCCTTTCATGTCTCCACACTTGATCTATTTCTCATCCTAGAGTTCCTTGACTCTATGTTGATCACTAGTTCACCTTAGGTTCCTTTTACCTATGTTCCATGTCATACTCATCCTAGAGTTCCTTGACTCTATGTTGATCACTCTACACAATGTCCTTAGGTTATCTCCTAAGACAATGCCACTCGTTCAATCCTAGGGTAAGCTCCTAAGTTTGATGTCACTCAGTACACCCTGGATCTAGGTTTTCTCCTAGTCTTACTACCAACAAGTTCCTCTTCCTTATGTCACATGATTCCTAGGGTTATACCCTAACATGATCACAATCGTAGTGGCTAACCACTTTCATGCATGCAAATATTTTCATCTCATTCATAAAATAGTAATTACCTCTACGCATGCATATTCATCATATATCTTTGGCAACCAACAGTTGCACTTTTCCTCTGTGTCCGTTTACACATGCACATTTATTCCTCTATCTCTGGCAACCAACAGTTGCACTTTTTCATCTGAATCCATCTACACAGGCAATCTTAATCATAATTACCTAACGCCTCTAACAGACTACTATCATGCTTCGAAATCGAAAACCAAAGGAGCAAAGGGAAAGGTCACCCAATTTCGGCAGAATCCCCCACCTTGTGGTGTCCCCAATTGCTTGTAGACACTTGCAATTGGTCTCTGCGTGATTTCACTTGTCTCCTCGAGCTTGCACGCAAAACGGTGCACGTCCCTCGAGTCCGCACGCAAAATGGTGCACGTCCTCCAATCCTGCATGTAAAACGGCGCACGTTACTAAAACCTACATGCAAAACAGTGCGCGTCATTTCAGCCTACATGTAAAACGGTGCGCGTCAATCCAACCTGCACGCAAAACGATGCACGTACCTTGAATCTGCACACAAAATGGTGCACGCTTTACTATAGGATTGCACGCAAAAAACGATGCATATTCTTCTAGCCCTGCACGGAAATCGGTGCGTAACATTAGAGACTGCACGTAAAACGGTGCACGTTAATTCCATCGACATGCAAAACGAAACGCGTACCTCAAATTTGCACGCAAAACGGTGCACGTTCCTTTGTCGATGTTGCACGCAAAACGACGCACACTTTTTGAGTTTGCGCTCAAAACAGCGCACGTCCGTCGAGTCCGCACGCAAAATGGTGCAAGTCTTCCCCAAGCTTGCATGCAAAACGATGCAAGAACTAGGGTTTGATTCTTCAAACCACCAAGAAAATTCCTAAAAATAGGTTTAGAATCATAAGAGATCATTTCTATCTCTAATAAACCTATAAAAACCTTAAAAGGGAAAAACCCTAATTTTTCTTACCTCTCTCTTGGTGTTCTTACCCAAGAGAAAAGAGAAAGGAGGTGTTGGAGCTTGATGTGGAACTCCTCTTGAAGTTCCCTTCGAGTTTCCCAAGCTTCCCGAGCCTCGCACCCTCAGCCCAAGCCTCCCAGCCCGAGCTGCTGTTGCCGCTGCCGCTTCTCCCGCTGCTTCTCCCAGGAGCCGCACGCACAAGAGAGAGAGAGGGAGAGAAATGGAAGAATGAGGAATGAGGGAGAGAGAGAGTGAGAGAGAACGGTTTTATCCCTGTATAAGCTGGGGGGGGGGGGTAAAATTACCAAACTGCCCTCACTTACAAAAGAATTCATCTCTCTGTCCCAATTTCCTGGCATTGAGTACCGGTACTCGGGCTTGAGTACCGGTACACGGCCTTTAGTTCCGGTACCAAACATTGTGTTTCGGTACTAAACCCACGAAATCTCCAACCCGAGGGCTGGAAATCACTAATTTTGCATTGGGTACCGGTACCAAACATTTAGTACCGGAACCCGGGGACTTAGAATATTTTTGGCCAACTTTCTTACACTCGGGCACAATGCGTACCGGTATTCAGCATTTAGTACCGGTACCCAATGTAATCTCCAGCACAAAATGCATTGTGTTCCGGTACTCAGAATTGAGTACCCGAACACAGTACAAATTTCTGCACTTAGACAGATTTTGCATTTTCGAGCCTTCGGAGTCCGTTTTTAAGGCAATTTCGTACCGTATGAGCTCAGTTTCGCCTGAAACTTTGCACGCACCCTGGGAAACACCCTTAAAACACGTTACAAGCGACTTCACCGCACTTCGCTATTCCGCGGAGTCGGTGCACCACAACTTAAGCTTCACAACTTGAAGCTTTAGTCTCTCAACTCCAACTCACTTTTCGACTCGACGACTTTCGCATCGATTCGAAATGCCTTAAACTCTCTTGTAATTACATTTTAAATGTGTTACAAGTACTTTCGCCGCACTTCGCAAACTTCGCGGAGTCGGTGCGCTACATTCCTCCCACCTTTTCGGAGTTTCGTCCGCGAAACTAAAATGAAACCTCGACTCGATTTTGGTCGAATATAGCGAGTCTCGCCTCAACACCAGGCCTACTGCATGCCACCACTAGGCACCATCTTGCCCGTTCGACAATTCGCACGAAGCCCTCGTTCGTGCACTTCCAACTCGACTCCGTGGGATTCCTAGATCTTAAGCCCAGACAGCCTCGCCAACTAGGTGATGATACAACCGAGTACTTGCTTCTTCAACCATTCGCAACGGCCAAACATCGACTTAACTACACGAAAATTCTCGATCCTGCACACTTGCTATCCCCACCAACTTGGTGAAAAGCACGATCGAACGCCTGCTTCTCCAAAATGCCACTGACAATTCAACCTCGACTTGTGAAATTTCCTTGCTAACTCCGCCATAATTTTTTTTTGCCACCATGAGGTTGTATTTGCAACTGATTTCATTTACCGCATTTTCCCTGCCGCTCCGCCACCTAATGTGGGGGGCAAAGGCCAATCCACATGTTCTCAGCTATTCCACATGCTACTAGCGCTCTAAGTCCACGAGTTATCAGCTAACCCGCCCATTTCGAACTACTAACAAGTCCACAGACCACGGTCTAATCACAGGCCTATAGCCCAACCTCTAACCTGATATCGTGCAATAACCCTCGTTTACACGAACGGACCCTATCGGCATACGGTAGATCCTTACCTAGGATTACCGCACCAACACTCCTACTAGGAGCTATAGCATCTCAATTATCACTAGCCCTAGGGCCTGGTCACATCCACACTCTCAGTGTACTAATAGCCTCAATGCTCACACGTGGCATTCCACGTTCCCGGGTCATCGCTCGGACTACCGCCCCGACCAAATCTCTATCATGCCCCGCCCTCAGGTCTCGGGCCGCTGTCTCTCACAGCCGACTGCGCCTGCCCACTGGGCTACAGGCCCACAGTCCACAAACATGGTCCAGGCACGGATCGTCCTAACGCGAACCCGCAAATCGTCGCCACGCGACCACTACGCTCCACTGAGCAAAAACCACTAACTAGTCGTCAATCCACGACCCGAACTCTCTATCAACTCTGGCCACACTGGGCAAAGGCTAACACGCCACCTAATCAGCTCTCTCTGGCTAAACGATAATTGTGCTCCATGAGCACCCAAACAGTTGGGCGTCCTACGCCCGCACGCTAACTTGCGTAATCCAAAGTGCTAAGCGATTGCTTAAATTCACCCACGGCTCTTGTACACCTCTCCCAACTGGGTTAAGGCACCACGACAACTGTTCACCAACTCTGGTGATTAGCACGTGAATCCTACGGTAGCAATCCTTGCCGTTACACCGATCCATCAGACCGGCGCCATAAAACTGCCGCTCACTTGCGATGTTTTCGAATCTCGAAACCTATCCTGGGTCTTACCAGCCCCACTATGCGGCAATTAGCCACAATGATACGCCATACGATTACTACCGTCATCAGGGCGAACTTTCGCCACTAGGTCTGTAAACCTTTCTTGCCCTAGCCTTTAGGATATAGCAACTTGGCTCTCGCAACATAGCGATCACCGTCACTTCGGGAGTCGATCTCCCATCAGAACTCATCAGTCGCTCTTTGTCAGCAAATTAGCCGACACCCGCTTGTAACACCTCTCACTGTAGGTACAGGGCGCACCGACATAATCTCGGCGGCCATTACCATTCTTTCCTACTGTCGCCCCTACATGCGGCGACACCAGGCGCTCAGGTGTCACTCACGCAGCCTCAGCTTGCTGCGCCATCAGCCACTGGAGTCTATTGATCTGCTCCGACTGTCGCCTTGACGCCACTCCTAGGCATCGAAACTCACCTCCCAGCCGGCGGGAAATCTCTGCCTGCCGGCAAGAAGCATCAGTCTGCTGCTGGACCACACCAACAAGTGCGGCTACCTGCTACCGCAGCTTATGTACCTTGTTCGATCCAGAGCCCTCTCGTGGCTCGAGTTGAAACAAGCGCGTCTCCCTATGTGGTGTCCTCGCTAATATGCACACCACGACGAAACGATTAGCCCAAATTTATCCATTTGAGCAACGTGCAATCTGTATACACCGACAAAAAGGCTCGTCGACCCTACAATGCGAAAGTATAAAAGGGCACTCCCTTTCATCTCCAACATCACGTTGTCGGCTGCCAACGCAATAGTCCGAATAATGAAAGCTCATTACCCTCGATCCAGTCCCAATATCCTTATTGGGAACAACAAACCCAATCAAGTACTTTCGCCCAAAACCCATGCACTCTCTCGTGCCTAATCCCTAGGGTCTCCCTAAGGTTTGCTAACCACCTAGGACTATTCCTAGACTCTGATACAACTCTAATCTGTCACGCCCCGAGCCCGCCAATTTGGTCGGTTCGGGCACGCCAACAGACCCGCCAATCGGGCACGACCTCTCGCTACCCGAAAGGAACGATAACATCCATCTCGAATCAAAACAATGTGTATGATGAGATATAATATCAGAGTAAGATCACTACTAATTTAAAACTTTCATTCAATAAACAAATAGTTTAAGCAGGTATGAAAGCATGATAAGAATGAACCATAATAAACTTTATTATATTTTACATCTCCCAACTTACAATTACATAATATTACAATGTTTTTCCTCACAATACATGGTTCACTCGATCATAAAAGAAAGGTACCTCTGCTAGACCCTCTAGGTCTCTATGCTGCTGGGCCCTTGCCCCTGTCGAATGCCTCGCTGACTGCACCTGTATCCATCTCGACCGCTGTATCCATGCCTGAACTTGTGGGGAAGTCACCCAAGGGGTGTGAGAACGACGACAGAGTTCCCAGTGGGTTCAACCACCGAGAAAAAGTATCCTACACCGCTTGGTCCAATGGAAGCAATAATAATAGTGCTAGGAATCTAAAATCCTCAATATCAAAATGCGGCTATGCAACATATCACTACACTATTTGTGTATACTCATCGACCCAGCACTACTCTGTCTAGCCAGACTAGGTTGCTAAGCACCAACTCGGCCACTATGCCGCTGTATACAGGGTTACACTAACCCGGCCACCTTGGCCACTCCATTACCACTTTATTCTTTTACATTCTGGTGGTTTAGTTAAAGTTAACCCTCGGAAATTCTTGTCACACGGGCCCCAGCCCAGTAGTCATGCTACTATAAGACAAGGATTTCTGAGGTTGCCGATAACACCCGCAAGTGTTACCCCATCCTACGAAGTAAATGTGTTCTTCGGGCCACCGATCTGGAGAGGGCACTGCCCTTTACGTCCGATCTGTAGGTTTTTATATATAAGGATCCACAAGGATCTAAATAGGTACTATCAAACAACTAGAGGGGGGGCGAATAGGTGTAATACTTAAAAACAAATCTCAGTGCAAAATAAAAACCAATGCGGAATGTTGGGTTATGTTAAAATATGGATCTAAATAGGGGAAAAACCACCTAGAGGGGGGGTGAATAGGTGTAAACAATAAACACTCAAAAATCGTTGCGCAATAAAACCCAATGCGGAAATGAAAATATAACACGCAAGATGTTTACGTGGAAAACTCCAAAACCGGAGTAAAAAACCACGGGACCGATAACACGGCGAAATCCACTAGAATTATAACACGTACAAAGGTGATATACCGTACTCACAGACGACTCGACCTTTTTCCATACGCTCCTAGTAGATCTTCTCCGCTCGCTCCGCAACGTGTAAGACCTGGCTTTTCCGTTACCCTTTCCGTTATCCCTTTCTTACGACTGTCCGACTGTGGGACAATTTTTAGTGTTTTTCCGGAAAGTCCGTCGGGACTCGCGGACATTTTTAGGCGGAAGGGCTCGCGAAACGGAGAACGGGGACGCGATCGGTTTCGGATTCCGACTCCCGGTTCTCCCAGAATAAATTTTTGAAGTTCGGACCCCTTTAGACGCCTCGGGATCCGTGTTGGCAGCCGCACACCTTTTAAGGTAAACCCTAATTCTTTTAGTATATATATATAGCCGTGTGGGAAAGAGGATTAGGGTTCCTCTTATTTTCTTTTGGTGGCCGCCTCTTTTCTTTTTCCTCTTCTTCCTCCCTCGTAGCCGCCGGCAAAGAATAACCAAGCGCACGGGCAAGGGTGGACCGGTGGAGGCAAGCGGACGATCCCTCCTTCTCCTCCTCTTTCGCACATCGAGGTGAGTCGAAAACGTTTCCGTTTGGGGGGAATCTCCCTTTCTTTTTTCTTTTATTGGTCACGAGGAGGGAGGAGGGGGCGGCGCCGTCGCGCATCGCTGCACGCGGGGCCGGCCGCGGGTGGGGCGCCGTGCGGGCAGGTGCCGCGCGGGGTCGCCCCACGCCGCGGGCAGCGCGCCGCGCGACACTCGGCCGCGCGCGGGGCCGCCCACAAGAGGGGGCGCCCGCGCGGGCTGGTGCCGCGCGGGGCCGCCCCGCACCGCGGGCAGCGCGCCCGCGCGGCGCTCGGCCGCGCGGGGTCGCCCGCAAGAGGGGGCGCCCGCGCGGGCTGGTGCCGCGCGGGGCCGCCCCGCACCGCGGGCAGCGCGCCCGCGCGGCGCTCGGCCGCGCGGGGCCGCCCGCAAGAGGGGGCGGTGCCCGCGCGGGCTGGTGCCGCGCGGGGCCGCCCCGCACCGCGGGCAGCGCGCCCGCGCGGCGCTCGGCCGCGCGGGGCCGCCCGCAAGAGGGGGGCGCCCGCGCGGGCTGGTGCCGCGCGGGGCCGCCCCGCACCGCGGGCAGCGCGCCCGCGCGGCGCTCGGCCGCGCGGGGCCGCCCGCAAGAGGGGGCGCCCGCGCGGGCTGGTGCCGCGCGGGGCCGCCCCGCACCGCGGGCAGCGCGCCCGCGCGGCGCTCGGCCGCGCGGGGCCGCCCGCAAGAGCGGGGCACCCGCGCGGGCTGGTGCCGCGCGGGGCCGCCCCGCACCGCGGGCAGCGCGCCCGCGCGGCGCTCAGGAGGGGGGCACCCGCGCGGGCTGGTGCCGCGCGGGGTCGCCCCGCTCCGCGAGCAGCGCGCCCGCGCGGCGCCCGGCCGCGCGGGGCCGCCCGCAGGAGGGGCGCCCGCGCGGGCTGGTGCCGCGCGGGGTCGCCCCGCACCGCAGGAGGGGCGCCCGCGCGGGCTGGTGCCGCGCGGGGCTGCGCCCAGGCAGAGTGTCCGTCGCACGGGCCGGTGCTGTGCGAAGAACTCCGCTGCACGCTGTTGGGAGTCGTTGTAAGCTTCGGACTTCTAAGCTTTGACTTGCCCTTGTTCCTTCAGGAGTGCGGGACGCTGTTGGCGACTGGTGCACAGACGCGGACTGGACGAACGCAGGACGACGCACACAATGTGGGTACCCCTTAGAACCTCTTTATGCACAGTTTCGTTGTTGCTATGTTTATTTTGTTGAGGGGTTTGGTGGGTGATGTGGACCTCCGGATTTACGGCTGTCGCGGTAGAAGACCGGGCGGGCAGTTCGCCCTATCCGAACAAAGGTAGGGTTGTTCGGGGCATACAAGCGTTGGGGGCAGTGATCGACGTGACCTTTCAGAACATCAAAGTTGAACTTGTGGAATATTGTTAACTCCGGCAAAGGTTTGTGTTTTATTATCTTTATAGTATGGCGACTATGGGTCGCTGTGGGGACTCTTCCATTGTCTTGGTTTCCGGAGTTATGGGAAAAGGGGTAAGATCTTAGTAATTGCATGTTTACATTTGCTAACCCTGTTAAAGCCATTGTGGGGATATTTGGTTGCCGAGGCAGGTGCTCGGTCTGGGTTGCCGAGGATGGTGCTCGGATGAGGCTCGAGATTTTGCTACACGCACAAAGATCTTAGTAATTGCATGTTTACATTTGCTAACCCTGTTAAAGCTATTGTGGGGATATTTGGTTGCCGAGGCAGGTGCTCGGTCTGGGTTGCCGAGGATGGTGCTCGGATGAGGCTCGAGATTGCTACACGCACACCCGCGGTTTGGCCACCGCAAAGGGTGTGCTTTTCCGGAAAAGTGGTACGTTGACCCGTGTACCCCACGCGAAGGTGGCGTTAGGAATGGGGGCCCCCATGGGTGGGGGGTGTGAGCGGTGATGTCGAGGCAGGTGCTCGGCGGTGGGCATCGGGGAAGGTGCCCGATGTCGTTTTGATACAGGGTGTGGTTATGGTGGATGATGCCGAGGTGGGTGCTCGGCGGCCGAGGCAGGTGCTCGGTAGGGGTCTCCGAGGCAGGTGCTCGGTGTGGTTGCCGGGGGAGGTGCCCGGTTTTGGTTTGCACGAGGTTCTGCATTATATTGTTTGCACGGGGTTCAGCATTGTATGGTTTGCACATGGTGCTTCATTGTTGGTTGCTCTGGTTTTTATCGTGGTTTGCCTTTCTTTAGCCCGTATTGTTTTTAATACTGTTTCTGGTCACTGACTCCCCACTCCGTGACAGGTTCACCCAGTCCGTCCGGGGTCGAGCGCTAGGGCACCGGAGAGGCCGCAAGAGTGCTATTCTGACTTTGATCGAACTTCAGACACAGTGACCCTTCTTTCCCTTTATCTTTTATTACTCATGTAGTTAGTTGTGGTTTGCGATACCCCCGTGGGGTCGAAGTGGATGTTGCCCTTTTTTCTTTTTGAATAATTGAATGAATACTACGTTATCTCTTACTTGGCCGTTTTGAACGATGAAAAACAAAGAAAACCGTTTGCGAAAACTACTTTTAAAACGTGGGTGTCGTGTGGGCACCGAGCTTTATAAACCTTGTGGGATTTATGTGTTTGCGAACTGTTTTCACAAACGAGGGCATCGTGTGGATGCCGCTTTCAAAACCTTGTGACTATTTATCCTTTCAAAACACCGGCCTCTATGCTCTAAGTGAATGCTAGAATGTCATGTGAATTGTTTGGTTGTATGCGTACGAGACCCCAACTGATGTGGTTAGAGTTTGTATGTACTACGCCTTGTGAGGCACTTTGTAGTTGAGACGCCGTGCATGTACAAAGGAGACTCTGCGCGTTTGCAGAGTGAATTTGTGTATGCGGCGGGTCTGGACACGCGCCGGGGAGTATTGTTTTACAAAAAAAAATATATGGCTGAATCAGGGGCATCGGTGGCTCCTCTTCCGCGCGATTCGAACCCCCGGGGCGTGACAGATTAAGATGGTATCAGAGCGGTAAACTTTAACCACAACAGTCGGGGCCCAACATCCACGGGGCGCAATACACTAACTACTGATTAACAAAGTGAACTGGGGGATTTAATTTTAGTACGTCTGTAGGTCGCGGTGCTAGACCCGATAGGTCTAGGGTTGACTTGGTTTCTTTGTATGTAGCGATTAATGGCCCGAAATGGGTTATCAGCGGAGAACGCAGGGGCAGAAAGTACGGCGCCAATAGCGGCGGAGTATCAGCTACTCCGACAACAACTACAAGAGGTGGCCGGGCAGTTGGCAACCCTTATGGAACAAATGCGGCAGTGGGCGCAACAGTCGACAATACCAATGGAGGTCGCCCAGGCTTCTTTGCCCGGACCAACCGCACCGGTGACGAGACCGTGGGTGGCGGTCAGCGAGACTACGGTTGCCCCTTCTCCGACCTCGGTGACCGAGATACCGTCGGTTCATCCGACGACGCCTTCAGTAGCACTAACACCAGCAACTTCGGGACTTACGCCGGGGGCACCGCCCTTCCATCTTGGACCACGTTCCGAGAAAAACGGTTTGAGGCATTTCTCTCCGACAGCATCAAACAGCAGATGGAAGATGACCTGAAGCACATCAAGAAAGGAAGTCAGACAGTTACGGGTTATCAACGGGCAAATTGTGAGGTTGACCAAATGTGTTCCCCCTATTATAAGAGATGAATCTCACAAAGCCCGTCTTTTTGTGAATGGTTTACGAAGCGACATCTACAAGGTGGTGCAAACGGCGGGTTTGCACACCTTCTAGGAGGTGGTCGATAGAGCCACCACAGTGGAGCACGGATTTGCGATTTCACGAGCCCGACGGGAGAGCTCACATCACGGCGGGGATAAGAAACGAGCTCGACCTTGTTTTGGAGAGGAGCATACCAAGAGGAGCCGGCCTCCTAAATACCTGAGATGGCAACAAGGAACCACGAATGCGCCGACGGGAGGACAATGGTCGGTGGACAAGTCTTGCATCAATTGCGGTGGAATACACCAAGTGACCGAATGTCCCCAGAAGCAAGACCACCGTTTTCGATGCGGCAAACCGGGGCGCCATTGTTTCAACTGCCCCTCGGAAACAGGGACATCACCCGTAACAGCATCCCACTCCTCCACCTCGCTTCATGTTTCTCCCTACCATAGATATTAGAAGAAATCCCATCGTAGAAATAAGTTCGGTCGGATCCTCCGGCTACCCCTCGAGGCAGGCGGCTGTACTCCTTCCTGCCCAGCGAGGGCGAGACGGGTTCTTAGTCTCTAAGGACTAATGAGGTTTCCGTTAAAAGTTAACGGCATCACGCTTGGGGCCGACAGTCGCGGCAATCTTTTAGTGGTAGTTGACTGCTTGAAGTTCCAAGTGCGTCTCCGGGAACCGGACTTACCGAAAAACAGCCTTATGAACTCGGAGTGGTTGTCATGAGTTCACGGTCATACCGTTCAGACTCGTTAACGCACCAGCGGTATTCATAGGCATGAGGAATAGGATACTCAAGCCCTCCTTAGACCAGCCGGTAATGGGGTCTTATAGTGGACGTTCCGATCTACTCTCACAACGGACAAGGGATATGGGGAACACTCGCGAGTAATCCCCTAGACCCTCCAGGATCAGCAACCATATGCCAAACTCATAAAGTGTGAGTTTTGGCTCCGTGAGGTGGACTTTTTGGGGCGTACCGTTTCGACATCTGGAATTGCAGTGGATCCGAGGAGGATCGAGTCGGTGGCCAATTGGGCTCGGCCAACAACGGTGACGAAGATCCGAAGCTTCTTAGGACGGGCAGGCCATTACAGACGCTTCGTGGGAGGCCACTTCCCTAAATCGACTAACCCAAAGTGGGTAGAGGTTCGTCTGGACAGCCCAGTGCCAAAGGAGTTTCAAAGAACTTAAAGACAGACGCACACAGGCGCCAGTGCTCATACAGCCGAAGCCCGGAAAGGACTATAAGATCTAGTCTGACGAATCTCCAAGAGGATCTTGGGAGACCCATCGACGGACACGTAACTACAACTGGTGCAAGACAGAATGACCTCGGAGCAAGGCGGAATTTTTACGAGTGACTCAGGGATGTAATAAGGTTCCGGGGACGAATTCGTGTGCCCGATAAGCTAGAAACGAGGGAAGAAAATCTAGCCAAAGTATATAATACCTCCTATACCGCGCATTCCGGAGGTACAAAGAGGTGCAGGGATCTATGGCAGACCTTCTGGTGGCCCAAATCGAAAGAGCGATGTGGCACAAATTGTGGCGCAATTTCTGGTGTGCCAACAGGTGAAAGCGAACATCAGCGACCGGCGGGGGAAAGCAGACGTTTCGGCTACGAGGGAGGTAGTAGCAAGGAAGACCTCGTACAAGAGAAATTTTGGCCACGACCCCAGAGGAACCCTTAGAAGTAATGCTTCGTACCCTCCTGCCCAATAAGGAGGTGAAGACTCAGTTGTCTTTTATGTTGGCTATTTAGTTAAGGGTTAAATAGGTCCAACTTCCGGCCTTGTGACAATAGACCCGAGGCGTTGTAACAGTACGCCTTAGACGTCCAGGTGAGGTGAGACGGGCCAAGACCCGAGGCGTTGTAACAGTACGCCATAGACGTCCAGGTGGGTTGAGTCAGGACAAGATCGCTGGCGGTGTGACAGAACGCCTTAAGTAAATGAGTTGCGTATTGCTAATGGTCCGAGCTCTTGGCATTGTTGGTTGGCGTCAATGACCCGATTTTCGGGAGGTTGGAGCGCGTAGGCCCGGTGACATACCGGTTGGCTTTACTGCCAAACTTCGATGCGGATCTTAGCACGAGAGGACAAAAAGGTTGCGCAACCGGACGATCCCCCTATGGGAAGGCGCTGTGAAGCAACCAGGAAGAATGTGAGGTAACTTAGGAACCAGAGTCAAAGATGGGGGAGTGCTACCCGGACCTCTTCGCCGCAGGCGGGAGTTAAGTTTCGGGGACGAAACTTGTTTTTATTGGTGAGTGATGTAAGACCTGGCTTTTCCGTTACCCTTTCCGTTATCCCTTTCTTACGACTGTCCGGCTGTGGGACAATTTTTAGTGTTTTTCCGGAAAGTCCGTCGGGACTCGCGGACATTTTTAGGCGGAAGGGCTCGCGAAACGGAGAACGGGGACGCGATCGGTTTCGGATTCCGACTCCCGGTTCTCCCAGAATAAATTTTTGAAGTTCGGACCCCTTTAGACGCCTCGGGATCCGTGTTGGCAGCCGCACACCTTTTAAGGTAAACCCTAATTCTTTTAGTATATATATATAGCCGTGTGGGAAAGAGGATTAGGGTTCCTCTTATTTTCTTTTGGTGGCCGCCTCTTTTCTTTTTCCTCTTCTTCCTCCCTCGTAGCCGCCGGCAAAGAATAACCAAGCGCACGGGCAAGGGTGGACCGGTGGAGGCAAGCGGACGATCCCTCCTTCTCCTCCTCTTTCGCACATCGAGGTGAGTCGAAAACGTTTCCGTTTGGGGGGAATCTCCCTTTCTTTTTTCTTTTATTGGTCACGAGGAGGGAGGAGGGGGCGGCGCCGTCGCGCATCGCTGCACGCGGGGCCGGCCGCGGGTGGGGCGCCGTGTGGGCAGGTGCCGCGCGGGGTCGCCCCACGCCGCGGGCAGCGCGCCGCGCGACACTCGGCCGCGCGCGGGGCCGCCCACAAGAGGGGGCGCCCGCGCGGGCTGGTGCCGCGCGGGGCCGCCCCGCACCGCGGGCAGCGCGCCCGCGCGGCGCTCGGCCGCGCGGGGTCGCCCGCAAGAGGGGGCGCCCGCGCGGGCTGGTGCCGCGCGGGGCCGCCCTGCACCGCGGGCAGCGCGCCCGCGCGGCGCTCGGCCGCGCGGGGCCGCCCGCAAGAAGGGGGGGCGCCCGCGCGGGCTGGTGCCGCGCGGGGCCGCCCCGCACCGCGGGCAGCGCGCCCGCGCGGCGCTCGGCCGCGCGGGGCCGCCCGCAAGAGGGGGGCGCCCGCGCGGGCTGGTGCCGCGCGGGGCCGCCCCGCACCGCGGGCAGCGCGCCCGCGCGGCGCTCGGCCGCGCGGGGCCGCCCGCAAGAGGGGGCGCCCGCGCGGGCTGGTGCCGCGCGGGGCCGCCCCCGCACCGCGGGCAGCGCGCCCGCGCGGCGCTCGGCCGCGCGGGGCCGCCCGCAAGAGCGGGGCACCCGCGCGGGCTGGTGCCGCGCGGGGCCGCCCCGCACCGCGGGCAGCGCGCCCGCGCGGCGCTCAGGAGGGGGGCACCCGCGCGGGCTGGTGCCGCGCGGGGTCGCCCCGCTCCGCGAGCAGCGCGCCCGCGCGGCGCCCGGCCGCGCGGGGCCGCCCGCAGGAGGGGCGCCCGCGCGGGCTGGTGCCGCGCGGGGTCGCCCCGCACCGCAGGAGGGGCGCCCGCGCGGGCTGGTGCCGCGCGGGGCTGCGCCCAGGCAGAGTGTCCGTCGCACGGGCCGGTGCTGTGCGAAGAACTCCGCTGCACGCTGTTGGGAGTCGTTGTAAGCTTCGGACTTCTAAGCTTTGACTTGCCCTTGTTCCTTCAGGAGTGCGGGACGCTGTTGGCGACTGGTGCACAGACGCGGACTGGACGAACGCAGGACGACGCACACAATGTGGGTACCCCTTAGAACCTCTTTATGCACAGTTTCGTTGTTGCTATGTTTATTTTGTTGAGGGGTTTGGTGGGTGATGTGGACCTCCGGATTTACGGCTGTCGCGGTAGAAGACCGGGCGGGCAGTTCGCCCTATCCGAACAAAGGTAGGGTTGTTCGGGGCATACAAGCGTTGGGGGCAGTGATCGACGTGACCTTTCAGAACATCAAAGTTGAACTTGTGGAATATTGTTAACTCCGGCAAAGGTTTGTGTTTTATTATCTTTATAGTATGGCGACTATGGGTCGCTGTGGGGACTCTTCCATTGTCTTGGTTTCCGGAGTTATGGGAAAAGGGGTAAGATCTTAGTAATTGCATGTTTACATTTGCTAACCCTGTTAAAGCCATTGTGGGGATATTTGGTTGCCGAGGCAGGTGCTCGGTCTGGGTTGCCGAGGATGGTGCTCGGATGAGGCTCGAGATTTTGCTACACGCACAAAGATCTTAGTAATTGCATGTTTACATTTGCTAACCCTGTTAAAGCTATTGTGGGGATATTTGGTTGCCGAGGCAGGTGCTCGGTCTGGGTTGCCGAGGATGGTGCTCGGATGAGGCTCGAGATTGCTACACGCACACCCGCGGTTTGGCCACCGCAAAGGGTGTGCTTTTCCGGAAAAGTGGTACGTTGACCCGTGTACCCCACGCGAAGGTGGCGTTAGGAATGGGGGCCCCCATGGGTGGGGGGTGTGAGCGGTGATGTCGAGGCAGGTGCTCGGCGGTGGGCATCGGGGAAGGTGCCCGATGTCGTTTTGATACAGGGTGTGGTTATGGTGGATGATGCCGAGGTGGGTGCTCGGCGGCCGAGGCAGGTGCTCGGTAGGGGTCTCCGAGGCAGGTGCTCGGTGTGGTTGCCGGGGGAGGTGCCCGGTTTTGGTTTGCACGAGGTTCTGCATTATATTGTTTGCACGGGGTTCAGCATTGTATGGTTTGCACATGGTGCTTCATTGTTGGTTGCTCTGGTTTTTATCGTGGTTTGCCTTTCTTTAGCCCGTATTGTTTTTAATACTGTTTCTGGTCACTGACTCCCCACTCCGTGACAGGTTCACCCAGTCCGTCCGGGGTCGAGCGCTAGGGCACCGGAGAGGCCGCAAGAGTGCTGTTCTGACTTTGATCGAACTTCAGACACAGTGACCCTTCTTTCCCTTTATCTTTTATTACTCATGTAGTTAGTTGTGGTTTGCGATACCCCCGTGGGGTCGAAGTGGATGTTGCCCTTTTTCCTTTTTGAATAATTGAATGAATACTACGTTATCTCTTACTTGGCCGTTTTGAACGATGAAAAACAAAGAAAACCGTTTGCGAAAACTACTTTTAAAACGTGGGTGTCGTGTGGGCACCGAGCTTTATAAACCTTGTGGGATTTATGTGTTTGCGAACTGTTTTCACAAACGAGGGCATCGTGTGGATGCCGCTTTCAAAACCTTGTGACTATTTATCCTTTCAAAACACCGGCCTCTATGCTCTAAGTGAATGCTAGAATGTCATGTGAATTGTTTGGTTGTATGCGTACGAGACCCCAACTGATGTGGTTAGAGTTTGTATGTACTACGCCTTGTGAGGCACTTTGTAGTTGAGACGCCGTGCATGTACAAAGGAGACTCTGCGCGTTTGCAGAGTGAATTTGTGTATGCGGCGGGTCTGGACACGCGCCGGGGAGTATTGTTTTACAAAAAAAAATATATGGCTGAATCAGGGGCATCGGTGGCTCCTCTTCCGCGCGATTCGAACCCCCGGGGCGTGACACAACGCTCCTCGAATCCACGATTAGCGTCCAACGCCGAATCCACGGCGTCCAACGTCGAATCCACGACGTCCAACCGAATCCACGGTCTTCACCCAGTAGCACATCTCGAATCCACGAACGTACCTCGCTCCGAATCCACGAGAGCGGTAGCACCTTGAATCCACAAGGCCACGCGAGTCCACGCGCCGATTTTGGAAAAATCTTTGTTTTTGGGTGGTGATGATCCGCCGAATACTTAGATCAAAGATAGATCGGAAATACCATCTAAGTATTCATTAATTTGATTCTACTCAAAATCTGAGTATGAAAATCTAGAATCAAATTAATCAATATAGATGAAGAAACATAGAATTAAATCTAGTTATTTCCTTTCTTCTCTATATGTGGATTTCTTTTTTTGACCGTATTTTTTATTACCCTAAAAAATGAATCATAGGGTTTATTTATAGGTTAGAAACCGTTGGAAGAGGATAAGAATCAAAAACTGACCTAATCTGGAATTTTTCAGGACGACGGTCCGGACTGGAATCGGCGGTCCGGACTGTCGTGGCTAAACAGACAATTTCCAGAAAAACATACGTTCGGGGTCTGGACTGAAGTACCCGATCCGGACTGTTCATGCAGTTTCTGCAAAAACCACGTTCGGGGTCCGGACTGAAGATCCACGGTCCGGACTGGATTTGCGCATGAACAAACAACGTTCGGGGTCCGGACTGTGATCACTGATCCGGATCCTGAACATGTCCCATGTCCAGTTTTTGATTTTTTATGCAATCAAAAATCCATCCAAGTGTTTCTACACTATGAGAAGTATTCGGATCATCAAAATTAATTAGTTAAACGTACCTGATCCTTTTGAATTCTTCTTTCTTGTGATTGAGGTATATGATCCAAACTTCTTAACCTTCAATCTTCAAGACTTAACACTTTCACGAAATACGCCAAAACAAATTCCTTAACAATCTCCCCCTTTGGCGGTTTCGTGACAAAACAGAAAATCCACTTAAGAAAATTCAAAAAGATATTTTTGTTGCTATCACCATACAACAAAAATTTACATTTGAGAACCAAGAATTAAGTACATGAGATAAACTCCTAAAACAGACTCTAGACTTAGACATCTGTACTCTCTGCAAAAGAAATCATTCTTCACAAAAGAGATCGTTAGATACCTCAAGAATATTTAGCATTCAAAACCAAACAGAGATAGAGTTTATACTTACCATGACATTTGTGAACTCAGATATGTATTAAGATCAAAATCGGAAATAGACATATCTTCCAAGCATTAAAATCCAAATGTCATAAGTTTGTTAGTAATCAAATAACTTGTTAGTAATAATACATGCCCAAATAGTTAGTCGAATAGTTAGTCGAGGCATGCATTCAAAACACAATACAGAACCAAAAGTTGGTTTGATACTTACCTTCAAGGTTTCAAAGTTCACAGTTCTCACACCATTGTACCTAACCATTGTTCCAATTGTTCCTATATCTCTCCCACTTTTTGTCACTAAAGTAGCCAAAATTACAAAAATTAAAGGGAGTGTTAAAAGTTCAAAAAGGTAAGAACTAAAACTTAAAAACAAACGAGAAACCTGCAAAAGAAAGTTATGTTAGAGAGTAACAAAATAAAGATTACTCTGAGTCGTCGGAACTAACACATCCGAGTTTTTGGAAAATTTTCTTGATGCGTTTGTTCATGGACACCTGTCCCTTTTTAACTTCTTTTATTTCTTCCTTTATTTCAATAAATTCATTTGACATCCGTTCCAACTCGGAGGAAAGATGCTGTTGCTCTTTATAAATGGAAGTAACTGAAGCATCATCCTCTGAAGTTGAAGCTGCTGGAGGTGGAGCTGAAGCTGTTGCTTGTGGTTGTTTGACGCCCCACTTCCCAGGGGGTCACCCATCCTAGAACTACTCTAGCTCTAGCACGCTTAACTCTCATAACCTCTTGGATCTTGCTACCATCCAAAATGCTATAGCCGGGTTAAGAGATTTAGTCCTATTATATCATTTATATATAGGACTAATCCAAATTCCGGGGGTGTCACATTCTTCCCCCCTTTAAGCCCTGACGTCCACGTCAGGCTCAAGCACACTCACAAGCACCAGGCGATGTGATACTCGTCTCGCTAGCGTTAGCCGACCTTGTGAGGAGCTACACTCCACCCACAACGGTCATTAGCCGGGGAGCCTCGCTCTACCCGCTATATAACCCTGGCTCAGCCAAGACTCATCTCACATTTCCGGCTGGTGAATGGCTCTGATACCACTCTAATCTGTCACGCCCCGGGTCGAAACTGCGACCCGGGCTCGCCAACAGATCCGCCGCCCATACGGGAAGCCCCGTATAGACGTAGCGTCTAACCTGCAAAAGATCATCTATACTATACAAATATCAGAGCTGAAGGTAAAAACTGAAAGGAAATAAAATAAATACAACTCTAATCAAATATAGATCCCAAGTCCTCACCAAAATACATAAGTCTCTCAAAATAAAATAAGAAGAGTACAACTCAATCCTCACTACAGGGTCACTCAACATGAACTCTCAAAATGTAAGGAGGTACATCTACTCTCAGGACGACGACTGGTAGGGATCTATCTCGCGACTCCCTTACCTCGATCAGCCGGTTCAGCAACAGGTGCAGCAGGAACTGGAGTAGAAGTCCCTGGGGAAAAGACACCACGACGGGTGTGAGAACTACTTCCCACAGTAGTTCTCAGTGGGTGCCGCCAACAAGCCCGACGGTCTGCCCACTAAGTCTACTAGAGGCATAAAGTAACAGATGCAGTGCAGGAAAGAAAAGCTGGTAAATAAACTCTACAGCTACTATGCCTCTATCTAGATGCTCAAGGAGTGGAATAGAAAGAAATATGGTGCATCTACTATCCCTCAACTCAGATCACCCAATCTACACTGACTGCCACATCGGATCCAGTCAAACCTGCGCCTACCTACTGCAGTTACATCCCGGAGGACCGGACTTACGTAGGGCGTCCGTGACTGCCAAACCTGGCCCAGCCAGAGGGACTGGGTCGACAAGTCGCGATAGCAAGTAACAAGCCCAACTCCGGAGTGGCACTCGAGGGGCGCGACCCCAACGAGGAAAGTATCCGCACATCTCTGTCGAGCTCAAATGTGGCTCCTGCAGGCTATAATCCAAATCCTCGATCAACAAGATCGACTGTAACCAAGAAACACTGTCTCTCTCACAGGCTGGAAAACTACACAGCCAAGACCCACTGTCACTCTGATGGCTCCCAAGAACCCTGATCTACAGACTGCTATCAGACTCCACTCGGTCCCCAGACACGAGTGTAAAACATCCCACAACAACCCGACCTCTCGGCCCACTACACGGGCGAGGAAAAAGCTAAGTCCATAATGATATAAAGAATAGCGATGTGGGAATGTCTAGAGCAATAAAAACCTAGCCCAAGTTGAAGTTTTCTACAGTCTGGCTGAACATGCTGCATATGGCGGGGGTGCTAGGTCAAATCCCAAGATAGCAATAAATTAACAAGTTGTAGGAAACAATATAACACATGAACAGCTAAATACATCAGGAACATCAATTGCTATATTCTAGCATGCTATACCAAAAACATCTACAACATGTAAGTTCCTATATAGATAGAATTAATGCACAGTTCGCAGATCTTGTAGACTAGGCCACCCACCTGCAAAGTCGATCTGTCCAGAGTCCCACAGTAGAGAATACAAAGGAAATAATAACTCCAAGTCTAACAGGTCCAGCACTGTCCACAAACTCTCCTGGGTACAAAACAGGGCTACAATTACACTTAAATCCCAAATCTGCCAAGTATACAACACTGAAATTTCAGCCGCAAAGAAGTTGATTTTTCACCTGTAGAAAGAGCTCCAAAACTTCGGAAATAAATACCACAGCGTTCCTCGCGACGATAGCTTCGAAACGGGTACCTGCACGCCCAAATCCGGGCGCCGTAGGCCAATTTACAAATTCCACAGTATCGGTGCGCAAAATCCCAAAACCACACAACTGTAAACTCTTGTACAGATAAAAAGGAAAATGTATACCTTCGGGAAGGTCTCCAAAAATTCCAAGAAAAATACTATGATGATCCTCGCGTCGAGTAAATGAAAAAAGTCTATAAGCACGTCCTGATCCGAGACTCCTGCGCGGAGATCTCCTCAAAACAAGGCGCTGCCCTCACAAAAACTCACAGCAAAAATAGGACCCAGTGAGCATGGACAATCTCCTCAAAAAACATGAAACGAGAAAATGTGGAAGAAACCAAAATCGTAGCCTTACCTGTCGCGGATCCAACGGCGAAGAAATCGCTCGAAAATATGGTCGGAGTAGGCCGGGAGAGCTCGTGCCCCGAAAAGCGACGGAAGAAACACCGGCGAAAGAACGTCGCGACGCGCCAAGAAAATGAGAATCTCGAAAAACGTGCCCCGAAAAATCCCCAAACTCAGCAGATGGAAGCAGCACTGCACGAGGATCAACTTTGATGAAGACTTACCGTCGGTTTGAAGCTCGGAATTGCCAAAAAAAGACAAAAGAAGGCGGCTCAGGCTATTTATAGGCCGCACCAAACAAATGAGAAAATTCCATCATGTCCAAATTTTCGGGCGCTCCCGAAGATTTGGGCGCCCGAATCCGGGCGCAGAGGAGAAACACTGTAGCCACCCAGAAATTTCCCGTGCCGCCACGTCACCCGCACAGCAAATAGCTGTGCGGGGCGCGCCGGAAGTGGCCACGTGGCCCACCCGGTGGCCGACACGTGTCCCACACAGCAAACAGCCGTGCGGGGCACGTGTGGTGCCGCCGCGTGGCGCCTACCCGGTCAAACGGGTAGGTGGCGCCCGCCAGTGGCAGGGCGACACGCGTCCCTGCCACTGTCGCGGTCACACGTGCGGGCAGGCGCCGCCCAGGCCGCCTGCCACGCACGCGCCCCGAGGCGCCCGCCCGCGCCCCCGTGCACCGCGCCTCGTGGACCCGCGAATGGCGTGCCGACACGTGTCCCCTGCACCCGGTCCACGCACCCTAGTTCGGGTACCGTGGACCGCGCCGCGTGCACCGACCAACCAAGGGCTGCCACGCGTCCCCCGCCCCGGTCCATGCACCGCCGCGCCAAGTATGTAGACCGCGCCTCCAGAGCCCGCCAATCAGGCGGCGCCACGTGTCCCTGCGCCGGGTCCGTGCACCCCGCCGCAGCGCCCTGTGGACCGAGCGTCGTGAACCGGCCAATAATAGGCCGCCACGTGGCATGCCAGCGGTCCACGGCCCCTCCCATGCACAGAAATCCAATAAAAACTTCCGGGAGTCCGTTTTTGGGCATCCAGACTCAGAATCAAACAAGCAAATAGCCGTTTTCAAGCGTTTTTCCGTGCTGAATCCAATTCCAACCTCTGTTTGGCCTTAATCCTTTTCAAAATTTCGGCAAATGCAGCCGAAGGTCAACACAGCAATAGATATCTCACAGGGTCCATCTGTGGCATCCCTTTGATGCACTATGGGCCAGACACACCAACCATAGGTGTTCTAACAATGGATTCACCAGGAAAGGTTGCATGGGAACCTGGGCCACCACATCCTCTAATCTGTCACGGCCCGGGTCGAAACTGCGACCCGGGCTCGCCAACAGATCCACCGCCCATACGGGAAGCCCCGTATAGACGTAGCGTCTAACCTGCAAAAGATCATCTATGCTATACAAATATCAGAGCTGAAGGTAAAAACTGAAAGGAAATAAAATAAATACAACTCTAATCAAATATACATCCCAAGTCCTCACACAAATACATAAGTCTCTCAAAATAAAATAAGAAGAGTACAACTCAATCCTCACTACAGGGTCACTCAACATGAACTCTCAAAATGTAAGGAGGTACATCTACTCTCAGGACGACGACTGGTAGTGATCTATCTCGCGACTCCCTTACCTCGATCAGCCGGATCAGCAACAGGTGCAGCAGGAACTGGAGTAGAAGTCCCTGGGGAAAAGACACCACGACGGGTGTGAGAACTACTTCCCACAGTAGTTCTCAGTGGGTGCCGCCAACAAGCCCGACGGTCTGCCCACTAAGTCTACTAGAGGCATAAAGTAACAGATGCAGTGCAGGAAAGAAAAGCTGGTAAATAAACTCTACAGCTACTATGCCTCTATTTAGATGCTCAAGGAGGGGAACAGAAAGAAATATAGTGCATCTACTATCCATCAACTCAGATCATCCAATCTACACTGACTGCCAAATCGGGTCCAGTCAAACCTGCGCCTACCTACAGCCGTTACATCCCGGAGGACTGGACTTACGTAGGGCGTCCGTGACTGCCAAAACTGGCCCAGCCAGAGGGACTGCGTCGACAAGTCGCGATAGCAAGTAACAAGCCCAACTCCGGAGTGGCACTCGAGGGGCGCGACCCCAACGAGGAAAGTATCCGCGCATCTCTGTCGAGCTCAAATGTGGCTCCTGCAGGCTATAATCCAAATCCTCGATCAACAAGATCGACTGTAACCAAGAAACACTGTCTCTCACACAGGCTGGAAAACTACACAGCCAAGACCCACTGTCACTCTGATGGATCCCAAGAACCCTGCTCTACAGATTGCTATCAGACTCCACTCGGTCCCCAGACACGAGTGTAAAAACATCCCACAACAACCCGACCTCTCGGCCCACTACACGGGCGAGGAAAAAGCTAAGTCCATAATGATATAAAGAATAGCGATGTGGGAATGTCTAGAGCAATAAAAACCTAGCCCAAGTTGAAGTTTTCTACAGTCTGGCTGAACATGCTGCATATGGCGGGGGTGCTAGGTCAAATCGCAAGATAGCAATAAATTAACAAGTTGTAGGAAACAATATAACAAATGAACAGCTAAATACATCAGGAACATCAATTCCTATATTCTTGCATGCTATACCAAAAACATCTACAACATGTAAGTTCCTATATAGATATAATTAATGCACAGTTCGCAGATATTGTAGACTAGGCCACCCACCTGCAAAGTCGATCTGTCCAGAGTCCCACAGTAGAGAATGCCAAGAAAATAATAACTCCAAGTCTAACAGGTCCAGCACTGTCCACAAACTCTCCTGGGTACAACACAGGGCTACAATTACACTTAAATCCCAAAATCTGCCAAGTATACAACACTGAAATTTCAGCCGCAAAGAAGTTGATTTTTCACCTATAGAAAGAGCTCCAAAAATACTGAAATAAATACCACAGCGTTCCTCGCGACGATAGCTTCGAAACGGGTACCTGCACGCCCAAATCCGAGCATCGTAGGCCAAGTTACAAATTCCACAGTATCGGTGCACAAAATCCCAAAACCACACAACTGTAAACTCTTGTACAGATAAAAAGGAAAATGTATACCTACGGGAAGGTCTCCAAAAATTCCAGGAAAAATACTATGATGATCCTCGCGTCGAGTAGATGAAAAAAGTCTATAAGCACGTCCTGATCCGAGACTCGTGCGCGGAGATCTCCTCAAAACAAGGCGCTGCCCTCACAAAAACTCACATCAAAAATAGGTCCCAGCGAGCATGGATAATCTCCTCGAAAAACGCAAAACGAGAAAATGTGGAAGAAACCAAAATCGTAGCCTTACCTGTCGCGGATCCAACGGCGAAGAAATCGATCAAAAATATGGTCGGAGTAGGCCGGGAGAGCTCGTGCACCGAAAAGCGACGGAAGAAACACCGGCAAAAGAACGTCGCGACGCGCCAAGAAAATGAGAATCTCGAAAAGCATGCCCCGAAAAATCCCCAAACTCTGTAGATGGAAGAAGCACTGCACGAGGATCAACTTTGCTGAAGACTTCCCGTCGGTTTGAAGCTCGGAAATGCCAAAAAAAGACAAAAGAAGGCAGCTCGGGCTATTTATAGGCCGCACCAAACAAATGAGAAAATTCCATCCATGTCCCAATTTTCGGGCGCTCCCGAAGATTCGGGCGCCCGAATCCGGGCGCAGAGGAGAAAATTTCCCGTGCCGCCACGTCACCCGCACAGCAAACAGCTGTGCGGGGCGCGCCGGAAGTGGCCACGTGGCCCACCCGATGGACGACACGTGTCCCGCACAGCAAACAGCCGTGCGGGGCGCGTGTGGTGCCGCCGCGTGGCGCCTACCCGGTCAAACGGGTAGGTGGCGCCCGCCAGTGGCAGGGCGACACGCGTTCCTGCATCTGTCGCGGTCACACGTGCGGGCAGGCGCAGCCCAGGCCGCCTGCCACGCACGCGCCCCGAGGCGCCCGCCCGCGCCCCCGTGCGCCGCGCCTCGTGGACCCGCGAATGGCGTGCCGACACGTGTCCCCTGCACCTGGTCCGCGCACCCTAGTTCGGGTTCCGTGGACCGCGCCGCGTGCACCTACCAACCGGGGGCTGCCACGCGTCCCCCGCCCCAGTCCATGCACCGCCGCGCCAAGTCTGTAGACCGCGCCTCCAGAGCCCGCCAATCAGGCGGCGCCACGTGTCCCTGCGCCGGGTCCGTGCACCCCGCCGCGGCGCTCTGTGGACCGAGCGTCGTGAACCGGCCAATAATAGGCCGCCACGTGGCATGCCGGCGGTCCACGGCCCCTCCCATGCACCGAAATCCAATAAAAACTTCTGGGAGTCCGTTTTTGGGCATCCAGACTCAGAATCAAACAAGCAAATAGCCGTTTTCAAGCGTTTTTCCGTGCTGAATCCAATTCCAACCTCTGTTTGGCCTAAATCCTTTTCAAAGTTTCGGCAAATGCAGCCGAAGGCCAACACAGCAATAGATATCTCACAGGGTCCATCTGTGGCATCCCTTTGATGCACTATGGGCCAGACACACCAACCATAGGTGTTCTAACAATGGATTCACCAGGAAAGGTTGCATGGGAACCTGGGCCACCACATCCTCCCCCACTAAAAGGAAGTTTCGTCCCCGAAACGAGAAAAACAAATAGATGTATCTCAACCAGAAGTCTCGAACAGAAAGGGGTAAGTATCTCTCATCACTATCTCCAGCTCCCATGCAGCCTCTCGCTCCTCATGATTGCTCCACAGGATCTTTACATACGGAATGGCCCGGTTGCGCAATTCCCTCACCTCTCGAGCAAGAATTCGCAACAGGCGCTCCTCATAACCAAGATCCTCGCCGACCTCCAAAGAAGTGAAGTCAATCACGTGCGACGGGTCAAAAACATACCTCCTCAGAGCCGAGACGTGGAAAACATCGTGAACTCCGGCCAGGCATGGTGGAAGGGCAACTCTATAAGCCACAGGGCCTAACCTCACAAGTACCTCGAAGGGTCGCGGGGACTGAGCTTCCCCCGAACTCCGAATCTCCGGACCCCTTTCGAAGGCGAGACCTTCAAAAAGACATGATCACCAATCTGGAACTCTAGGTCTTGCCGTCGAGTATCAGCGTAGCTCCTCTGACGACTCTGGGCTATCTCAAGATGTCGGCGAACTAATCTGACTTTCTCCTCTGCCTCCAACTGTAAATCCGGTCCCAAAGTCCTCCTCTCACCCACGTCACTCCAATACAGGGGCGACCGGCACTTGCGTCCATACAACGCCTCAAACGGAGCCATCTGAATGCTCGCCTGATAGCTGTTGTTATATGCGAACTCAACCAATGCTAAGTGCCGGTACCACCCTCCACCAAAATCCATAACGCACGCTCTCAGCATATCCTCAAGGGTCTGTATGGTGCGCTCAAACTGGCCATCAGTCTGTGGGTGGAAAGCAGTACTAAATCTGAGCTGGGTCCCCAAGGCTGACTGTAGACTTCCCCAAAAGTGTGATACAAACCTCGGGTCCCTATCTGATACAATCGAGGCGGGTATGCCGTGAAGCCTTACAACCTCATCCAAATATGACTGCGCAAGTCGCTCCATCGGCCAAGTCATCTGAACAGGCAAGAAAAGTGCAGACTTGGTGAGTCTATCCACGACAACCCAAATCACATCGGCCCCACTCTGCGCCCACGGCAGTCCAGTGACGAAGTCCATGTAGGGATGCAAATGCTCTACTAATAAATGAATGCGATGCGCCAGTATCAAAAAGAGCTCGAGTATGAACTGCAGAAATCAAAATAATACCTGCGACGACGTGGTCAGCTGCTGTAGCATCCTCTATCTGAGCGGCATAGACTCGTCCGCTCGGCGCCAGGGGACGTCGCTCTAGCTGTCGCGAAGAGGAAGAAGCATGATCGGGCCTACCAGAGGCCGCAGAAGGCCATGCTGGCAGATAAGGAACAGAAGGTGCTGAAGCTGAGGAAGGAGCTGGAGGACCTGCTCTAGGGCACGAGCTCTGAAAGTGACCGGTCTGCCCGCAACGGTAGCAACGACCCTGCCTCTGAGAACACTGAATCGGTAGGTGCGGCCCTCCACAAATGACACATCGGTCCGGGCATGGCTGCCGCGAGGTCTGCTGCTGCTGCGAAGGCTGCTGCTGCGAAGGCTGCTGCTGCCGAGGCGGTCGACGCTGCTGCTGCTGCTGCGAAGACTGACGAGATGCTCCAGATCTCTGGCGTCCCTGGTACCCATGACCCTGAGGATGGAATCGTGGAGGTCTCGGGGGTCCCTGCCGGCTCGACTGCCCCTCATCCATCGGTGCCGGGCGCTTCGCCCCAGGAGTCACTAAGGGGGCTGGTGTCACCTCTGCCATCACTGCCTCTCCACACTCAACATATAAAGCCTGCTCCATCGAGGCCTCCAAAGTCTGCAATCTGCGGGAGCGAACAAGCTGATAAATGTCCCGGCGCAATCCTCGCTCAAACATGTAAATCTGGTGAGCCTCATCCCTGGCCATGTGGGCATACATGCCAACAGCTGATTGAAGTCAGCTATGTACACATGCACGGGCCTATCTCCCTGGCGGAGATTCCTCAGCTGCTCCTCCAGTCTCTAACGAACACTCTCAGGAAAGAAGGCCCCTAGAAGAAGACTGCGGAACTCCACCCAAGGGAGAAGCTGCGTCCCATGCGGACCCGCTGGTCGCACACGCCGCCACCAAGCAGCGGCGTTGCTCTCCAAGAAGTGGGTAGCCAAGAAGACCCGAAACCGATCCACAATGAACATACTCTCAAAATGGCGCTCCATGGCCGTGATCCAAGACTCGGCCTCCCACGGCTCAGCACTCATACCAGAAAAATGGGGTTGATCGAACTGGCAGAACCTCATCAACAGATCCACCACCGCACGCTGCTCAGCTGAAGTCAAAGGTCCCGTCGACCCAGGCGGTGGTATGCTAGAAACCGGCTCGACAGAAACAGCCGGCGCTGACGGAACCACAGGGGGCGCCACAGCTGGCGAAGAAGGCACAGGCGAACTCTCAGGGGGTGCTACCACTGGCTGCGCCCTCTGCTCTAACAGAGGCATCATCCGACCCAAGGCCTCCTCCTGGCGCCGAGAAGCCTCCTCCTGGCGCTGAGAAGCCTCCTCCTGGCGCTGTGAAGCCTCCTCCTGGCGCTGAGATGTCTCCTCCTGACGCCGCACCGCCTCAGACAACTGTGCCACCTGGGCACGGAGCTCCAGAACCTCCCTCTGCTGTCCCTGCCCCGAGTCCTCCTGCTCGGGCTCAGAGGAAGAAGGCTGCGAACGCGTCGACATCGTGCGTCGCGGAGGCATCACTCACCTGAGGGAAAAAGAAAAACAGTCAGAACCCCAAACAAAGCTCGACCCAATCTAGCGAAAGTCAAAGAGGCATGTCCCCCTTCCCATAGTACTATGTTATCTGCAGCCAACATAGTTGCCACCGAAGGAAGACATGTCGATCACTCATCCCATCCACTGGGAGAGTTGGGAACCCAATCAAGACTCTCGCTAAAAGATTACGGCTGTCACGTAAGTCATCCTAGGGTCCAACCACAAGCCTAGGGTTTCTAAGTCCTCAATGACCTACATCCTAGGCTCTGATACCACTCTGACGCCCCACTTCCCAGGGGGTCACCCATTCTAGAACTACTCTAGCTCTAGCACGCTTAACTCTCATAACCTCTTGGATCTTGCTACCATCCAAAATGCTATAGTCGGGTTAAGAGATTTAGTCCTATTATATCATTTATATATAGGACTAATCCAAATTCCGGGGGTGTCACAGGTTGTGCTGAAGCTGTGGGTGCTGGTTGTGCTCTTCGTCGGCGAGGAGGTGATGGAGGCTCATCTTGTTTAGTATAGAGAGACTTCACAATAGTCGTGTCATTGATCATTCCTAGACTGTGCATGTAGGAGCTTGCACTTGTGTCAACCTTAAATTTGCGAAAAATATGCATAATGATCATAGGATAGGGAAGTCTCTCTGCAGGGTGAGCATGTTCCACATACCGTGCCATCCTCGACCAGATGATATAAGGAATGTTTAAATTCGAACCCATAGCCGCTGCGGGGTTTCCAAGAAGATAAAGAAATAACATCCTATCCCATCGAAGAACTTTTGTTTGCATGTTAGGAAGAATATTGTAGCAAACAATAAAGTTCAAGTAGCGATACTCCGGTCGAAGTTCTTTTGAAAACACTGAATTTCCCGTCGACTGAGTATTGGGAACACAAATTCCATCCACGACCACTCTCCAGGAGGTGGTGGAGAAGATTTGACTTTTCAGATAATGTCTTCCTTCCATCCTGGCCTTCATCCCTAACACCTCTCCAATCAGTTGAGGTGTGACTTTAATCTTAATATTTCTAACCATTGTTCGAAATTCTCGATGTCCGTCATCCTGATCAAGCAAGCTTGAAGCATTCTGATAAAACATTCTCACCGAATGAAGACAATACCCAGTGGACTCAGGGAAATGGCAAATGGGGGCAAGACCCGCATGGTCAAACAGAGTCCCAAAGAGTGCAGACCGCTCCTTCAGAGCCTTGACATTTACATGTCTTTCGCCAATGCACTCTCTTTTCTCAAAATCTTTTATTCTCGCAGAACTGATAAAGTCTTGTGGAGGAGGCTAGCTAGCTAGTGGCTCCTCAATTGATATACCACGAGCACTCCCTCTTTTTCTGGCAACACTTTTCCTTTTTGTCTTAATCGGGCTTGTTTCCATAGGGGCTTTCCCTTTTTCAGCGGCGGTAGGCGGAGTCTTCGCCTTTGAAGTTTCTGCAGGGGCTTTCCCCTTCGATGCAGTGGGAGCAGTTGCTTCAACCAGAAGCTCATCCCAGTCTATAGATTCAGTTTCCGATTCTGTCTCGGAGTCATCTCTAGTTTTCTTGCTTTTCTAGCTCTCTTAGGCTTGTCAGTTGATTTTGCATGGACCATAGCAACCAGCAGAACTATTATAAGTGAAAACACCATTGTCGCTATTCAACTTTAAGAACCTGCGAGCAAACCTCAAGAACATGAGAAAAAATTATTTATTTTCAAAAATTGGAAAAATTGTACCCAAACAATCATTATCGTGTAGAGAGACTAGGAATCAAATTAGTTTTGCAAAAAGAATTTTAAAAATAGATCAATCCCATGTTTTTCAAAAATTCCTATTATATGCCCTAAAACCGAATTTTTAGAAATCGAAGCCTAAAAATCCGTTAATCAAGAGAATACCTAGCATATAATCAAAACTAATCTACCCAGAGTTCTTATTTCAAAAGAAATTTGACCAAAAACCAAGCTCAAACGAAAAAGTTACGAGATTTCCTCACGTTTTTGAGCAAAAAGACGAAAAAGTGTGAAAAACCGAGTTTTTGATCAAGAAAACTTACTTGGAATCGAAGAACCTCAGTTGAAAAGGCTCCAAATCAGTTGATTTCTAGAGAGAGAAGCTCTGGAGACTTAGGAACAAAAGATTGAAGTAAAAGGAAATCAAAACCCTTTTGTTCTATATAAAACCCTAGCCGCGGTCCGGATCGGATCGTGAATGTAGTCCGGATCGGCTACCCGCAGGAAATTCCTGCGTTCGGGATCCGGATCGGATTGTCCAGTCCGGATCGGCTCCAAACATTTTCTACAGAAAAATTCAGAAAAATTCTAGAAAATCCAGAAAAAGATTGTAAGCACTTTTGCATGTCAACTTTAAATGAAAATCATCATTTCAAAATAAAAGAAATAGATTATGCAAAATCTATCAAAAATATCCAACTAATTAAACGAAAATTTATAAAAATTAAATCCCTTAAAGTTGAGCAAGTTCAATTACATCCATCATGATCTTATGAGTAATGCCTTTATCAAATCATCAATTTGGTAAAGAAAATGAAATACCAAGATCAATAGATGTTTGAAATCCCAGATAAATTAGATAATATATCTGGTCAAATTATTGTAAGGAGTGGCTCTTTGAGCATCTTTCAATAAAATCCCCACCTTATACCAACCTTGGAATTTGACTGAGTCAAGTATTCCAAAAAGCATTTTATCTAATCAACTCGAAAAACCATGCTTGGTATACATGTGGTAGCTGCACACAGTACTCGGACGACCGAGGTGGTAGCTCTTTCCTCCATGTGGTGGTAGTTTTCACACTCCTCATTGGGATGTAACTCTTTCCACATCTTTTGAGCATAACAATTTTCATTAACTCCCCCTCAAATGGCTATCAATTATTTAAAATATAAAGTATTCAACCAAAAATTGATCTCAATTTCATACTCGACTCAATTGTCAAATAAGATAAAGACTAAACCAAGAGATCATTTGAGAGAGAAATTGACTTTGATCAAAACAAAGATAACTTAATTGACATAAATGATCATTGCATCAAATGAATTATTATGATATCCAAAGCATAATAAATTTCTAAATAAATGAAAGGATGCAATTAAAGTCAATAATTCTAATGCTCAATTAATGTTCTATGTACAAACATAGATAATGAACAAAAACACAAAACAAAACCTAACCTAAGCAATGATTTCAAAAAAGAATTATTTCAAGGAAAGCATTCCAATTGCCTTACGCAAATGAATAAATCATTTTTGATCCAAAGGTTTTGTTAAGATGTCAGCTAATTGATCCTCAGTTGAAATGTACGAAATTTGAAGAATATTTGATTCAACTAGCTCTCTTAGAAAATGATATCTAAGTTCAATGTATTTTGTTCTCGAGTGCAACACAGGATTTTTAGAAATATTTATAGCACTTGTGTTGTCACAAAGAATCGTTACCGAAGTTGCTGAAATCCGGAAGTCGCTCAACACACGTTTCATCTAAATGAGTTGGATTGAACAACTACCCGCTGAAATATATTCCGCTTCGGCAGTCGAGAGTGCAATGCAGTTTTGGTTTTTACTATGCCATGCAACAAGGCAATGGCCAAGATAAAAACATGCACCACTCGTACTCTTCCGATCATCCACAGATCCTGCCCAATCGGCATCTGAATATCCTATAATTTCGAGGGTTGTTCCCATAGGATACCAAATTCCGAAATTCAAAGTTCCTTTGATGTACCGGATGATCCTTTTCACCGCTTTCAGGTGAACCTCCTTTGGTGCTGATTGATATCTCGCGCAAATTCCAACACTAAAGGATATATCCGGGCGACTAGCCGTGAGATAGAGTAGACTTCCTATCATTTTGTTTCACTTACAATCCAAGAAAGTATGTCAGTTCGCCCATCATTGACATCTCAAATTCGCTTTCCATGGTTTCCGCGAATTTAGAAGCATCAGTGTCTCTAGTTGCACCAAATACAATGTCATCGACATAGATTTGTGCCACAATGAAGTTATCCTGATAATGCTTCACAAAGAGAGTCCGGTCTGCTCCTCCTCGAGTATAGCCCTTTTCTAATAGGTGCTTTGTCAACCTTTCGTACCACGCTCGTGGTGCTTGTTTTAGACCGTAAAGAGCCTTTTTCAAACGAAAAACATCGTTAGATTGTTTACAGTCTACAAAACCTTTCGGTTGAGCCACATAAACTTCCTCGTTTAAAAACCCATTTAAAAACGCGCTCTTAACGTCCATTTGAAAGAGTTTGATTTTAAAATGACAAGCAATAGCGAATAAAATACGAATTGACTCGAGTCTAGCTACCGGGGTGAACGTTTCATCAAAGTCTATACCTTCAATTTGTGAGTAGCCCTGAGCAACTAGGCGTGCTTTGTTCATCCTCGTTTTTCTTATTCTTGAAAATCCATTTAGTACCAATCACGTTGTGTTGCTTCGGAGGCTTCGTTAATTCCCAGACTTTGTTTCGTTCGAACTGATGGAGCTCTTCCTGCATTGCTTGAATCCAGTAGTCATCCCTGTAGTGGCCCTAATTCTCATGCAGCGTTCTTCCGATGAATCCACTGTTAGAGCACCTAGCGTTGGTGTATCTGGCCCATGGTGCGTCAATGGGATGCCACAGATGGACCCTGGGTGTTATTATTAGCTGTGTAGGCCTTCGGCTGAGTTTGCCGAAATTTCGGAAAAGAATTAGGCCCAACAGAGGTCGGAAATGGATTCAGCACGGAAAAACGCTTGAAAACGGCTATTTGCTTGTTTGTTTCTGAGTCCGGATGCCCAAAAAGGACTCCCGGAAGTTTTTAGTGGAAAATGGTGCATGGGAGGGGCCGTAGACCGCCGGGATGCCACGTGGCGGCCTGTCATTGGCCGGTTCAGGATGCGCGGTCCACAGAGCTGCGCGGCGGGGTGCACAGACCCGGCGCATGGACACGTGGCACCGCCTGATTGGCGGGCGCAAGGCGCGCGGTCTACCGGGTGAGCGCGGCGGTGCATGGACCAAAGCGGGGCCACGTGGCAGCCTCCGGTTGGTCGGTGCACGCGGCGCGGTCCACGGAATTCCAGTGGAATGCGTGGACCGGGTGTAGGGGACACGTGTCACTCTCTGGTTCGCGGGCGCACCGTGCGCGGCGCACGGAGTCGGGGCCGGTACCTCGGGGCGCGTGCCCACGTCGGGGCCATGCCGTGCGCCCGGCGCGGCCGCCGACCGGTCAGCGGGTCAACCGGGGGGGACACGCGTCGCCCGCTGATTGGCGGGCGCCAACCGCCTCACTGTGCGGGGGCGGGCCACGTGGCAGCCCGTGGGTGGCCCGAACAGCTGTTTGCTGTTCGGCGGGCCACGTGGCGGCACCTGGTGGATTCGGGCGTGAACAGTGTTGGGCCGGCCCAACACTGTAGCCGCCCGAAAGTGCCGGGCGCCCGAAAGTTGGGCCCGAAAGCCCATTGACTTGTCTTTTTGGGCTGATTTCGGGTGAGGCCTATAAATAGGCCCCTTGGGGCTCACTTTAGAGGCTTTTCCCGGGAGCTTTTGCCATTGAGCCCTTCACCAATTTTCTTCCTCTCCCTCTTGTGCATCTTTTGGCAAAGGTTCAGAATTTTTGGAGGCCGCGACGACGGCGACTTCTACATCGGGGTGCGGAGCGACGATCTACTGTTGGAGGCCCATTTCCGTCGCAGTTTAGTCTGGGAGGTCTACCGGGCTACCCCGACGTTATTTTTGGACGATTTCTGCGGTGACGGTTTCGTAAGAGGTAAATCTACATTTTCCCTGTTGGACACTTTTTCTGGATCCGAGCTTTTCTTGGGGTTCTGGGTACATTTTTAACCCCCTTTCCGACTGTTGGTTGATTTGGACAGCACCTACTTGTCGGATTTTTATCTCCTCATCCGGACATTGGAATTCGACGTTTCAGGACTCTATCGACATCTACTCTTCGCGAGGATCGCCATCATATTTTTATTGGAATTTTTGGAGGAAGTTTTTCAGGTGAAAATTTCGTGTGAATGGGACTGTTCACCACAGATTTTGGGATTTTGGAATTTGTGTGGTTTAAAGTGTAATTTTGGTGTATGTTTGTACCCAGGAGGTTGTGAGCACTTCTACCGTGTTGTTGGCTTGGTGGGATCTGTAATTTGACTGTTTTGGGCTTTCTCAGCTGTACGATTCCGGGCAGTTAGCACTTTCAGGTGGGTGACCTTGCTTCCAAGAACTCTGGACTGTGTACTAATTCTATGTGTGTAGGATCATGCATGTTAGAAATTGGAGTATTAGCATGTGTAAAACTGTATGTTGTATCTTGTATATCAGTTGATGAATCTTTTGATTCCTACACTATGTTAAGTAATGAAATCTTGGAATTTGACCTAGCACCCCTGTCATATGTATCATGTTCAGCCAGTCTGTAGAAAACTCCAACTTGGGCTAGGTTTTTATTGCTCTAGACATTCCACATCACGATACTTCATTTCACCTTGGACTTAGCTTTTCCTCGCCCGAGTTGTGGGCCGAGAGGTCGGTTGGTTGTGGGATGCATTTTGCACTCGTGTCTGGGGACCGAGTGGAGTTGATAGCAGTCTGTAGATTTGATTTCTTTGGGAGAGTGATAGTGATGGTAAATCTGGGTTCTTGGAAACTGTCAGAGAGACAGTGAGTTTCAGCTGTGTAGATTCCAGCCTGTGAGTGAGTTAGTGATTTGTTTGGTAGTCGATCTTATTGATCGAGGATTGGATCATAGCCTGCATGAGCCACATTTGAGCTTTACAGAGATACTTTACAGTGATACTTATGGGTTACTTTGACTCGAGCGGGTCGCTCCCCTCGAGTGCCACTCCGGAGTAGGCGAGACCGGGTTGTGTACCGGCGTGAGTTTGAGATGTTCTTTAGCGACTTGTTGTTGCATTGGTCCCTCTGGCTGTGCTTTCGTTGGCAGCCACGGACGCCCTACGTAAGTCCGCTCCTCCGGGACGTAACGGCAGTAGGTTGGCGCAGGTTTGACTGGACCCGATGTGGCAGTCAGTTTTGATTGGGTGATCAGGGAGGAGAGTTAGTTGTGGCATTATGTTCTTTCTGTTCCACTGTTGAGCATCTAGATAGAGGCATAGTAGCTGTAGAGTTACTTTTCCCAGCTTTCCCTACTGCACTGCATACGTTACTTTTTGCCTCTGGTAGACTTAGTGGGCAGACCGTCGGGCTTGTTGGCGGCACCCACTGAGAACTACTGTGGGATGTAGTTCTCACACCCGTCGTGGTGTTTTCTCCCCAGGGACTTCTGCTCCGGTTCCTGCAGCTCTTGTTGCTGATCCAGCTCCTTCTGACCGAGGTAAGGGCGTCGCGAGATAGATCCCCTCCTGTCATCTTCAGTGTGTGAGTAGATGTACCCCAGTACCATTTTGGTGTGTGTTATGTCGAGTGACTGTTGTAGTGAGGTTTTGAGTTGTACCTTTCTTTCCTGCTTTTCTGAGAGACTCTTGTATTCTGGTGAGATTGGTCTGTATATTTGTGAGTTGTAGTTTACTTTATGTATTTTATTCCAGCTTTTCTCTTTCAGCTCTGATATCTGCTAGTGTAGATGTTTCTTTGCAGGTTAGTCGCTACGCCTATACGGGGCTTCCCGTACGGGCGGCGGATCTGTTGGCGAGCCGGGGCGCAGTATCGCCCCGGGGCGTGACAGATTAGAGTGGTATCAGAGCCTAGGATGTAGGTCTTGGAGGACTTAGGAACCCTAGGCTTGTGGTTGGACCCTAGGATGACTCGCGTGAGAGCCGTGATTTTAGCGAGAGTCCTGATTTGATTTCTAACTCTCCCGAGCGGTTCGGGGTGAGCGATTGACATGTCTTTCTTCGGTGGCAACTATGTTGGCTGCAGACAACATAGTACTTCGGGAAGGGGGACATGCCTTCTGACTTTCGCTAGATTGGGTCGAGAGATGATTTGGGTTCTGATTGTTTGCTTTGTCCCTCAGGTGGGGATGCCTCCTCGACGCTCGATGGTGACGCGTTCGCAGCCTTCGTCCTCTGAGCCCGAGCAGGAGGACTCGGGGCAGGGACAGCAGAGCGAGGTTTTGGAGCTCCGTGCCCAGGTGGCACAGTTGGCTGAGGCGTCTCGACGCCAGGAGGAGGCTGTGAGTCGGTTGACGCTCTTGTTGGAGCAGAGAGCGCAGCCGGCGGTAGTACCCCCTGAGAGTTCGCCGGTGCCTTCTTCCCCTGTTGTGGAACCCTCGGTTGTGCAGCCTGCACCAGCAGTTCCGGCTGAGCCAGTTTCCAGTAGGCTACCGTCTGGGACGACGGGATCTTTGACTTTGGCAGAGCAGCAGGTTTTGGTGGGTCTTTTGCTGAGGTTTCGCAAGTTTGATCCACCCCGTTTTTCGGGTATGAGTGCTGAGCCGTGGGCGGCTGAGTCTTGGGTTACAGCTATGGAGCGCCATTTCGAGAGCCTTTTTATTGATGAGAGGTTTCGAGTTCTGTTGGCTACTCATTTTCTGGAGAGCAACGCCGAGGCCTGGTGGCGGCGTGTGCGACCCGCAGGTCCGCCTGGGACCCAGTTTATCTCTTGGGCAGAGTTTCGTGGTATGCTTCTTAGGGCCTTCTTCCCCGAGAGTGTTCGGCAGAGTTTGGAGGAGCAGCTGAGGAGTCTTCGCCAGGGAGATAGGCCCGTACACGTGTACATAGCCGATTTCAATCGGCTGTTGGCTTGTATGCCCCACGTGGCCAGAGATGAGACCCACCGGATCTATATGTTCGAGAGAGGGTTGCGTCGGGACATTTATCAGTTGGTCCGCTCCCGCAGATTACAGACTCTGGAGGCCTCGATGGAGCAGGCACTGTATGTGGAGAGTGGTGAGGTCGTGATGGCAGAGGTGGCTCCAGCCCCCGTAGTGACTCCTGGGGCGAAGCGCCCGGCGCAGTTTGAGGAGGGGCAGTCGAGTAGACAGGGACCCCCGAGACCACCCCGTTTCCACTCTCAGGGACGGGGGTATCAGGGGCGGCAGAGATCTGGGGGATCTCGACAGTTCCAGCAGCAGCAGCAGCAGCGTCGACCACCTCGACAGCAGCAGTCTTCGCAGCAGCAGCAGTCTTCGCAGCAGCAGCAGACTTCGCGGCAGCCGCGCCCTGATCGTTGTGTCATTTGTGGAGGACCGCACCCACCGGCCCAGTGCCCGCAGAGTCAGGGCCGCTGCTTCCATTGCGGGCAGACCGGTCACTTCGCGAGGGCGTGCCCCAGGGCAGGTTACCCAGCTCATTCATCAGCTTCTGCATCCTTCATTCCTCGTCAGTCAGCGGGACCTTCGGCGACCTCCGGTAGGCCAGACTTTGCTTCCTCGTCCTCGCGACAGCCAGAGCGACATCCCCCGGCGCCGAGCGGTCGAGTCTATGCCGCTCAGGTAGAGGATGCTACAGCAGCAGAGCATGTCGTCGCAGGTATTATTTTGATTTCTGCAGTTCGTACTCGTACTCTCTTTGATACCGGTGCATCGCATTCTTTTATCAGTAGAGCATTTGCATCCCTTCATGGTATAGAGGTAGTTTCTTTATCGCATGCATTAGAGGTTCAGATACCAGATCATGTCTTGCATGTCGAGGAGTATTGTAGGGATTGCCCTGTGCAGTTGGGATCCTGGATTTTGCCGGCAGACTTGCTTGTCTTGCGGCAGCTCCAGGATTTCGACGTCGTGCTAGGTATGGATTGGTTGTCGAGGTACTATGCTGTTATAGACTGCAGAGAGAGGACGGTGACCCTCCGCGAGCCTAGACAGGAGGAGTTCGTCTTCAGAGGCTGCCAGAGCACCTTCTTTGCGATGACTGTTTCTTCGGCGAGGGCTAGGCGGATGATTAGTAGGGGCTGCACCGCTTTCTTAGCGACGATTGTGGAGGTGCCTACGGCGGCACTGGGACTCGAGGATATTCCTGTTGTCCGCGAGTTCCCAGATGTGTTTCCCCCTGAGTTGACGACTATGCAGCCGGAGAGGGAGGTGGAGTTTGTGATTGATGTGGTACCGGGAACCGCACCAATCTCGAAGGCGCCTTATAGGATGGCACCTGCCGAGTTGAGGGAGTTGAAGGCCCAGCTTCAGGATCTTATGGATAGGGGCTTTGTCAGGCCTAGTGTTTCTCCGTTGGGAGCGCCAGTGTTATTTGTGAAGAAGAATGATGGGTCGCTTCGCTTGTGTGTGGATTATCGGGAGTTGAATAAAGTGATCATCCGGAACAAGTACCCTCTTCCACGGATAGATGATTTATTTGATCAGTTGCAGGGAGCCACAGTGTTTTCGAAGATTGATCTTCAGTCAGGTTACCACCAGCTGAGGGTGAGGGCCGAGGACATCCCTAAGACGGCTTTTCGATCCCGGTATGGGCATTATGAGTTTACGGTTATGCCGTTTGGTTTGACTAATGCCCCAGCTGCATTCATGGATTTGATGAACCGGGTATTTCAGCCGTACTTAGACTTGTTTGTGGTTGTGTTCATTGATGACATCTTGATCTACTCCCGGAGCGATGTGGATCATGAGGAGCACTTGAGGATAGTGCTGCAGCTTCTACGTGAGAAGAAGCTGTATGCCAAGCTTAAGAAGTGCGAGTTTTGGCTTCGGGAGGTTGCATTTTTGGGCCACTTGGTATCAGCCGCAGGGGTGGCAGTTGACCCGACGAAGATCGATACAGTTCGGGATTGGCCGAGACCGACGACGGTGACGGAGGTCCGGAGCTTTCTGGGCTTGGCAGGCTACTACCGTCGGTTTGTAGAGGGCTTTGCGAAGCTCTCTGCTCCCCTGACCTGTTTGACTAGGAAGGGGATGAGGTTCATTTGGACTGAGCAGTGTCAGCGGAGTTTTGAGGAGCTGAAGAGGAGACTGATTTCAGCACCAGTTCTTACACTGCCAGTAATGGGTGATGGCTACGTGATTTACAGTGACGCCTCGCACAGCGGTTTGGGTTGTGTCTTGATGCAGCATGGGAGGGTAATTGCTTATGCTTCACGGCAACTAAAGGATTATGAGAAGAATTACCCTACTCATGATTTAGAGCTGGCAGCTGTGGTGTTCGCATTGAAGCTGTGGCGGCATTACCTCTACGGTGAGCATTGTGAGATCTACACGGATCATAAGAGCTTAAAGTATCTGTTTACTCAAAAGGAGCTGAACCTGAGGCAACGCCGGTGGTTGGAGCTACTGAAGGATTACGATGTGAGTATCCTCTATCATCCCGGCAAGGCCAATGTGGTAGCAGATGCTTTGAGTCGGAGGTCAGTGTAGAGCTTGAGCATGTTGGTCACGCAGCAGGCCCCGTTGATTGAGCAGTTGAGGCGACTCCAGATTGAGGTTGTATCCCTTGGGGTCTCTGCTAGACTGATGTCTATGGTCTTGCAGCCCACTCTGTTGGACAGGATTAGGGAGACGCAGAGTGAGGACCCCCACTTGGAGAGGATTAGATCACAGATTCAGGCAGATCTTATAGGGGATTTTACAGTGGATAGCTCGGGAGTACTGCAGTACAGGGACCGAGTGTGTGTGCCTTCGGATTCAGAGATCAGAGACCAGATTTTGGGAGAGGCTCATTATACACCTTACACCATTCATCCTGGTGGTACTAAGATGTATAAGGACCTCAAGGCACATTTTTGGTGGGCCGGAATGAAGCGGGACGTTGAAAGATTTGTGGCTCACTGTTTAACTTGCCAGCAAGTGAAAGCAGAGCACCGGGTTCCTGCTGGCAAGTTACAAAGTCTTCCAATTCCCGAGTGGAAATGGGACCACATCACCATGGACTTTGTTACAGGGCTGCCGAGAGCGCAGAGTGGAGCCGACGCGATTTGGGTTATTGTTGATAGACTCACCAAGTCAGCGCATTTCTTGCCTGTTCAGATGACTTGGTCATTGGAGCGTCTGGCACAGTTGTATTTGGACGAGATAGTGAGGCTACACGGGATACCTGCGTCGATTGTTTCAGATCGGGATCCGAGGTTTGTGTCGCGATTCTGGGGGAGTTTACAGTCAGCTTTGGGGACCCAGCTCAGATTCAGCACTGCATTCCACCCACAGACTGATGGCCAGTCTGAGCGCACTATACAGACCCTCGAGGATATGCTGAGAGCGTGCGTTATGGATTTTGGAGGGGGGTGGTACCGACACTTATCTTTGGTTGAGTTTGTGTACAACAACAGCTATCAGGCGAGCATTCCGATGGCTCGTTTGAGGCGTTGTATGGACGCAAGTGCGGTCACCTTGTATTGGAGTGATGTGGGTGAGAGGAGGACTTTGGGACCAGATCTTCTTTTGGAGGCTGAGGAGAAAGTCAGAGTTGTTCGTCGACACCTTGAGGTAGCCCAGAGTCGTCAGAGGAGTTATGCAGATACTCGACGGCGAGACCTGGAGTTTCAGATTGGTGACCATGTATTCTTAAAGGTCTCGCCTTCGAAAGGGGTCCGGAGATTTGGAGTGCGTGGGAAGCTTAGTCCCCGTTTTGTTGGACCCTTTGAGGTACTTGAGAGGGGTAGGCCCTGTGGCTTATAGAGTTGCTCTTCCTCCACGTTGGGCCGGTGTACACGATGTTTTTCATGTCTCAGCCCTGAGGAGATATGTCTTTGATCCGTCGCATGTGGTTGACTTCACTCCCTTGGAGATCGGTGAGGACCTGGTTTACGAGGGAGCGGCCGTTGCGGATTCTTGCTCGTGAGGTGAGGGAATTGCGCAACCGGACCATTCCGTATGTGAAGATGCTTATGGAGCAATCACGATGAGCGAGAGGCTACTTGGGAGCTAGAGACAGAGATGAAGATCTGCATACCCTTTTCTGTTAGAGACTACTGGTTGAGGTACGCCTGTTCTACCTTACTTCGTTTCGAGACGAAACTTCCTTTTAGTGGGGGAGGATGTAGTGGCCCTAATTCCATGCAGCGTTCTTTCCGAATGAATCCACTGTTAGAGCACCTAGCGTTGGTGTAGCCTGGCCCATGGTGCGTCATGGGATGCCACAGATGGACCCTGGGTGTTATTATTAGCTGTGTAGGCCTTCGGCTGAGTTTGCCGAAATTTCGGAAAAGAAGTTAGGCCCACAGAGGTCGGAAATGGATTCAGCACGGAAAAAAAAACGCTTGAAAAACGGCTATTTTGCTTGTGTGTTTCTGAGTCCGGATGCCCAAAAACGGACTCCCGAAAGTTTAGTGGAAATGGTGCATGGGAGGGGCGTTTAGACCGCCGGGATGCCACGTGGCGGCCTGTCATTGGCCGGTTCAGGATGCGCGGTCCACAGAGCTGCGCGGCGGGGTGCACAGACCCGGCGCATGGACACGTGGCAACGCCTGATTGGCACGGGCGCAAGGCGCCGCGGCCACTACCGGGTGAGCGGCGGTGCATGGACCAAGCGGGGCCACGTGGCAGCCTCCGGTTGGTCGGTGCACGCGGCGCGGTCCACGGAATTCCAGGTGGAATGCGTGGACCGGGTGTAGGGGACATTGTCACTTTGGTTCGCGGCGGTGGGGCGCACGTGCGCGGGCACGGCCGAGGGGCCGGTACCTCGGGGTGCGTGCCC